>OZ010718.1:2946128-3039213 GCA_963932345.1 Ophion ventricosus | reverse complement strand
GAAACAAAAAACCATAATGTTTCGATTATATATAAGGACAGCTACAGAAGTACGTAGGAGTTTTTTAGATTTATGGATTTTTAGCAAAGTGGCGCATTTTAGAAAAAAGATAATTAATTTCAGGAAAAAATATTAGACAATAGTTTATAAAAAAAAAATATGCAATATAATGAAAAAATCCTACGTACTTCTGTAGAGAATCTAGTTTTGAATGTACAGTTAAATTTTCAAATCGATTGGTGAAGATTTGTTCGAGTTATGTTTCTGCCCAGTTAAAAAAAAACGTGCTGTCGAGAAAAACGCGTTTCAATAAAACGCGTAAAACAGTTTGAAGTATTATAAAATCTTATAAAGTTCTTATACACGGCCAAACGTTTGGACACACTAGTCGAAATTTCTTACGGCACTAGAAGTTAGATAGCGGACTCAAAAATAAAGATTATTGAATTTCCCAGGTGGCGTTTTAAAGCGGACAATTTCACCTTTATTTTTCTTTTTAAGAAAATTGTTTACGATTTTTGTTCGCCCCGGTACGCACTTTTGAACATGGTTATTTTTCGGCTATTGTTTGGCCGTTGAAAACTGACTGCAAAGTTTGTGGAACATTTTTCCTTGGTTTTTTCCATGGGAAACTTAAGAAGAATATCAAAACCTACATTTTTGTTTTTTTGAAAGTCTCGTACGATTTCTTTTCGCCTCAGTATTGCATTTTTAGCTAAAAAAGACATGTTTTAGAAAAAAAATCGTCATCGAAGAACTATAGGGTTTCAGAGGAAATGTTAAGAGGGTAAAAAGTTGCATGAGTTCACACTGAAGTGGCTAGATTTTTTTCAGGATTTTTTTCGAACATTTTTTTTCACCATTTTTGTTTGGAACTTCGGTGTGTGGAGAGGCTTCACTTGGGCATTATGGGGTCTAGGACAATATATTGAAAAAAGAAATTTGTTCCTATTTTTATTTTTAATTAACTACAATTTTTTTAGAATTTTTTTATTTTCTCATTTTCATTTTTAATTTTTAACTTTCAAAAATAAAAATAAAACTAGAAAAATTGTAGTTGATAGAAAATGAAAATGTAAGCAAATTTCCATTCTTAATATATTGTCCTAGATCCTATAATTCCCAAGTGGACTTTGATGAATGGAGACACTCATCAAAGTTCCAACTCGGGTTTTTTGTGCAACGTTTAACTCCTGGGTAATTGAAACAGTGCTTACATGACGGTCGGACTCGACGATTTCCATTATTTTATCGACATTTTCGTCAATTGGCCTTCCAGAGCGTAGCGCATCTTTGACATCAAAATTACCGGAACGGAATCGACGAAACCAAAATTGCGCGTGATTGGCTATTACAGTATCAGGACCATAAACACTATTCACATTTTCAGCCGCCTGGCTTGCGTTTTCGCCTTTACTGAAGAAAAACTGTAAAATATGGCGTATTTTCACCTTGCTGGTGGCCATATTTGACGCGCGCTCAAACAATATTGAGTCAAGCAATCACAAAACTGTCTGAGATGTTGATTTTAGTATGAAATCTTATCTTTCTAACGCCGTCTAGCATAATCCGATCGCACTTATACAACGCGAGATACTGATTACTAAAGCCATCTATTGCAAAAATAATGGATTTCTTTTTACTACACCTAATACTTACAATTTCTGGTACAAAAAAACCACGAAAAAACACATTTTTTTCACAACTTTCAAGAGCAATAACTCCCACATGGGTCAAATCGACCTAGCGCCTACTTCGACACGACGCTAAATGCACACTAGTTGATATTCTCGCTAGTCGGATGTGTCAGCGTATAGATGAAGGTTCAAACTGAAAGTAGATAGCATTAGCAGTTGCCAATAAAAATTTCTGGGTAAAGATATTTGACGCCGAAAAATTCGTCTAGGCTAAAATATCCCAGTGTGTCAACGAAAGGTTGAACACATTCTAAAGATTATGTTCACGTGCTAAATTTATCTGTACATCGATTAATGCGAGTCAGAACATTTTACAGATTGAATGGCATATATTTAAATTATTTTGTACGCATTTAAAATTATGCTTTATGATATTGGGCTTTTTTTAGTATTTAAATCGAGCTATCTGAATATTTTTGAAGGATAAATATTTATTTTTTCAGACGTATCTTTTCACACGTCCAGAAAAATTTGAACACCAAAGTTTCCATATTTTTCTCTTCGTTGTTTTCGAAAAACTACGAATACTTTGATATATAACGTATAAAAAATTGTATCGGCAGCAACTGGCGGCCCTCCTGATAGCGCGCCAAGTCATCAGTAACCTGAAAGAATCGGCTATACCATATCTGATCGAGCAATTGCGTCTGGCGAGGTTGAGTTTCGAACTGTTTGGTGCTCTGAGTCCGAGCGAGGCGAGGTCCGCCCCGGGTGAAGAATCGTCGATTCCGAGCGGTGATCATACCGATCCTGTCGTCACCGACGAAAACGGGAAAAACGATGAGAAGGATGAAAACGGCGGGGGACCGGACGGCACCAAGGGAATTAAACAACCGCGAAACGTCAGCCAAGCTGAACTTGAAAGTTCACTCTACAGAGTAGGACACCCTGCTAATTCTCTACTTAGTGACGTTACTTTCAAGGTTTGATCTAGATTTCGCCGATCCTTATTTCATTTTCTATCATTATTATTTTTATTGTTTATTATTAATTACTAAAAATTGTTTCTTATTTATTTATACACCACGTTGTTTTTCCTATTTGTTGTATATTATCGTTATCATGGCTAGCATCGTTATTACTATTTATCATCACTACAATATCTTGCGAGACTCTGAGGAAGAACCGAACAGGTTCGAATTTTTTAGTTTGAGATCACGCGACAATTTATTACTGCGATGCAATTCCAAAACAAAAATTATTGGGTCCATGCATAATTCCGTAGCGAAATTCTGACAGATGGCATTCGCAGCTGTTTCTCCGCTCGTACATGCGTCAACTATATGAAGTGTCGCATATAAAGTGAAAGCTGAAACTTGTGCTGACATTTTTAAAAAGTATCCATAGAGATCCGTAACGTATAGGGAGTTTAATTATATTTTGAACATGGAAGAAAAAAAAATGTGTATTTTCGATGGATCTCGCTTTTTTATTTCCTAAAAGGCAAAAATGCGTCGCAAGCTCACAAAAATATATGCACCGTGTACGGAGAGAGTGCCGTAAACGAAAGTGTGTGACGGAAATGGTTTGCGAAATTTCCTTGTGGAGATTTTGATCTTGAAGACGCTCCTCGCTACGGTTGTTATGACAGTAGTATGACAGTAGTGCACTACTGATGTCGATAAAATGAAGGCTCTAATCGACTCCGACCGACATTTGACGACTACAAAGATCGGACATAACCTCAAAATTGACCAAACAACTGTTTTGAGACATTTACGGAAGCTTGGGATGGTAAACAAGCTTGATGTTTGGGTGCCGCACGAACTGAGCGAAAAGAATTTAATGGACCGAATTTGAGCTTGCCATTTGCTGCTCAAACGCCATCAAAACGGACCACTTTTAAAGCGAATGTTTACTGGCGATGAAAAGTGGATTGTCTACAACAATGTCAGTCAAAAAAGATCATTGTCGAAGCTCAGGGAGGCTGCTCAGACGGTCGCAAAGGTTGGAGTATACCCGAAGAAGGCCATGCTCTGTATCTGGTGGGATTAGAAAGTCTATTATGAGCCGCGGCCATCCGACAAAACGATTGCTTCGACCAAGTACTGCTCACAACTTGCCGAGTTGAAGCGAGCGATCGATCCGATGCGGCCGAATTGGCGAACAGAAAGGGCATAGTGTTCCACCTGGACAACGCTAGACCACACTTTTCTCTGCTGACCCGGCAAAAGTTATTGCGGCTTGGGCAGGATATTTAGTACACCCACCGTATAGTCGGGACCTTGCACCTCCAGACTATCACTTGTTCCGGGCGCTACAGAACAGTTTGAATAATAAAACCTTCAGTTCCCTGGACGTCCTCAAAAACCACTTGGATGACTTCTTTGTCCAAAGATCTCAGGACTTCTGTAACAGAGGGATAATAAAGCTCGTGGAGAGATGGAAGAAAGTCAGTGAACAGATCCCCGTGCGGAAAATTGGCAGGGTATACCTAATACAATTCGGGACGTTCAATGGATTATTTGTGGAATCCATTGTAGGATGTTTCGTAAAAGAGCCGGACCGGGCCCCTATTAGGGAATGGCAGGGTAGGTAGGTTGACTCAAACTATGGTCTAAGTACGGAGACGAAGTAAGGCCTTTAAGGGGTGTAGTTGTAGATTCCCTAGTAGCGATTTCCCCAATACTACTAGACTTTGCTATTATCGGGGCAAATTAGTATAATTTGCTTGATTAAAGAATTTGTGGCATAATAATTGTTGAGATCGATTAAATATAATAATTAAACTATGCGTTTAGTAGACGAGCTGTGATGCCTTAAACCAACATGCATACAGTGCGTTCATTGCAACAACCCAGGATCAAACTTGTCAAAATATGCGACAGAATTCTAAGCCTCAAATGTATTGAAATAACACATTTCTTTTTTCACAGTGCACACACACGGACGCACGCATATGACTACAATAATTTTTATGAGGCATCGTTGAGGCAATTTTAAAGGCCCTGGTTATTTTGCCTTCAATGACCCTCGGTAGGAAAGTGTGACCGGCCACTGATGGCCCATGTGAGGCTTCTAGACTAGGGCCTTAATAAAGTTACGGAAAATTAAGATGGGCCCGATCGAAGCCCGAACTCAATTTCCGCACGAGCGAATGGAACATACTTCGTTGATTAAAATCGCTTTTTTGGTAAATATTTTGCGTTTTAAATTTACTCAATTTTCGCTACGGTATTATGCATAGGCCCAATAGGCACGAAAAAGAAGTCTCTGCTATGAGGAGTTTTATTTTCATTGCAAATTCATCGTTAACATATATTGAAAGGACACGTAGCATAACTATTCTCATTTACCTAAAAAATAATGATGGATGGATTTTATTCGCGAAAAAGTGACCGGTGCGGTTCTTCCGTGAAATCGTAGGAATAACAACATCGTGCACCACACACGCAGCCTAGAAGCAGGTGATCATTTGCACAAACGAGAAATGATTATCGGCAATGTCGTCCCTGAAGAAGATCGAAAAATTCCCAGAACCTTCGGTATTTTTCCCAGCCCTTTATTTTATTTTCCGTCATTATGGATGTTCAATCTTGTGCTCGTGTTAGTACCTCTCATCGACAAAATCATCTTTTAACCATTTTTTTTCACATTATATTCCGTCTTCTCCATCAATTGGTCAATCCATCGTCGAAGCGCAGATACAAATGAAGAAGAAGGTAACGTTGCACATGGGTCCACAATACGCATAAAATCTAAATACGTCTCGTACTTTCTCAATCGGTTCGGAAACTCAAATTCGTTTTTCCACGATTCGACGAAACGATTAAAAACATACTTTATCTCACAGCCCGTTTTTTTGCTTCTTCTTTGGAATATCGGTGTGCTTATGAAGTCTTATGTATGTTCGATGACGTTTAATGTCTGTGTTTTTTTTTTCGTCCCGCCCCGAACCTCTGTCAATCTGCATGTGTGCACTTTTTTTTTACGCAGTACGATGGCGCGTTCTCCGAACATCTGGAAATGCTCTCGCAATTGGGATACGTTTGTCTATTCTCCTCGGCGTTTCCGCTCGCCGCACTTGCCGCCCTGCTCGGCAATCTTCTCGAACTACGCGGCGACGCTTTCAAGCTATGTTTCGTGCTTCAGCGACCGTTTGGTCGACGCGTTTCTAGTATCGGAACTTGGCAAGTACGCGAGATAATAAATACCATTAATATTTATGCCTCTCGCAGATATGAAAGAAACAAAATTATCAAGCGTGCGTTTACTTGAGATTTGTCAACTAGACATTTACGTAGTTCAATTGAGATCTGTCAAATGGCGATATGACATATGGTGGCGGAAAATCAAACCATACTTAGGACAAAGGCTTCAATAGAAATTATACGTAGCCATACGATGAAAGTATTTAAAGTATTACTGGATGGACCATCGGGCAAAAAGTTAGTCCAAAATGGGCAAATCGTAGATTTACAAGTCTAGATCATGTCGTACGTGTTTAGGCTTACAAATAGCTAATTTAATAATAAATTAGCACTAAGAAATGTCAATCTTCCACTTTTAATAATAATTGAAGGCGAATTCGACGATATTGGCGTGTGCTTGACTGGGGTTTTGTCAGTGACTGTACATCTGTTTCAACTATCCGAGAAAAAAATTTCTTAATTTTTTAATTTAATTAATACGTTTAGATAATCTTATTATTATCAATAATTACCCAAAAGCTCAATATATATTGAGTTTACCGATGATTGCTATTAATTCATCGTTAAAAAAGGCGATACTCCTCATTACTTTAATGAATTTCTCGACAATTACTCAGTCAATTTATTTGAAACTTAGCAATCGCTTGATCCTAGATCTTGATGATATAATCTTTTCAGAATTCACGGTGATTTAGTTCCATTCGTTTTGCAACCATTAACGTCTGCCGAAGCTGGTTTTCCCATAAGCGACCGTGTTAAATTCATATGTTTATAACTACTAAAATATTTAGTGAAAAATTCTAAAATAATTCATTTATTATTATTCTATCAAGTACTATGATTCCTCAAATTTTCAAGAATTTTAGCGATTATTTAATATCCATCCAGTAATGCCTTAATTTTTGTGAAAAACAATCGCAAGAACATTAAATGTGCTCCGAAAAATTGCTAACGATAGCTAAAGTTATTTCGTGCTATTACAACCACAAATAAAAAAGTTATGATGATTTAAAGGCCAAATTTCTCGTAATTAAAAAAAACGAAAACAAAATCATATCTCAATTACCGTGACACTTAGGACATAGGGTATAAGGGTGAAAAAAACTAGCACACTAGCCTCCCAAACGCTCAAAACATTGCGTCGGTCCATGCGCCAAACACCCTGTGCAGTGTTGGGAAAAACTTAATTGCTAGGGTAACTAAAGATTAACATTTAATTAATTGTTAGACACGACTATCACAATTAACAATTAATTGTTAAGCATGACTATAACAATTAACAATTAATTAATTGTTAATCACAACTATAACAATTAACAATTAATTAATTGTAATTGTGAAAACTCACGATTAACAATTAATTAATTGTTAATTGCTGTAGTCGCAATTAACAATTAATCAATTATTAATCGTGACTTTCCAAAATTAGAAACTAATTAATTTGCCATCTTTTTGGTGTACTTGATTAAAAACTAACAATTAAAACTGATTATTGTATAGAGCGCTGCGTAAACCTACGAAACCCAAACAAACACGTCGTATCCGATATCTGTACAGTTAAATAGGTTAATTGTTAATTTTAATTGTTTCTTAGAACAGTTACAAAAGTTAATTCCAATTGTTTTAATTGCCAGTTGCAACATAGATTAATCCAAATAAATTAATTGCAACATGCAATTGATAGTTAATTGCAATTAAATTAATTGCAATTACTTTTTTAGTCATTTAATGATAAACTTATTTTATAATTAATTGAAATAATAATTGATAATAACTAATTGAAAATTCAATTGATTAACGTCCAACTCTGACCCTGTGTAAGGCCTTCAGATCCACTGATCTTGTATATCTATATATTTATTAAATTCGACGTAAGCTATGCGATGAGATCTATCAAGAATCGTATCAGACACTGTTCGATAACGTGGAAATCCTTTAGGATTAAAATTAGATTCGTACATTGGATACCAATGGTGAATTCCGATGAGAATCCAATGTACGAGTGTAATATTTTAGTGTAGAGATCCAATGCGATGACCCATTAGATCCCTATCAGGAAGTAGGAGCAAGTATGGGGATTGAATTGGATCCCTACGACAATTTCTGCACGGCTATTGACACAGTGCCCAGCTGAAAAACCGGTGTTTTTTTTTGCAAATTGCCTTGATTACTTTTTTCTTTATGTAACATGTTGCCCATTGATTTTTCACACAATGAATTTTTCTACATACAATGTTCAGCGTATACTCGTGAATTTTTGTATCAGAATCGGATCGATCGGTTCCATATGACAGTTCGATAATGTGCCGGGTCAATTCGACCCAGCGTGCCAAGCGGATCGTTTGATATGCATGCAAACGAGGAGTTGAATGATGTCTTCAGCAGACTCGGTATTTGCTGCATAAGGACTCTTCTTTGTGAATTCAGAATGCTATGGAAGCTATGGGTCTGGTGGCGATTCTCGTGAATTGTGCCCTGATCGCGCTGAGCGGACAAGTACAACGAATGTTTCCGGAGATGTCGGCAACCCAGACGATTCTTCTAATCGTTGCACTCGAGCACATCATGCTCGCTATACGCTTTGTAATAATATGCGCTATTCCGGACATACCGAACTGGGTTGCTACGGAAATGGCGAAGGTTGAGTTTCTTAGGCGGGAAGCTGTGAGAAGGCTCTCGTCCACCCCTTCACCAGAACAACAACCGCCAACGGTTATAGGTAAATTATCGCTCAAAATGTATATAGGCATGAAAAGTGCAACTTTTTTTCTACCAAACGCTGTCGAAGATTAAACTGACGTTATGAATTCCCCACAACGAAAAAAAAGTTTATTCATTTTTATTAAAAAAACAAAGTAAAAAAAATCTCTCCTAAAAAACACAGAGGAATAAAAATCAAGCATGCACAACCCATTCTCAATATTCATGATTGCTGGTATTATTAACTCGTAGAAATCAATCTAGTTACTCAACCGCGTCAAGGAATTTTCCCCCAGTCAGAAATCGAATACGCAGCCAAATCGCATTCTCGCAGTCGTAAAGCCTAGCTTTATCGTCCTTTTTGATAAAAATTCTTAGGCCTATTCAAGACAGAATTTACCATGTATAAAAGAGTCGCTCCTTCAATAGTATAGGACAAGACCAGTTATCAGGTCTCGTCCTAATTAAGCGATTTCTCGCGATTTCTTTTTGTGGAAGGACAAGTAAGAGGATAATATTATTCAAGGATGTTATTATTCATATCTTCAAGTGAACAAAAAAAAATTTATTAAAAAATTATACAAAATAGTGAGGCTAGAACCATTTTCACGAGGCATGTTGAATCTGAGACGCTCTGCGGCACGCAGTATAACCGACGCGAATTTGAATCTACAAAAAATGCTTTAATTCTATTCATTTACATGGGTATAACTAAAGAAATACGTAGGGGATTAAAAATATCAAATTTTGTGTAATTCGCAAGCATTTAAGGCAGTCCTCTAGTTTCTCGGGTCGAAAAAATCGATTTTTTTTCTTTTCATAAATCACATCTACAACATGTGTAGAAAATGTGTGCCAAAGGATTTTTCGATATTCGAAGTGGTTCACAAGTTACGGCCCTGGAACGGAGCAGGTATACGGAGCGCGCGCCGGGCCGCGCCGCCTCTTTCTGAAGCAGTTCAAAAAGTTATAAAGTCAATTTATGAGAATTTATCCAAAGAAGAATTGTTAAGCAGATGCCTGGGAGCGGAAACTCAAAATAATAACGAGTCGCTCAATTCGTTAATCTGGACTTTTGCTCCGAAGCACCTCCATTCTGGGCCAAAAGTGGTTGAAATCGCCACGTTTCTCGCTGTCATAATCTTCAACGAAGGATTCAAATCTATCCTGAAGACCTTGGAAACCATGGGAGTGAAAATCGGCCCACAAGCTAAAGGATATGTTCAACAGCGTGATAGCTCTCGGATCGACCGTTCAGAAAGGCGCACGAGTGATGTTGTAAAACAGGCCCGAATCGCGAAAAGGGAAGACGGAGCAGCTCTGCGTGACTTCCAAGAAGAAGAGGAAGGCCTATTGTATGGTCCAGGCATAGCAGATTGACGGTGAGATGAAATTTTTAGTATAAATCACATGCGCGAACTTTCAAACGTGTTTTTCTCGAAACACCATTTTTCGAAACGGTGACCACGATATTTCAGAAACTACTGCACCGATCTTGTTCAAATTTATACAGCATCTTTAATATATTATAAGCCAGCGATTGAACTAGGATTTTCATGATTGCTTCGATAGTTTTTTTTGTACGAGCGAAAAACTTAAGAAAAAATGGGTAAAAAATAGAATGTAATTTTCAAAAGTGTATAAAAAAGTCAATTTTTGTAATTTAGAATTCACTCTAGTTCAATCGCTAGTCTTAAATATGAAGATTAAAATGCCGTTTGGTTTTTTGATTTCAGATAAGCAGAACAGCCGCAATCTTGGTCACCGTCAACCACCTCTTTTATTTGATGTCTTCCTGTCGGCCACTATAATTTTTATTCTATTATATAGTTTGACTTCAAAAAATTTGTAAAGCTTATTTAAATGTTAATAAAGATTATGCAAAAACAATGAGATTGATTATTTCGATGCTTTGCCCGTAAAAAATTATTGAAAAAGCCGTAAAAAAACAGCCGAGAAACTAGAGGACCGCCTTAAGGTAAAAATTCAATTTTCGACAGAAAAAAAGGACAATCATATGTTAATAGATAATTTTATAATTAAGTCATGGAAAATCGCGTACGTATGTTTCTTTGGAATGTTATTTTACTCATGTGTTCAAAATTTGGACTGAATAGAATGAAATTTGTTGGAGTTTTGCTGCGTGCCGTTTTGAAAAATTGTGTTCCGAGAAAAACGCGTTTAAAGTTTCAAAATGTGTTATAGACGTGAAAAAATGAAAAATTTAGCTGCTAAAAATGGTATACCATTGATTAGCTATCCCCGGACCATATGGCTGCCCTTCTCTGTTCGAATACTCATCCTCATTTTTTTTCCTGGTTGATTTTATGCTGGTGCGTGCTTCTTTTGCCGCATCTGTCAAAGCTCAGCGTGTTTTATCTGTCTAGCATCAGTTTCACGACAAAAATTGTAAACTTGGAGACCAATATTCATGTCCAAGACTTTCATAATTCGTAGGATATTAGTCAGACCGTCGTTAATACTGCACACAGCAATATCAGTTGCTACATTTAATACTGTTTTGCCACTTGAGTGGGCCTTTGGAGCCAAGCTCCAAACAGTAGCATTGAAACTTTCGGTGCTGTTTTGCATGAAGCCTCCCGAGCAACGATTTAGTCACTCGTTGTAACTTAGAACAAGTCTAAGGCTACAAATAAATGGTAAAAAAACACCCATCAAGTCTTGTTGCCAGCCACTGCCAGCGGGCAGTGGCTGGTCCGTGTGCGGACCTTTTTGTACAGATGCCAAACTTTTTTCCCTTATTCCAGATGGTTTAAAGCATCTCTTAAGCCAATAAAAAAAATCAATTTTTTGAAAATTCTACAGTAGTATTACCCCTTAACTTACACACCACGTATTCTCTAAGCTCAATGCTTTGGGCTGATGTTTCGTCAGATTGTCGTTCCAAAGTTCGGAACTATTCGACGTACTATGCCGAGGAGATTCGCCAACGACATTTCACTGTTTTCTGCATCCGTAACCACTCCTGTCTCGTCTTCCCCTTAATTTGACTCGAACTCAGGGAGGTTCGTGGTGCATCCAGCAGACGGTGAACGCGAGGAGGATCAAGAAAATCGAGATTCCCCGATATCGTCGAACGTGGGTGGTAGCGTTACCGCTGCCGATGGAAACGTGGTGGAGACGTCAATGGCGTTACCGAGTCAAGTTGGAACTCCGACCTTGATATCGAGAACCCAAACGCCGAGTTCACCACCGACCCCGAGTGCGATCACGGTGCCAAGAATAGCGGAGACTCCACCAGCTGCGGAGACTCCCGGAAGTGTCAACAACGTCAACGAGTCAACCAGTCCGTTCTTGACTGCGTACAACATCGGCAGTACACGGGACATTCACCATACCCCGAGATGTTCGATTCCGGGCGGCGAGAAAGGTACGTTTAGGCTGTCGAATGATTCAACGAGAGAAAGACGGCCGGGGCTTATTGCAATTTGCAATTGAGAGATCGATCCCGGTGTAACTTCCCGTGCGGGAAATTGGCAGGGTATAATACCCAGTGTTGGGCACAATTTAATTGCTAGGGTAACCCAAGATTAACAATTAATGAATTGTTAATCACGACTATAACAATTAACAATTAATTAATTGTAATTGTGAAAACTCACGATTAACAATTAATGAATTATTAATTGCTGTAGTCGCAATTAGCAATTAATCAATTGTTAATCGTAACTTTCCACAACTAGAAACTAATCAATTTTCAATCTTTTTGTTGTATTTGACTAAAAATTAATAATTAAAACTGATTATTGTATAGGGCGCTGCGTAATCCTACACAACCCAAACAAATTCGTCGTATCTGATAACTGTAAAGTTAAATAGGTTAATTGTTAGTTTTAATTGTTTCTTAGAGCAATTAAGAAAGTTCATTGCAATTATTTTTATTGCGAGTTTGATTGAAAATTTAATTGATTAACGTCCAACACTGGGTACAATTCGGTGCCTTTAATGGATTATTTGTGGATTCCATAGTATGGTTTTCCGTAAGAGAGTCGGACTGGACCCCTATTAGGGAAGGTAGGTTGACTAAAACTATGGTCTAACCACAGAGACCATGTAAAGGCCTTTAACGGGTGTAGTTGTAGATTCCCTAGTAGCGATTTCCCCAATACTACTAGACTATAGTAGATTATAGGGGTAAATGAGTATAAATTGCTTGACTAAAGAATTAGTGGCATAATAATTATCGAGATCGATTAAATATAATAATTAAACTATGCGTTTAATAGACGAGCTGTGCTGCCTTGAACCAACACGCCTGCAGTGCGTTCATTGGAACAACGGGGGATCAGACGTGTCAAAATATGCGACAGTATTCTAAGCCTGAAATATATACAAATAACACATTATTTTTTCACAGTGCACACACACGCACGTACGCATATGGCTGCAATAACTTTTATGACGCACCATTAAGGCAATATTAAAGGCCCTGTTATTTTGCCTCCAATGGCCCTCGGTAGCAAAGGGTTACCGGCCACTGATGGCCCATGCGAGGCTTCCAGACTAGGGCCTTAATAAAGTTAGGGAAAATTAAGATGGGTACGATCAAAGCCCCAACTCAATTTCCGCACGTGTTAAGGCAGTATTCTAGTCTAGAGGCCTAAATTTCGGGCATTTTTTCGGGCTTGATAAAAAATATATATATGTTTTTAGTAGCCACTCTATTATAGTATTTTTATTAATGTTTCAAGCACTTACAACAAAATTAAAATTGCAAAAGTTCCGGGCCTCTAGACCGTGAAAGAAAAGGGTTGAGGCGATTGACATGATTCCAAAGCTCCCATTCGTCTGAAACAGGAATAAAAGCAATTTTCTTTATCACGAAAATGTCATTGTGGCAGGAGCCAAAGAGAACTTTTTTCAGTCATCAGTTTTTAAAAAATAGTAATAATAATAATTTCGCAATGCGCGAAGTAAGAACGATAGAAGGATATATACTAAAGGTCTATACCGAATTTGAAGTCAATCGGTTGAATAGAACTCAAGATTTTATGTCAACCAGGTTGAAAAAGTAGCTTCGAGAAAAACGCGTTTGAAGTTTTGAGTACAATTCCAGACACCCGCAACTATCTAAGTGGCGACTTACTTACTAAATGGTATGTTATACTTACGTTATATTAATCGGCCATTCCTGCCTCGTAAAGTGTGCCTTCCTCGACTTCGAAATGATGATTTTCCGAAGCTCATTCTTCCCTGCGAGCAGTTCTAGCTTCCTTAGAAGCCTTTGAAGCCGATGCAGCCTCTCAATCCGATCGTATTCAAATCGCGATCACTTTGTAAATATATAAAAATATAAAAAAGTACAAAAATTAAAAATTATGAATGTTTTTAAATCAAATTTTCATATTTTTGACCATTTTCTCGACAGTTTTTACCCCAAAAAAGTAATTTATTCACGCGATAACCTTAAAATTTAGGTATACCCTTCCGATAATGTTATAGTGAGAAACCTCCCAAATTTTCAGCCAGATCGATCAATAACTTTTTGAGCTATAACATAAGTAGTTTTTGAAAATACAGTTTCGAGATAATCGCGTTTAAAGTTTCAATATGATAATGTGCTATACGACTATGTGCTATAACTTCGTAAATATTCTATATTTCGATGTTTCGTTTTTCCAGCATACTCTCAATATATTATACTTACGAAATATGTGAAAAAAATCGATTTTTTGAACATTGTAAAGGTTTCTCCCGCCCCCCCTTAATTTCGGCTTATGAACGTACAGGAAGACGCTCGAGGGACTGGCTAACGAGCGACCACGAAGCTTCTACGGGTGTCGATCAGTACAGTCACCACCTGACGATCGGACCCCACGGAGGAGTCGACTGGGTCAGAAAACTCGGGCTTGACGGTCCGGGCCGCAAAACCAGCGACTCCGAGATCGGTGGCAATGCAACAGGAAGCAGCAGCGGCGACGAGCTCACGCTCCATCGATCGACCGATTGTATCGCCTCGAAGGACCTTGCCTCCTCATCGGATAGCGACTTGCTCAGGTATTCGCACATCTCCATTATTCCGTTTAATTCTAACGTCACTGGTTCCATGGAGCGAGAAGAGATTGGTACTGCCTTGAAACGTAAATCTTTACGGGATTTCGGGAATAAAGTTCCTTTTCGTGGGTTCTCTTCAATTTCACAGTTGATAGGCAAAGGGCGGACACCATTTTCTCTGAGAATTTGGGTTCAGCTTGGTAAGGATGTGTGGACGAGCCTAACGAGAAAATAAGCAAAATTGTAATACGTTACAATTAATTATATCATAATTATGAAGCGAAAGATCGTGAAATTTTTCAAAAGAATTACAACGTTCTGCTCCAATTTATCATCATGCTCTTTGTCATTATATCTGAGAGAGACGCCATTGGCAACGATCCCAAATTTTGTGTACAGGCTTCAAACAAACGAATCAATGATGCAGCCAACTTGTATCGCCATGGTAGTCCATTGGTAGTCCATGCCCCCCCCCCCCTTCACCCCCCTCCCTAAACGAGAGATCGATCCAAAATAATTGAAGTCAAATAATCGATTGATTTTATTTAAATTTCAGTCAAGTAAGCATAAGGAAATAATTTAATACAACTTGAACTATTTTCTTCGTCGTAATTTCGTAATTTGTATGAAAATCAGCTATTTCATTACGTAAATTAAATAGATATTGAAATTTCGCAATTAAGTCAACTGTGGGTGAAAGCAATACATTAGTTTTGCCAGCCGATAAACAATAAGAAAAATACTAAAAGATCAAAATTTACTACCAAGTAGCAGATAATATCATTATAAATCTAAACCGCTGATTTAAGAATTTACCGTTAGCTTGAGCAGTTGAAGCATTTTTGAAGTTGGATATTAAGAATATATTTCATCAATAATTATAGAAAAGTCTTAATAATTGATACGTCAGTCTTACAAGGGGACAGTACGGCAGTCGGATTTTTGTAATTTTTCGTACTCATGGTACGTGAAGTTCAGAGCTCGAATATTAATATCCCAAAGCAGTTCGACGCCATATTCAGAAATTTTCGAGAAAATTGACTTTGAAGTTTTCGAGCGCACTCTTATCCCACAAAGATGCAACGATATTCGAACCGGGCTCGTGGCGTACCCGGTAGCGCTCGAGTCTAATAATCGCGGGGTCGCTGGTTCGAGTCTCACTTCGAAATTTTTTATTTTTTTTATTTTTTTTTTAATTCGCATACCTCCGTCATTTAAATATCCCGACAAATTTTTGTTGCATATAATCACATATTATTATATATAATTAATATAATATATCTATATATGTTTATATATGGACAAAATCCATATATAGTTATTTATGTACAAAATTCATTATAGTTATACATAATTATATATTTTCTCATATATGATCATATATTATTTATATATAACAATAGGTGATTATTTATAAAAAAATAAATAAATAATCCCGGGATAAAAATCATAAAATCTATGCTAATTCACATATATGTAATTATAATTGTCAATGATAAATGCAAGTCTTATTTTTGATTATCTCTTGCGTGAACTTGCGAATGGGCGACGTAAAAATATCCAGTAATAATATTTACATAAACTCCCTTGTAGATTAATAGGAATATAAATAGAAGAATAAATGTTGAAATATGTGAATATAACGCTTGCTTTGGCAACCGGCGATATTGTGAATAACAGTTCTGCGTACAGAACAAGGACGTGAAATTAATGATAGAGAAGATTGCATCAAAATTCATTCTATTGTTCATCATCAGTTGTCTTCTCCGGTCTTCAATAACATGATCAGATATGCGTGGTTTGCTTCGAAACTTTGCGATCAAAGAGAAATCTTCATGAACGTGAATGAAGTTTGTTTTCCGATCGATGTATTGAAAAAAAATTGCGAATGTAACAATGCAGCGTTTGTACGGTGTGCGAGATGCCGTGAAAATTACTGTTTTCCTTGTTTTTACGATGGTTATCACTCTGGCTCGTGTAACATTACACCCGATGTATAAAACAAACGAATACAGACCGAATAATAAAGTATTCAATTCCTTACCCGACGTTTTTCATTTTCATCCTAAAAATGTTGTTGGTTATAAATATTGATACTTGAAAATGTATGTTTATAATCAAGAGATAATTAAAAATATGACTTGCGTTTTTTCATTTAAAAAAAATGAAAAAAAAAAAAAAAAATTCGAAGTGAGACTCGAACCAGCGACCCCGCGATTACTAGACTCGAGCGCTACCGGGTACGCCACGAGCCCGGTTCGAATATCGTTGCATCTTTGTGGGATAAGAGTGCGCTTGAAAACGTCAAAGTCAATTTTCTCGAAAATTTCTGAATATGGCGTCGAACTGCTTTGGGATATTAATATTCGAGCTCTGAACTTCACGTACCATGAGTACGAAAAATTACAAAAATCCGACTGCCGTACTGTCCCCTTGTTAGATGCAGAAGCGAAGGGGATAAAAAGCATATTTAAATTTAAAAATGATGAAATAAATGCTGAAAATTTTAAAAAGGATATTAAAAAGGAGTGCTGCCCCAACTTATATAAACTTTTCGAAAGTAGTGATAGTACTCCCAGTGCGTTCCGCCGGCTGTGCGTGAATTATTTTTCCCATGAGGCGGACAAAAATATGGCTTAGAGGCACAATGCTTCCGGAACGATTTTCTCATATGCCATGACTGAACATGGAGAATAACATTGTTAACCCTTCGTGGTCACCCTGGGTAGAATCGACCCGTCGATCGATTTTTGGCGTAAATATATCATAGTTCCCAGCTTCGAATGGGACTGTTATTCACCATCTTACCTGCAGTTTGAAGTATCCACATACCATAAAATTTACCCTCTTCACATGTCGGAAAAAATACCGTTTTTGGAACGCGCACTATGCTACTATTTTTTCCCAAATTTTAGGTGAAAATGTTGAAAATTCACGGAACTATGATTTTTTAAGCGAAAAAGTGTATTTTTTGCGGTTTTACCTCTTTATGAATTTTTTTTTAACATGTCGCCATTTCATTTCTTATAATTAATTTTTTCGTATATCACGTAGAAAATTCAACGCATGTTCCGTAATTTTTTGAACCAATTCGGGCGGATAGTTTGGTCACAAAATACTTTTTTGAAAACTGACCGGGTAGAATCGACCTAAGTGTGACCACCGCGATTGAATTTGGAAGTGTGACCACGAAGGGTTAAAACAAAATTCCAGCTTAAAAAGTGTTGGGTAGATTTGCATTAAAAAATAGAAAAGTAAGAATTATTTTGATGATTACCTACTGAAGATCTGAAACTGAAAATCTGAAAGTAAAGTGTAAAGACTCGTACCTACATTAAAGAATGATGCAAAATTACATGATTATTTTTTAAGGTATCGCAAGGGTTTGATATTAATGTTAACGTGAACGTGTGATTAAAACAAGTTTCATATTTCATGTGTGTTCATCTGTGTGATTATCGACTAATATGTAAATTTTATTTAAAAAAAGACGATTGTGAACAAAACCGGCGCTTCCTGCCCCCTTCCTGCAGCAAAAAATGCTGGCTACACCAATGGTAGTCCACTTCTGTTAGACTCCCATATATCCTTACGTTTCACTCGGCTCTCTTCATTGTTGATATTTCTCCAACGATCAGTGTACATCGCCATGACGCCAACTACGTGAGCTTTCATTGCCCGAAAATCGAATGCATTTACAGATCCGCTCCACCTTGGACAATAGCTCACAAAAATCAAAAGTTCCGCTTCTCGCCGGAAAAGGAGAGGGTTCGGGAGCGAGAAAAGGAGAAGCAATTGCAGCAGCAGCAGCAGCAACAACAACAACAACAACAACAACAGCATCAACATCATCTGCATCTCCAGCAGAGAGAACATCAAGATCGACGTGCTTCGGGACTCGAGGCAAGTGGTGGTCTCTCGGACTCGAGTCGAACCGTCTCGAGTCAAGAGGATGAGAAATCGATCAAGGAAGAACGCGAGGCGAAAAAGACTCGGGTCAAGCAGAGCCTCATGAAGAGGGCTCGTTCGGTTGCAATATTCTCGTTGAAATTGAAGGAGAGAAGGGCTCGCGAGGCGGAGGTCAAAGCAAAAGAGGCGGAGAGAGAAGCGAGGTGGCAGCAGCCCCAATCTTGCGTCGGCGGTGAACTATCTTGCATACCAATCGAAAAGCTCATATCGGTCGATGACATAGCCGCCATGGAAATTCGCAGCAGAATGAATCACTGAACTCTTCGCGATATCCCTAGTTCATCTCCAATCTCTCTCTTCCTTTCTCTCTCTCTCTCTCTCGCTCTCTCTTTATCTCTTTCTCTCTCTCTCCCTCCCATTCTGTATTCCTAATAAATAAGACATAGATTGTCAGTATATTGTCGAACGAAGATGCAATTAACCAAAATCCACCAAGGTACATTGCGATAGACTTCTTTCGCAAGAGTACATGTCCATACCGGGAGATCGATAGCCCAACGGCAGTTGTATCGTCACACAGTTGTGAAAAATTTCTCCGTCACCACTCGAAAAATCGTTTATGGAGTCCCACGTTTTCTAGAATCACGATAGAATTATTTTCTTACAACATAGAACGGACGGATTGACAGCGGATTAATCTGTCCTAAATTTTTTCGCGACTTCATGCGAACGCACGTGAATGTGTTACTTTGCGGGCGCCGTCGTAGAGGCAATGTAGCTGATCGAAAGAAAGAGAAGGCAAATTGTTCATTACCAAAAATTCCGACTCTGTTTCGTCGGACTATTTCCACGCACAATAAAACGTAGTAATATTGCTAAAAAAAGGGAGGTGGGAATGTAAGGGATGTGTACGAAAGATACACATGCACTGCTTTACACAATATGACATCTGCAAATCTCGGTCAATTAAGACATAATCGAGCCAAGTGTTTTACCGAAAAAAAAATCGAAGGAAGTCTCAAAACCTAATTCACCTTTTGTCAATTCTCGTTAAGGAAGAAAATTCGCTAGAAAACAAAAACGGAAGAATGGCGAAGAACTTTTTATCGGAAAATTATTTGGAAAAAGTCGCAGAAGATCTCCAAACCTAAATTACCATTTTCAATTCCTCTTATCGAACAAAAATCTCCAAAGAAAAAGATATAATCAAGAAATCGAATTGACATTCGTCTGACTTCTTTATCGGAAAATCATCAAAAAATTTGCCGAAAGTCTCTAAACTTAATTCACTTTTTCTTTAATTTCCCTTGTTGAAGAAAAATCTCTAGAGGGTAAGGATAGATGGGAGTAGGGGAAAAGTACTCGAATTTTAATTGGTATTAGAATGAAACAAACGGATTGATTATTCATTATTTTGAGACACATTATTTTCCAACAATGATATGAGAGCGTACGCTAGCAAATAATGCGAGACATGTCCGACTTTGCATACGAAAGAGTACGAGCGATTAGCGTGAAAGAGAATCCACGTAGACACACACCCGAATGTTTATGCCGAGAAGCTACTAGATCAAACATACCAACGTTTTTGTAAAAGTACGAAGAACGTTCAGAGAAACAAAAAAGCGCATTAGAATACCAATATTAGTATTAACCAATACAGAGAGTTCAGACGCTCGGAGAGATTGAGAGGAGAGAGGAGGGGGGGGGGGGGGCACGAGGTCGAGAAGATCGATCTGAGAGGTATACCGAAGATAAATACATAAATAATCATTGTTACAATTGTTGTTGATGCTGAAGATATAAGTTGTTAATCGCTGCTATTGTTGATTAGAAGAGCAGACGCGGGATCGAGATCGACGATTAAATAGTAAAGTCAGTCTTATAATGCTACTGCTAACTGATTATGACCGTGAAGTACCTGACAAATTCGCGGATAAACGGGCTGCGCAAGAACAAAAAAAAAACATTCCCCATCCTTTTTCGTTTCGACCGACGAAATATCGCTCTATCAATATTCTACTAAGCTTTCGCTCACACTATTTTTGTGTCGTCTACCATTTTCATCCATTATTTTACGTCGCAAACAGAAATTTCAGACATATCAACTCAGTAGGGTTTCACCTCGGATTTCGCATTTTACTATAAATTGCTTTCCTATAAAACTCATTTTTCTAAGTATTTTTGCAACGAACTTTTTTATCATGACATCCGATTTTGTAAAGTTTCTTCTTTCCGGTCCTACAATCATTTCATTTGTGAGCCTTACTGTAGGAGCATTACCCCGCAAACTTTAAGATCAACCAAGGCTTTTTCGAAAAAGTTCAAATTGTTATCCAACTTGCGCCGATCCAAAATCAGAATTTATCCTCGAAACGAAAAAGTAAGCATTCTACTCGGAATATTCACGATTTTACGTGTAAAACCAAATTTATATTTCGTTAGAGTCGCAGGTCTGAAAGGTTTAATGTACCGAGTCATAAAAATGAAGAATAATTGGTTACTCGAATACCTGTAGGGTTCAATGGTTCCATACAATTTGTCATCCGATAGCTGTAATTCTGAAGGATCAGTAGACGTCACAGAAATTTATAGATCGAAAGCTAAGCAATAATTGGTTCCCACGAGCTGTATACACGCGAACCGGGCCTCGCGGACGCGCGGAGAAAAATCTTTTTGATGGATTGAAGCTATTAAATGATAAGTGATATTCTTTCGTAGCCAGAGCGTTCTGTAAATAATATACGAGTAGGTACATAGAGAGATTCTACGGTGCGACGCGGCAGTTAGACAATGAATTGTGAGCCTCCCGCTTTTGAAAAAGTATTGCATCTCCTGTGAGTTTTCTCGTTTCACATTTCGTGAGTGGTTATTTTTTTTGTACTATTTCAATACGGCCTAACAGCTGTGTATAACGCAAAATCCATCGTGAATTCCCCCCCCCCCCCCCCCCCCCTCAATTTGCCACGATAGAATCGATTGTATTTTATTTTTATTTCTATTCACTGAAAAGAAAAAGATAGTACATGTCGTTCGCGGAAAATAAATGGCTACTATAATCGCTGACGCTGGTGCTGCTGCGATACCTCTTAAGTTAAGGAAGAAGTTACGACAGGAAAAAGAGCCCTCAAATATGTTGTCCAAACCCATTAGGGTAATAATAATAATTAAAATAATAATAAGTAATACGTGTTTGTTAGATGTTTTGTATAAAACAGAGAAATGAGCAAATAGAAGAAAAAATCTAAATGGTGTGAGAATCTTTTTAATAACTCTCAAAGCCATACGACCTTCCCCGATACATCCTTTGATGTGTCTTTAGCCCATCCGTTTCCGTCGTATCACTCTCTTATCGATTCACTATTTTTCATTTGCTCAAACATCTCCCAGACCACTCTTTCCTACTGCTGCATCGCACGATCACGAGGGCACAAGAAAACTGTGGCAAACCTGTGCCGATACAAATAATGTCGTTGGTCTTTGATGTGCAGTACCTAGTCGTGAGACACTTAAGGAGGTAAGATCATTAAGAACAATCCAACTTTCGGGCCTGAAATTTTTATACGATGTTGACGAATATGTCATGCACGGTTGGGAAATTTTTTTGCTATAATGACCGTTCAGTTTTTCCGTAATAAAATTGGAAAGTCGAGCACTTCAAGCTAGTAAAACACGTCGTCTTATGGAGACGATCGACCGGAAGTCCGGTGATCACGGTTTTGCTGCTCACGTATCCAACTAAGATCGTCGGAAAACGGAAATTTGATAAATTAGACATAATAGATATTGTAAAAAATCGTAAATCCGAACTTCACCGTGCAGTGCAAGCACTACTTTATAAAACGGTTTCAACTTCCGGTTAACTATTATCACAATGACGAAATAGCACCCATAGACTTGCCAACGTCAGGCATAACAGCTGATTCGTTTGGCGAGCATAACCTAAGCTCTGCTTGGAAATCGTCGTGAAGACAAATCGCCACAAAACGCAAAATTTTACGTATAAAATTAATTCCGCTGAAGTAATTGGGGCTATTTAAATAAGATTCCGACAGATATGGTGCAACGTTTTTTTAGTCCGTTTTTATGGTAAAACTGTCATTGTGAATATGACGGAGACTACTTCAGAGTCGTTGAGGATCTAATTTTTCAGTTTTTATTAGTTTATATGCAATAAACAAAATATTCACCACAAATTTGGCACTTTGGGATCGACAATACGAATATTCAACATAAGTCAACATGAATCAGAACACCCGTGGAGTAACATAAATTTAGTCTCTTTGCCCTGCTGCAAATTCCCACACGGGATCCCACGTGGTGTTTTCGTACAGGGAACCCGTACGGGTTCCTGTATGGGAAACACCACGTATGGGAACCCGTACGGGTTCCCATATGGTGACCCGTACGGGTATGGGATCCCACGTGGTAACCCGTACGGGTTCCTGTATGGGAACCCATACGGGATCCCACGTTGCCCCACACATGTTCCCATGCAGGTTCCCGTACAGGAATTTATTTCCTGCGTTCTCCCGTACAGGATCCCGTACAGGATTCAGCTTCCCACGTTGCCCCACACAGGTTCCCATGCAGGTTCCCGTACAGGAATTTATTTCCTGTGTTCTCCCGTACAGGAATTTATTTCCTGCGTTCTCCCGTACAGGATCCCGTACAGGATTCAGCTTCCCACGTTGCCCCACACAGGTTCGCATGCAGGTTCCTGTACAGAAATGTTCATCCTGTACAGGAAACCGTACGGGATCCCACACTTTCCTTGGCTGTCCCATGCTTTCCTACACATTCCCACACTAAAACCCGTACGGGAATTTGCAGCAGGGTGTTGACCTTGAAGACCTCATCGTACCTCCTTAAGGAAGAGTACAAAACTCCGGAAGTCGGAGATCTGTTGCATCGATCGACGCATCGGTGATGCAGCTTCCTCCGAAGTCCGCCCGAAACGGATAAGTATCTCACGCTAAAAAGCATGCTTATTGCACGCCTTACCGATTCCAAGGAACGCCAAATACAAAAGTTCCTCAGTGAGATTCAATTGGGCGACAAAAAACCCACGCAGCTTCTTCGAGAAATCAAGGAGCTCGGGGGGAGGGGGGGTAGTGCACAATGATTTCCTACGCTCCCGATTAATTCAATGCATGCCGGCAAATATTAGAGGTTTCCTTGTGGTGTAGCGTAAATTCTTAACACCGAATTTACCTACGTGAGAACCCTCAACCTCGAGCCACAAAATGTCGCAATAATTTTTTCCTTTTTATTGTCCCTTGCGGGATGGGCGCCAGGCGCGTAACGCGCCAGAGAAAATTCGACGAGGTCGATTAGCTAACGGCTAGCTGCAGCTTTCGAAAACCGGAGAGGGGCTGGGTGATATTAACGTCGGTATTCGGAGAAACGAAACACAAAATAAAGTTTAACTCAAAAGTTGAGATATCCGGGAACCAAAATTCAATAATTTTATTTAAATAATAAAACTCAACTAAGAGAGGAAAAACCGAAGAACTCGGAGGACACCTCTCGTCCCAGGAACCAATGCAACTTAACAATAATTTTCTTCGTTCATCTCCCGACACTCGGGATCTCGCTCTCGCTCTCACACACGCGCACACTCACACATGCACATTAACGCGTCGTGGGAAGGCTCTCGATCGCGAATCTTGACCACACACACTCACACATTAACAAATAAATTTCCGGAGAAAGAAACTCGATCCCAAAATCCAATTAAACAATTACCTAGCGAATATACAATAAAACGAAATCTTTACGTTATCCCTTCCCCGGCACATTCACACTCGCACTCGCATGCACGTTAGCCTCCTGCGTACGACGGTAACGAAAGGCAACTTCCCGTGGGCTTTAGCCCCAAGGCGCGTTCACGAAACAATAAAATAATTAAGAAAATAATTTTGAAAAAGATTATCACGACCACGGCTTACGGCCGCTCGAAAGAAAGACGAGCACGTCTCGCGGCTCTGCACACGCCAATACAAATTTCGCCGACCTCGAAGAAACGGCCACGTTTCCTCGGGATCCGCCGAAACCGGAGCACGCGACAAAATATAAATTTTATTCTCGCGCCGGTAATTCGAACGTGAAGAATAATTATTCGAAAAGTTACTACACAAAAATACGCGAACTACCGATCTAATTAGTCCCTCGGACGAAAGAGCTCACCGATGTTTCGGGATTTTCCCTTCGGACGAACCAGGTGTTCGGCTCGTAAATCTTCTCCGCGCGGTATCAGGAAATCTCGATCGACGATCCAGCTCGCTCCAAAACTCAACGGGAAGTGCCTCGACTAACGTGTCTCCCACGCTCTCCTTAGCGACACCCTTACCTAATCGCGGCGATTTTTGAAATTCGCGAACGCTCGGCCCTTTACGGCATTTGAATTTTTCTCGCACTGTCTCTCGCAACGTCGTAGCGCTGAGCGATGCGCGAGAGCGAGACAGATGATACGGTCTCTCAACGGTACTCAGTCCCCGCGTACGAGAACCCAGGATGAGGATTTTCTTCCACAGCTCGAGGTAACTCGAGAGCTGCGTCCCGAAGGGCGGCGACGCCGGGAAAAAGCGATGTTCTTTTCCCTATTTTATTCGTCTAATCACGATAGGCTTCAGAGTAGAGGCTCCTTCGTAGACGATTATTGTCGCGGAGGAGAATCCCTGCCGACGTCTCTCCGTTAACTCGCGATGCCGAGGATCGTCGACGAAACGATGCTTCCCTCGCTGTCCATCGTCGGTAGCTCTCGCCCTCCCGCCCGAGGCGCGGGACATGAAATAATTTTTATAAAAAAAATAATTACAATAATCCTAATTTGACCATCTGGCCCTAAGGAATCGCCTTGTGAGTGCTGGAGCGAGCTGAACATAACGGGCTCGAATTTTGCCACGTTACAGTGGGTAGCACAGACCTCACGGTAGAAAAGGTGGACGAGACAGCCGACCGGCTGCTCATAAGCTGTGACAGCGCCTTTGTCATGGCAGTGGCCGAGCTGAGGGTCCTCGACAAACCGCAGGCCGCCGATACGCCGAACGCCGCGGTATGTGCTCTCGATGGGAGACTCAGTGCCATCGAGAGGAACATGGGCGCTTTTCAACAAACGATGTCTACGCTCACCTCGGTTTTGGAGAGGTTGACCGTCCGGTTGGACGGCGAGGGCAACGGCAACAACAACCGCAACGGCCAGAGTCGACCCAATAAGCAGCGTCGAGCCAGATCACGGAGCAGGTCATCGCAACAACTATTTCCATTCGACGTACGGCAAGGAGGCTTACCGATGCACGTTCCCGTGCAATTACAGCGCGTCGACAGAGCCGGGAAACTGGGAGTGCTGTCCTCGGTCCAGGCGGTGGGAGATAGCACACAACGAATGCAGGGTGAAATCCGTCTGTTCATTTATGATAAGAAAACAAACATAAAATTCTTGGTTGACACAGGATCGGTGGTGATTATTTTGCCTTGCAACATATTCCAAGAAAACTTGCCGGAAAACGTCCTGAAGCTGTATGCTCGATCGTGTAGATGGGCGTTCATCGTCGAAGGTATGCAATCAGCCATCACAGGAGCTGATTTTCTCACGCACTATGGCCTTCTTCCCGACCTTCGCAACAAACGGTTAGTGGACCTGACATCGAGTCTAACCTGCAAAGGGACGGTGGGCCAGGCAGCGGTGCACAGCGTCTCCACGATCAATCCGCGAGGACGGTTGGGCGATTATACCAACCTACTGGAGAGGTTCATCGGAATCACAAAACCAGTCATGACGTCACTCAGCGAGCAACAGAGCCCGGTCGAGCACTTCATCGAGATGAAGGGACCGCCGGGGGCGCAGCGAACTCGTCGACTGCTCGGGGACAAACTTAAGGCCCTCCAAGACGATATCGAGTACTTGCTCGAGAACAATTACATCCGACCATCAAAGAGCTCTTGAACAAGCCCGATCCATCTCCAACCGAAGCAAGCTGGAGGATGGAGACTACGCGGGGACTTCCGATGACTCAACGCAAAAACAATACCGGACAGGTACCCAACGGCACATAACCACGACTTATTTCAGAGGCTGCATGGGAAAAAGGTCTTTTCGACACGCGACTTTGCTCGGGCATACTACCCGGTCCCGATGACGAAGGAAGACATTCCGAAAACGGCAGTGACAACACTAATAGAAATGTTCGAAATCTTGGTAATGCTGTTCGGACTGCAGAATGCGTCGCAGACCTTCCAGCGGTTCTTGGATACCCTGTTTAGAGGTCTCGACTTCGTAATGGTGTACATCGACCATATCCTGGTCGCCTAAAAAAACTCGGAGCAACATCGACAGTACTTAGAAATCGTTTTCGAGCGGCTACAGCAATACGGGCTAAAGATCAACGCCAACAAGTGCGTCTTCGGTAAACCGGAGGTGACCTTTCTAGGATACGTCGTTAACGAGGAATGCTACAAACCGCTGCAGAAGAGAGTCCAGGCTATCGTCGAGTTTCCGAAGCCCCGAACGATCACGGACCTACGCCGATTCTTCGGTCTTGTAAATTATTTCAGGCGATGCATTCCGGACGCAGCCAGGCACCAGGCGCTGTTGAAAGGTTTCTTGAAAGGTGGTCGGAAAAACGACCGGCGAAAGAATCCTTGGGCTTCGGAAGCAGAAAAGGCGTTCACGGACTGCTATCAGGCGGTGACGGCGGCGATGTTAACGAGATTCCTCTCGCCGAAGGCTCCGCTCTCTCTCACTACTGACGCGTCAAATGTAGCAATCGGTGCGACATTGGAGCAACGTGAACAAGGCCAATGGAAGCCGGTGGAATTTTTCTCCAAGAAGCTAAGCGAAACGCAGCAAAGGTACAGTACGTACGGCCGAGAACTGCTGGCAATATACGAAGCAATCAACTTCTTCCACCACATTTTTGACGGTCGGCAATTCGAGGTCAAAATAGACCATAAGCTGTTAACGTTCGCATTCCGTCAAAAGTCGGGAGAAGGTGGCATGACAACTCCGCCACCTGGACTTCATATCACAATACACGACAGAGATCATCCATGTAAGAGGAGACGACAACGTCATCGCGGATGCGTTGTCACGAGTGGAAGAAATAGGCCGTATTAACATGCCAAAAGCGCTTTCGGCACAGGACATCGAAAAGGCTCAGCACGCGGATCCGGAACTCCCTGAATTACTGGGAAAAAAGTAATCCATGGCACTTTAGTTACTGTCCGTCGAACAGGACGTTTCCATCTTCTGCAACGTCGCGTCGGGAGTGGTGCGACCATACATTCCGAGGAGCCTGCGAAAAAAGCGTTCGATTCCATCCACGCGCTCTCCCATCCGAGCGGCAGGAGTACATGTCGCCTGCTAAGAGAGAAGTATGTCTGGCCGGGAATTAAAAAAAACACGCCCTGGAGTAGTCAAGGAAATGCGATCCTTGTCACAGTCGAAAGTCTACAAGCACAATCGATTACTGCCTAGTCCGATCGAAGTTACGGATGCACGCTTCAACCATGCCCACATGGACATAATTGAGCTCCCAGTAGTGAACGGGTTTCGTTACTGTTTAGCCATCATTGATCGGTTCTCTAGGTGGCTAGAGGCGATTCCCATGAAGGACATCACCGCGGATTCAGTAGCAACAGCATTCTACTAAAATTGGATTTGCCGGTTCGGTAGTCCCCTGTCAATTATAACAGATCAAGGGAGGCAGTTCGAATCGGCGCTATTCACGGCTTTGTCGCGTCTGGTTGGACCCAGGCGCATACGAACAACCCCATATCATCCAGCATCGAACGGTATGGTAGAACGCTGGCACCGATCAGTGAAGTCAGCTCTAATGTGCAGCACGTAAGTTCCCTGGACGGAAATGCTGCCGACCATCTTACTGGGGTTAAGGACGGCATTTAAGGAGGACCTCGGTGCGTCATCCGCGAAAGCTCTATATGGAACAACGTTAAGAGTGTCGGGAGAGTTCTTCGTAAGCCACGATCTGCCAGCGAACTCGAAAATCTTCGTGGAGAAGTTCCGCGAATGTATGTGAGGGGTTCGTCCGACACCTTTCGCCCACCGCAAGGCGCGGGTGTTCGTCCTGAAGGACATCTACAAGAGCTCACACGTGTACCTGAGAAATGACGCCGTCAATCCACTCCTCGAGCCGCCGTACGCAGGTCTGTACAAGGTGATCAAACGACTGGATGACAGGAGGTTCGTGATCAACGTGAACGGGGAGGACAAAACGATTTCCGTCGATAGGCTAAAACCGGCCTATATGGAAAAAGAGGACAAAGGTCACACTTCTCCGGTGTTCTGCTTTTTTAACACAACTTGATTAATTAATTTCATGGGATTCCATGAAATCTCATTTATCTACGAAATAATTAATATAATGTAATAAATTGTACATAATGCTGTGTTATCTCATCAAATTTAAAATGAATGATGAACATTTTATTTATCTTGAATAAAGGTTACTATATTGGTTTTATGACTATTTTGGTTTTTCTCTTTCCCTCTCTCATAGAATACAAGAAGACTATTGGAGGCAGTAAGAGGATTGAGCACATGGTTTTGTTATTGTGAATACGAAAAAAGATTGATATAGATTGATATACGTGTAAACGGAGCGGGAGTCCGTATCTGTATCCCACATAGTGGGATAAAGTTTGTATTTTAATTTTTCAATTTTTATATTTTTTTTTCAAATATATAATATTAAAGAATAAAAATAAAGTTTTTTTGTTTTAACCGCATGTGCTACTTCATAATTCTCATGATTATTAAATTAATGCTCATAATAAAGCAATCAATAAATAATCTTAACATTGATTGTATTCGTGAGAAGTATGTGCAATGCGCAAAAGATGGAACGGGGGAATAAACTTTTGGACTGGACTGTACAAACAGAGACAGAAATGCCTGAAGCGGAACGGTTTTTGCGATCTCTCTCGATACGGGCCGGCAGCGGCAGCGCACGTTCAAGTATTATTAGAGTTGAGTGCATGGAGGGAAGGAGACCGAACGCTGTACTATGGATGTGGACCCTGAAAGCGACGAAAAAGATATATAGGTCTATGTGGTGGCGCTGCTGTCGTTAGTATAGGATGACAGAGAAGGACTGAGAAAAGAGAGAGAGGAGCGTATTGCAGATAGTGCGGTAATATATACCGGGTGGGATACGAGACATAAATGTGCAAATTTTATATTTGATTTTCAAACTCAATAAAAATTAAATGATGCCTCAAACCAATCAAAGTAGTACGTTCGAGGTACCGACTTTGAATCCTCATTGTGTTTTTATCCCCCTCATAAAAATTGTATTTGTTAGATAGCTCTGCTTATACAATCGTTATCCCTATGTACTACGTATTTCTTTATTTTTTACTTACATATGCTCTTGTCTGTGTTCAATTCTGATGTAGTGCAAGGATCCCACTGATTAAGAAAATTGAAGCGAATCAAAACACAACAATAAATATGTGCAATAAAATTATTGTTAATACACAATAGAAATATATTATTTCGTGCAAATTCAATTTTGTTTTGTTTATAATTGTAACATAATATAATAATTGTAATACATGATCTCATTTTATTTGTTCCATGTATTTATACATATAAATGTATATGAATTAAATAAATAATAATAAATATTAGAAATTTGATACATACAATTTTTGTACGCGAGATATTTTTATAAAGAACACTTAATCCTAAACTCCCTTCCTGGGGTAATTAATCACCTCATTTTTTTTTAGTAAAAAGCACATAATTTTTATAATTTTTTATAACTTCTTCTCGTTTTTTAGAGTTTCTTCTATTAAATCTTCACCGAAAGCTATTTTATCACATATCATTCCCTTCGGTATGGAAAAGCAGAGAATATTGTGTAAATTAAACTCCATTATCGCATGCGAGGAAGATTTCATGTTCAAAAGAAGATTGGGGTAATCAGTTAACTCACTGTGGGGCCTGCGTCCCAAAAAAAAATAATTGTGGGAGTCTAGGGATAATGATATTGATGATAAAAAGAGAGACATTATGAAATCATGAAAATAAATCAACGGTTATGTACATCGAAGTTCATCAAAAGGGTGCACATTTCGGAGTGTTTTTACGACGCGTGCGGAAAACATCTTTAAACGATAAACAGTGAGAAATTATTTATGCGAGTCAAAAGCAGCGAAAAAGCAATGTATTTTGGTATTTTTGTTTGTTTCAAGTCTTTAAAGAAGAGCTTGCATCTTATCGGCAAGTATTCTCTCGAAAGACGGCAGAAACGAAGCTGCAAAAAAATCATCTAGCCAAAATTTTGACAGGCACGAACGTCCGGGATTTCAATCCAAGAAGTAATGAACCCTTTTAGCATAATCAAATACAAGTTGATGAGTGAAACACTGCGGTGGTTAATCTCCGACGTTCTCGTTTCGATCGTTGCAGCATATTCTGCGAACAACAGAAAAATTATATACTCAACAAAATTTTTTAAATAAACAGATTGAAAATATACATAAGTGTGCATTATTGAAAATATTTACACAAAAAATCATGCTTGTTACTTTAGCTGACCGAAGAAAAAAAATTGCAGTGGAAGATTTACCTTTGGAACCTTGAAGACCGACAACTGCCGTAAACCCAAACGTTTACATTTCGCCCTGTCGGCGTCGCGCCCAGTTCGACACCCTCTGTACGAACAGTATTTCCCCATACTGATGAAGCACTCTGTAAAAAAAAAATTAACTTATTGTAATTTTTGTGATAGCATGTGACAGTATGAACGCTAACCTCACTTTACACAATCCCGGAATTATAATCGCAATACGTTTAAAATATTATTAAGTACACTGAAAATTCTATGTACTATTAACAAAAATACCGTTTTCTTACCTATTCGTTGTAAAATGTGGAACAATCAGCTCACTACATTTTTTTGTACGTAAGAAAATGAAAATAATGTGTTGGCGTGTAGACACTAAAAGACAATATATTCTTATTTCAGCAATGACCGGGGGTTGATAACGAATACTCCTCACCTCATGGCATCACCAATGCCATACTTCATATCCTATACTGACAACACAAGCGCGCTCGTGGCTGAATTTCGAACTACAACCAACATATATCTTTTTCGTCGCTTTCAGGGTCCAAATTTATCATGATTCTCCTATGCCCGTTCGGTCTCCTTCCCTTTAGGCTCCATGGTTGAGTGGCTGACACTGGTAGCGGAGATAAGTAGGGAGATGTACAACGCTCCCGTTTTCGGCGTGCCCCGGGAATGGCGCTAAACCGCGGCGGCGAGTTCGGGAATATAATTTTGTGATCATCGCCTCTGTCGAGGTTGCAGATTCCTTTGTAGTCGCGCGAGTCGTGATCACCGCTCAAGTCGGTATCGCAGTCAACGTGAACATGAATGGGTAGCTCGATGGGGGAAAAGTCTCCGCCCCTCGCAGATCGTGCATACTCGACAGGCGAACGGAGCGAGGTTTTCCATCCGATCGAGCTCAATATATTTATGTGGCCGTACTGCGGATTAGAATATGCATTAAATGAATTTCAAAGTGAAAAACAGGCATCGAGATCATTGTTTTCTCTCGGTTGCTTGTTTATGCCAAGAATGTGGGTTAAAAAAATTAACGACGAAACGCGTTGAAAGAGAAATCTTGAGACTTTGCCGCGGTCATTTCGGCGGTTTTTTTTCAACACTAAACATTATAGATAAGCGTGTATCATAAATGTTTCTCTATCCTCAATGAGTGTCGTGGCTGAGTCGGCAGCCTGACGGATTAACAATGCTTGCGGTCCGGGTTCGAACCCCGGTGAATCGATTTTTTATCTATTTTTTTTCCTTCATTTTGTATTCAAAAAATTTCGAACTTCCTCTCGCTTTAGCTGCTCTCGCCTGTCCAGGCATTATTTATGATATTTAATTCATATATGTTTAATTAAAAAAAAAGACATTGGCTGCTGCCGGGGATCGAACCCGCGTCGTCCGTACTCAGAACCCGCACGCTGATATCTCAGGCGCGAGGCTCTTGTGACTGCAAAGCTGCCTTAGGTATGCACACTTATCCAATGTGAAATGTGTTGTAAAAAATGCCGAAACAATCGAGAAAGACTGAAAGTTCTCTTTCTCAAAGTTTCCCTTTCTCGATCGTTTCGGCATTTTTTTTCAACACATTTCACATTGGATAAGTGTGTATACCTAAGGCAGCCTTTCAGTCACAAGAGCCTCGCGGCTGAAATATCAGCGTGCGGGCTCTGAGTACGGACGACGCGGGTTCGATCCCCGGGGTAGCCAATGTCTTTTTTTAAATATTAAACATATATGAATTAAATATCATAAATAATGCCTGGACAGGCGAGAGTAGCTAAAGCGAGAGGAAGTTCGAAATTTTTTGAATATAAAATGAAGGAAAAAAAAATAGAAAAAAAATGGATTCACCGGGGATCGAACCCGGACCGCAAGCATTGTTGATCCGTCAGGCTGCCGACTCAGCCACGACGCTCATTGAGAATAGAGAAACATTTATGATACACGCTTATCTATAATGTTTAGTGTTGAAAAAAAACCGCGGAAACGACCGAGGCAAAGGCTCAAGATTTCTCTTTGAACCTTCCACGGTCGTTTCGGCGTTTTATTTTTCAACGCGTTTCGTCGTTAATTTTTTTAACCCGCATTCTCGGCATAAACAGGCAACCGAGAGAAAACAATGATCTCGATACATGTTTTTCACTTTGAAATTCATTTAATGCATATTCTAATCCGCAGTACGGCCACACAAATATATCGAGCTCGATCGGACGGAAAACCTCGCTCCGTTCGCCTGTCGAGTGAGCACGATTTGCGAGGGGCGAAGAATTTTCCCCCACCGAGCTACCCATTCGTATGTTTACGCTGCTGCGATAGCGACTTGAGCGGTGATCATGACTCGCGCGGCTACAAGGGAAACTGCAACCTCGATAGAGGCGATGATCAAAAAATTATATTCCCGAATTCGCCGCCGTGATTTAGCGCCATTCCCGAGGCACGCTGAAAACGGGAGCTTTGTGCATCTCCCTACTAATCTCTGCTGGTAGATAAATGCTGTTCGCAAGATGTCCTGGCCGCACTGTGGCGCTAGTAGTCGTGTGACAGGCATGCATATATATGAATGTTGCACCGGTGTTTCGAATATTTTACATGAATAAAAATTGTAGATAACCTTATGAAAACCATTATTCGCGTGTATGATGGATTTGAACAATACAATAAATAACGTCGCAATAATGATAACAGCACGAAAGCCACGAAAGTATCGAATCGTTCAGCTGATCTAATCGGAGTATTAAGAGCCGAAGGCTGTCTCATAACAGCCAACGCGATGTGGCGATTTCAAGAACTAAAAAGCCGGGACAAAACGCGTTTTCGTTTATCGTATAGGAATAGTAGGCCACACTGCAAGAAATAAATGTGTTGTTTCAACACATTTTTGGCTTGGAATTCCGTCGTCGAATTGAGCACGTTTTCTTGTATGTTGTTCAAATCAACACACTTATGGATGTAGTGTTAATATACTTATGCGTGTAGTTTTAACACGCTTCGAGCGTGTAAACGCGTGTCACTGTTTTCAATACGTTTTATCCTGTGTTGTTCTGAATAAACGCCCTATTTGCGTGTTCTACTCACGGCATCATGGGCTGTGATGCCGTGAGCAAAACACGCAAATAGTGCGTTATTATTCAGAACAACGCGGAATAAAATGTGTAGAAAATAGCGACACGCGGTTACATTCTTGAAGCGTGTTGAAACTACACGCATATGTGTTTTGAAACTACACGCATAAGTGTGTTGAAACTACACGTATAAGCGTGGTAGTTGAACAACACACGAGAAAACGTGTTGAAATTGGCGACAGAATTCCAAGCCTGAAACGTGTTGAAACAACACACTCATTTTTTACAGTGCGGCTCGAGGCATCACAGCTCATGATGCTTTGAGCAGAACATGCATATAGTGCGTTTATTCAGAACAACGCGGGATAAAACGTGTTTAAGGGGAGATATACACCTAGATGGTCGAAAAAATCGATTTTTTTGCATTTTCTTGAAGTTTGAGGTCTCCAGAATATCTGGTGAAAACGGCAAGTTAATATTTCAATAAATAAGCCAGTTACAGCCGAGAAAGTGAAACGTGTTTTGCGGCGCCGAGCCGACAGGCAGGTAGCGGCAAGCGACTCTTCGAACAAAGCGTGTTTAGGCCTATTACAAAAGCGAATGAGAGCCCGTCTTCGCGGATGCAAGAAAAACAATCCTGGAATCGGCGGCAAAAACAAATTGACGGCAAAGCTTATAGATAAACTGAGCATTTACTATGGTTTAGCAATTCGCAGAAACTGTAACTCCAAGGATGACATGAAAAAAGCGATATGGTCAACATTCTACCATTACGGCTCAACAGACAGCAAGCCTCAACATCATTTCTGTCCCGAAGGCCCCGAATCGTGGTGCAAGTGGCAACAAGCGAAAGCTAAAAAAGAACTGAAAAATTTCCGTCACGATTATTCTGCATTGCCAAAAATGGTGTTAGATGTCATCAAACCAATATACGAAGACCTCAGCAATGACAAATTGTTAGAACGCTGTGTTGGCGGATATACCCAAAACTGCAATGAGAGCTTCAACCAACTTATTTGGAAGATAGCTCCAAAAACGATGAACAGCGGGGCCAAAATCGTTAACATTGCTATATTTCTTGCAACATGCACGTTCAACAATGGTGTCACCTCATTATTGGAAGTTATGAACGTGTTAGGAATATCGGTTGGATCAGGAGCGCACTTGTTCGCTGCGCAAGAAGACGAAACTGGCATAGCGAAAGCCGAGCTGCAAGCGCAAGAACAGACAAAAGAAGGTCGAATACGGCGCCGACAACAAAATTTAGAAGCTATGAACATTCCGTCGACCGTAGAAGACCTACACTATGGGCCTGGTATCGATGATTCCATGTAAGTTGACAAATTTCAGGATTTATTCATTCCCAAATTTTCAAACGCGTTTTTCTCAAAACCACGTTTTTCAAATCGGTACCCAAAATTTCTCGAAAACCAATGAACCGATTGCCTTGAGGTTTTTTGTGGTTATTCTTTACACCATCATCTAGTACTTGTCATAGGGTTTGTTTTTTCCGTTACTTAGTTTTTGTTTTATAGGCAAAATAATAACTAATTTTTGGCCCAAAAATCACTATTTATGTTCAAACGTCCGCCATTTTGTCATAAATCGATATTTTCAAAATCGACTATGACAAGCACTAGATTATAGTATCTAATTTAATAATCTTTTTGGTTTTTTTTTCAGATGATTTTTGAAGAAACGCCAGCGGGTACCGTATACGCAGATTTTTTTACGACGCTCCAAGGATCATACAATATCCTTGTATATTTTTGATATTTTTAAATAAAGAAAATTAAACATATTTTTGAATGTATATACTTTTAGATAATTAAAACCCCAATCCGAAATTTCAAATAGTTTTCCTTGAAAACGCATAGGTGTGTTGAAACTACGGCCATAGGTGTGTTGAAACTATACGCATAAGTGTGGTAGTTGAACAACACACGAGAAAACGTGTTGAAATTGGTTACAGAATTCCAAGCCCGAAACGTGTTGAAACAACACACTCATTTTTTACAGTGCAGTGCCAGGGGACTGCTCCGTAACTACACGACCACCATTAGGTCTGGAATTGGGAGCACGCCCAATCAGCGCCGCACAGCATACGTGTTACCTCTCAGCTTACACCCACGAGGCAGGTCTCGGGTATAACTCCTGATCGAGTCAAATGACTTTTCACACTGTAACAGCTCAGCAGGCTGCTACCCAAGCTGATATCACGCAGCTCACTGGTCGAGACGCCATAGGATCCCTAACCAGCATTTGACTATAAACCACTACCTCCGCGAATCCAAATCTCATTGACTGGTCCCGACGATTAGCGCCGGTGGGCCACCAGCCCCCGCGGTACCATTCTTCATCACTGGTCAGATCTTCGTGGCTAGGAAAAAAACCGCACCGATTCCAATGAACGGGCCTTGACTCTCCTCGAGGTGCCACGAGGTTTCAGTTGCGTCAGCATCAGAAACTAACAAGGAAACCGTTTGAGGTGTCCCCCTCCGATTTCGGTTATTTTTGGATATATTATTCTTTATCGAAATCTAAGAGACACGCATTTTTTTACAGGCGGAAAAACACTTTTAAGAGGTGAAACTCACCCTCAAAGTTGGGCACCCTCCGAGTGACTCTTGCAGTTTCGGATAGTTCCAATCAAGATATTCGAATGAAACCAATTCGAGAAGAATGCTTCTGGCGAATAATGAAAACTGCGCCTTTTCCAGTTCCGAGAGGGTGAATAGGGGTAAATCTATAGGGGTTGAAAATAAAAAAAATTCGTGTAACTCGGAAACTTTTTTTTATCTCGATGAAACCAATTGCGTTTGAAACAGTTTGAAATAGTAGAAGATACGGGTTTTTGCATTTTTCGAAAAAAAAACCTTTTCGGGGTGACTATCCCTGTATAATACCGTTTCCGGTGATCCCCTCCGATTTCGCTAATTTTTGGATACGTTGTTCTTCATCGAAATCTAAGAGACACGTTTTTTGTACCGGCAGAAAAACACTTTCAAGGGGTGAACTCACCCTCAAAGTGTCTTTTGAAGTTTTGCACATTTTTATTCAAGATATACGAATGAAACAAATTCGAGGATAATGCTTATGGCAAATAATAATAAATGCGCTTCCATCAATTCTGAGGGGACGAATTGGTAGAAATTTATAGGGGTTGAAAGCCGAAAAATTTTCAAAAATCGATTTTTTTTCATTCTATCAAAACCATCTAAATTTAATAGAGTTACATAACGTAGGAGATACCTGTTTTTGAATTTTCCGGTAAAACATCGTCCCAGGGCAAACTACCATTATATAATGTCCGGTGCTCCCTTATCCGATTTTGTTCCGTTGCATCGATGGAGTTTTTAATCGAAATTGACGTAACGCAAATCATTCAATCTCATTGCGAATGACTAAAAATAGACGTATTCCTATTTCGACGGCATAGATTTGTAGACACCTATGCGGGTTAAAAGGTTAACAATTGTAAACCATAAACACGATTCGTTTTATTCTAATGAATTGATTTGCATTCGAAAATACGACGAAGCTTACAGTGGTATACCGTTTTACGTTCCTTCAAAAATCTTTTTTTACGGGTGAATGACTCCTAGGTTTACTTAATCGCAGCTGTAACAAAGCATTCCTCCATTTGATTTTTACATTACTTCTTTTAAATTTTACTATTTAAAAAAACAGTTATTGCTTTTCGTTTTTATGTTGAATAGACATTGCAGTTATAGATGCAGGAAGTTGACGTCGATTAACCGTCGTAATATTCCCGATATTGTATGCCGTCGAAATAGAAATACGTCTATTTTGAGTCATTCGCAATGAGATTGAACGATTTGCGTCACGCCAATTTCGATGAAAAACACCATCGATCAAAAGGAACAAAATCGGATAAGGGAGCACCGGACACCATATAAGGGTAGTTCGCCCTGGGACGATGTTTTCCCGGAAAATTCAAAAACAGGTTTCTCCGACGTTATGTAACTCTATTAAATTTAGATGGTTTTGATGGAATGAAAAAAACATCGATTCTTGAAAAATTTTCGACTTTCAACCCCTATAAATTTCTACCAATTCGTCCCCTCGGAATTGATGGAAGCGCATTTTTTATCATTCGCCATAAGCATTATCCTCGAATTTGTTTCATTCGAATATCTTGAATGAAAATGTGCAAGACACTTTGAGGGTGAGCTTTTTGTTTTGCCGCCAATAAAAAAAGCACGTATCTCTTAGATTTCGATGAAGAACAACATATCCAAAAAAGATTGAAATCGGAGGGGAATACCGGAAATGGTATTATACAGGGGAGTCACCTTCAAAAGGTTTTTTTTTCGAAAAACGCAAAAATCCGTATCTTCTACTTTTTCAAGCTCTTTCGAATGCAATGGCTTTCATCGAGATAAAAAAAAAGTTTCCGAGTTACACGAATTTTTTTACTTACAACCCCTATAGATTTACCGCTATTCACCCCCTCAGAACTGGAAAATGCGCATTTATCGTTATTCGCCAGAAGCATTCTTCTCGAATTAGTTTCATTCGAATATCTTGATTGGAACTCTGCGAAACTGCAAGAGCCACTCGGAGGGTGCCCAACTTTGAGGGTGAGTTTCACCCCTTAAAACTGTTTTTCCGCCGGTAACAAAAAATACGTGCCTCTTAGATTTCGATGGAGAATAACATATCAAAAAATGAACGAAATAGGAGGAGAACGCCGGAAACGGTATTCTAGAGGGATAGTCACCCCGAAAAGGTTTTTTTTTTTCGAAAAACGCAAAAACCCGTATCTTCTACTTTTTCAAGCTCTTTCGAATGCAATTGGTTTCATCGAGATAAAAAAAAAGTTTCGGAGTTACACGAATTTTTTTACTTTCAACCCCTATAGATTTACCCCTATTTACCCCCTCGGAACTGGAAAAGGCGCATGTTTCATTATTCGACAGAACCATTCTTCTCGAATTGGTTTCATTCGAATATCTTGATTGGAACTATGCGGAACTGCAAGAGTTACTCGGAGGGTGCCTACCTTTGAGGGCGAGTTTCACCCCTTAAAACTGTTTTTCCGCCGATAAAAAAAATACGTGTTTCTTAGATTTCAATGAAGAATAACATATCCAAAAATAAACGAAATCGAAGGGGGACACCGGAAACGGTTTCCTTGTAAGCGAAGTTTCTTCCTGCTGAATAGTGGACGTGCAATTCAGCGCGGAGCTGAGCAGTCGGCCGTCCATGACCCAAGCTGATGGTACTTAACGCGGAGAATCGCCGAAGCCGCTTGCTGACCCCACGTTTTGCAGTTATTGAGTATAATGCGCTCTTTCAACCCGCAGTTACTCGTGCTACGAACATTCATTTTTTGTGAAGCTTGACTGAAAATTCGATGATATCATGGCTATATTTCGCAGTGCATGCCACCAAGAGATGTAAACTGGAGTAGAATCCCAATGTTGCATAAGATACTTTGCTAAATTACTTAAATTTTAATGTTTGTTTAATATTTTTTATTTCAATAGTTTAAAATTTGTGTAAACTTCGAAGTTGAACTTTTTTTGGATTTATTTACGTAAAAAAAAAATTGGAATTCCACGCTGCTTCAATGAATACATGCTATTTTTATTGTCGAACATTAACAGTATAAAAATTGTATTACATACTATTTTATCCTAGTCGCGCAATGTAATTTACAAAAAAAAAGCTTCGCAAGTAAAGAATATGAGCGTTAGGAATAATTAATATAATACACTACTGCACTACTTGTACGGATCACGGCAATGTCTTTAACCAAGTCTTCTTTGAGTATTTTGCAAACGCAGAATTTCATGCGATCCGGCATCATTATCGTTGATATAAAATAAAAAAGAATGTGGGACAAACTGTCATTTCTTCTTTTGAATCATGTGGAGCATTATGTCGTAACGTTTAACCCACTCTTTGAACGAGGCACCGCTGACGATCCTATCGTCCAGTGCCATTACTTTTTCGACAGTCTGGTACTTCCTGTAAAATAAAGTTATTTCGATAATACGAATCAACTATTTCTGATTGCTATAATAAAATTCACCCTTTTATGCCGTTAAATGTTTGCGATTGTTGAAAACCGATTTTCCAATCTATTACTTTTAAGGGGGTAACTGCAGTTGATTCTTTAAAAAATCGTGAAGTTTATAGAACGTCTGCAATTGGTTACTAAAAACATTTACAAAAAAAAGAGTATTAAACAATGGCGGCACACTGGAATTCTGACCGAAGCCCTACAACGGTAAAAATTTTCCACTTTGAGGGATTTAACCGGACGACAAATACCAAAGCGTTCCTCAATGTAGATATAAAATCCTATATATGTACCACGAATTTTCGAAAAATATTTATTTCTGAAGAAACGGGGTATGCTTGCTAAAACTTTGCTCTCAGAATTTTTAAAATAACAATGTTGTTTGGAAAAACATTATTCGATATTTCGCAAAAAATCGTTGCTATTTCCCTATTATTTTATATCTACATTAACCCTTTGTAGCATACATTTTTCCTTACGTGCAATCAGCTCAAAACTTCGTACTCGGGGGTTTTCGGGGTCGCTGATTACAAATCTGCACTCAAAATTTGAAAATTCAAGATGGCGGACCACAAATGCAAAAATTGTTTGATGAAAGCAAAAGTTGGTACTCGGGGGTTTTCGGGGTCGCTGATTACAAATCTGCACTCAAAATTTGGAAACTCAACATGGCGGATCCAATATGACGGACCAAAATGCTCAAAGTAGATTGATGAAGATGAAACTCCATATGCAGGGGTTTTTTGAGTCGTTGAATTCGAATCTCCGTTCAAAATTGAACAATAAAAATGGCAGTTCCAATATAGGATAATGAAACACAAATCTGGCTTGGTCACTGATACTAATCTGAGCTTATAATTTAAAAATAACTGGTGAACTGAAACATAAAATTCTCTTGATGGAGAGAAAACTCAGTGCTTTAGGGTTATTGAAGTCGCTAATTTTGAAACCAGTCAAAATATATAAATTTAAAAAGTTCTAAATTAAAAATTAAAAAAGAAACTCGCTACGTCCTCGCCGTTAGCTCCGGGTAATGCTAAAAGCGTAATTCTATTAGAAATTCAGTACAACAGAATCAACATATTGAGCAACTCCGATGTTTTAGTAATTCCAGTAAAATCTCCGGTTTTGGTCCGCCATATTGGATTCGCCATTTTGAATTTCTGGATTTTGAGCTCGAATTCGTAATCAGCGACCCAAAAAACGCCTCTGAATTCATTTTTTGTGTATGGTTTACCTGCTAGATTAGGCACAATTACATTTATTGTCTAAAAAACGTGTTTTTTGTACTGTAGTGATGATCAACATCCACTAAGTGCAACATAAGCCCTTAATAGTGATATTGTAGTAATAATTGACCTCCTAACATCCTAAATATACATTTACATTCGTCGTTATGCGCTAACAAATTTTTTTATTCAAGAAAAACAGAGTAGAAGTAGGTGACATACCAGTATGTCACTATGCTTCAAAGGGTTAAAAAACGCTTTAATACTTTGCTCCACGTTTAATCCCGAAGATTCCACCGCGTGGGACTTAAGTGAAAAAAGAAACAGCTTAAGCTCTGCCATTGTGTATTGAAAAACATCTTTCAAAACATGGTTGTACGCTTTTTCAGAAATCAGTTGAAAATTTTCAGTTAAGTTCATTAATTTTTTTTTCAAAATCGACTTAAAAATTGCGATATTGGTTATCTTTCTAGCATGGAGGTGTTGTCCTTTAAGAAGAGACTAGCTGATTTTCATTTGTGGCAAAAATGTGCCTAATTTACGTCCCATTTGGTGAGAATTGCGAAAAGGATTTCGCGTGTTGAATAGCGCTTTGATAATTGTAAAGGCTTCGATCATATTGCCATCACTATGTTACAAAATTAATCAATGCCGCTTAACGAAGCCGAACCATTAAGTTTGCGCGCGAACGTCAATCGTCGTATTGAAAATAATACGTATGAAACATGAAAGACTCAATTTAAGAATGAAAGCGTGAAAATCTTACCACGCGTCCAATGTCGAATGAAATTGATTGATCTCCTCGCGCACTTGGTCACAAGTTGAATCCGTGATGTTGAGTATCTCGATCGAATCGTCCGACGTGTCTTCGGCAGTCGGGGCTATCCATTCGCCCAAATCGTGATGTTCGTTCGTATTCGATTCGTTCTTGAGCTTCGTAAGCCACGAAGCCGTTACCATAAATTTGTAACAGTTAAGCAATTGGTACAGTGGGGCCCGGATCATTGGAAATTGCGAGCAACAGTTTGCGTGTGATGGAGCTTCCGTTGATTCCAGTGCTGCGCTTATGCAAAACTTTCTGTGTCTTTTGAGAAAAATGTGAACGTAATTGACTGATCAGTATTCTTTTATTTAAATCGTTATGCCGAAGATCGAGCGTTTTGGGTTCAATAAAATTTTGAATTCGCCAAAGCCCGCGGCTGCCGTGAAGAACCGATAAAATGTAAATAAAAAGACGAACTTTACACATTTTTCGTAACAAATAAATAATTTACCTGTAAGCCCCGACGTTGTCTTTGAGAACGATTTTATCCAACGCCTCGAGTTGCACGCTATCGTAAAAAATATTCAATTCCGTACTGGGATCAACATCCAGATAATTCGCGTTTTGTTTTTCCCCGCGGAGTGCCACGATCTTTTGCAATACCGCCAACAATTTTTCCCTCGTTTGTACGATCTCCGAACCAGTAGGCTTCAATAGTACCAACGATTTCTGTATGTCCTGCATGCAATTTTCCTGCAAGAACGAACCAATTGAATCAATTTGATCAGTATTTGTAGGTAGGGAAAACTTCGTTTCTAGGAGGAAAAATGAATAATCACTCTCGTCAAACACAAGAATACAAAAGATATACAAAATAATTTCTATCAAATGAATTCGTTAAACGGATTCATTTTTTTCGATTGAAAAATATCAAAAGTCTTATTGAAGAAATTCGCACGCGAATTCCTCTTTCGCCACTACTTATTAAAATTTGTAATAAGTGAAATGAACTGTAATATCTGTTTGTGAAATTTCAATTTGCTTTCCCTTTCTCACTCGAGATATTTGACATCAAAGGCAGCAACTATTACGAGTGAACGTGTCGATATATTAGCATAAAAAAAATGAAAGGCAACAGAGGACTATTATACAGATACGGTAAAAAAATAATTGATTGTTTTCCGGATTACAATCACGTGAAAGATCGAATTTCAACGAAGATTAGCCGCGTGAAGTCTTATGATCGTCACTCAGGAGAATCTATATCATACACCTGTGTTTACAAATTTTTTTTATGCAACAGCAATTCAAGTATCGACTCAATGGAAAGTTTTATCGCGCGAGAACTACTTTAAGTAAACCATAAGACAGTGGATGCACTAACCATTTTCGTGTGAATACTGTGTATTTCGGCTTCGAGATTGCTAAGCTCGTCACCAAGCTCAAATTCTTGTTCCAACGTTCTTTTCAAATGTTGTATTTCCGTTTCTAATGACTTTTGTTCGGTCTCGAGCTTTCTAACTTCAAGAGTGAGAGCTAACCACTCGCTAACGTATACGTTATTTTCTCCCGATGCCTGCAAATAAAGAAGTAACAATGAAAATAATATGATTCCGTTTAAAAACTAATTTTCCGGATTCTTTGAGGAACTGGAACAGTCTGTTTGACAAAAGCGTGTACGGCTACATTTTTTTCCGGGAACTGTTGGAGAATAGATTCGAACGCGAGCAGATAGCGGGACTCTTCCACCAAGATTCTTTGTATAGAAAGCGTCAGTCGTCGTCCGACCGTGGTCACAGACGAACTGCAATTTTCCCAAAAATACGTCGAAAAAAGACTTACTGTCTAACTACATCAATAGACACCAAAGATCTGGAACGTCAAACAATTATTCCGACAGATTCGACTCATACGGAGGTCTTTGTCACCGAATTATGCCATGAAATTAGACGAAAGTATGCTTCGGAGGTGTCAGGTGATTATTAATGGTGGAGGCGACTGAACCACTTAATAATAAAGCATCACGGTTTATATCATGTAAAGTGTGTGTTTTTTTCAATGCCTTCTCTCAAATAGTTTTTGAGTTTCGCTGTACACGCGCTTGTCAAACAGACTGTCGGTGTGGGGTAAAAAAAGGAGAAGAGAGATGTGGTCGTAAAAGACCGCAAGGAAATACGACGATCAATAATTTAAAAATGCCTTGTTAGTTTCAGCCGCAACTTTCTAAACCCAATTGCTACAGTCGATTTTGGATAACTGTTCGTACCTCGATTTTTTCGATGTGCTCCACGACCTGTCTCTCGTGCTCGTTGTTCTTAGCGCAATATATCTGTTCCTGCACGGCAGTGGCAACGTATTGGCCGCGTGCTCTGCTTATCGAAATGTCCATGTTTTCACCAGACTGCACATAGTTGTCAGTGATCTCGCGAGTACCGAGCGCTATCAGCTCTTCCGTATCACGAATTCGCCTTGTCAGCAGAATATTCCAAAGAGTCGATATATCAATCGTACCAAGATTTTCGGATATTTTGTTCAGTACCTGTAAAGTACTAAGATATTGTATCGAGAGACGCGGTGTATGTCAAACGATTATTTGTATTCTCGTCGTGAGAGAGCATGCCGAAAGTATTCTGAACTTTTGACACGCAAGGTTGTTTAGAAATTAATTACGGCGGGTCGAGCGTTTTACCGATCAATTTTAAGAGATACAGTAGAACGTCGATTATCCGAACGCTTCGGCGCCTTATCCGAATGTTCGATCATCCGAACTCAATGATGGTATTTTCTTTCTCAGTTAAGGTATCGCCCGAAGGTATCCCCCTTTTTTCTCTAATAAAGCTGTTTCCTAACACTTCGAGATGTTTTCAAAATACATTATTGTCTATATGTAACTTCATCCATCAGATCGTATATACATTGTATTTATATACGAGAAACATTGTAGGTACGAGCGTATTCCAGCAATTTGATCCTGGCTTTCAAATTTTTGATCATCATGAGATTATATCTTTAGTGCAAGGGGTTCAAGAGGATGACAATAACTATGATGATGATGATGGCGATTTATCTGACTCGGAAGCGCATAATAAACCGTCTCACAGCGAAGCATTCAGGGCTTCAGAAAGCGTATGGGAATGGTTTGAAACCCAACCAGAAAATAGTCTCACACAACGACTGTTCTTGAAGCGAATTCGAGACTTAGCAGCCAAGAAACGCGCAACTACTATGAGACAGCCAAAAATTGATCATTATTTTAAGCCGCAATTGTGATCTAACTGCATTAGTAGTGGTGGTATAAAAATTGAAACTTTATTCATTGTTAATAGCTATCGAATAAAGAATTTAGGATCGTTGGATTGATGAAGAGAATTTTCGATACTATTTTCCCGGAAATCCGAGATCTATTTTCGATTATCCGAACGATGTCCGGTCCCAATTAGTTCGGATAATCGAGGGTCTACTGTACTGATTTTCTTGTGGATCTGGTCTTCGAAAAATTGAACTTTGAAGTTTTAATAAATTTATAGCATCTTCTATGGTATAACCGGGTGATTTTTTATATATTTATCCATTTGTTGATAACAAATTAAAGTCGTCTTTGTTGGTCGAACATTGAACTTTCTCCTCGACACCTTGGCAATTTCGTAATTTTTTTAATTTCAATAAAGTATGCAGGCATACGAAAGTTTTATTCCTATACAAAAAGTACATGTTTTTACATTTCAGATGACAGTAACCAGAACCACCCACACCAATTAGTAATGCAGAAACGGCGACAGCTTGTTTAAATAACAATAACTCCATTGTTGATAAATATTTTTCAATTTTAAAAGAACTCAAATTCTGCAAGACTATGTATTAATTGTGTTCAAAATCCCGACCGTGACATCCCAGTATACTCATAAAAAAAAATTTTTGGGAATGCACTTGCTTTTTGGCCCCCAAGTTTATACAGAACCGGTAAGCATTTCTACATTTAAGAAATTAGTATACTTTAATATTTGTAGATGAAAAGCTCAACCAGCCTTAAGAAGAAGTAGAAAATGTACATATGAGTGCCAGAGAGATAGCTGAAGTTTTCAAACAGAGATTTTTCATAGATGAACCATATTGAGAGCAAAAGGAAATCGTCAAGCTCTGCGTCAGGGAATTCTCTAGAGCCTGATGCTTTGTTTTTCCTTAACAAAAACTCAACTTTGAGAAGACTGGGTTAGAAAATGTGTCCTTTCGATTACAAATTTTGCTTTGGAATGATGTATGGACCCGATATAATGAATTTTCGAATTCAATTTTTTACTGCTTTTATTGTGCTTGTTAAAAAAATTCTTGAAATAAAAAAATTAAATTCTCGAAAACAATGGTTTTCGTCAATCTCACCATTTTTCTATCAGCTCTCGTGGAAATAGTGCTCACGAGCGCTAAACTTTCATTAACAATGTTAGGATCGATATGGCAATTGTTTCCTGGCATCAAGTGTTGACAGACCGAGCGCATTGCCCTGCAGTCTTCGACCTGAGCTTTCATCTCGTCCAGCTTCATCCGCAATAAATCTTCCTTGACTTTCAACAGACACCTCTGTGACTTGATTTTTATCAGACGTTGTTCTGCCAAACAAAAAAATTGGTACAATTGCATTCGATCATTTTTTCAAATCTCGTGTTCTCTTTTTTTATTTTTAGCAAAGTTTTTGCGCAACGTACGCTTTTGTCTGGCGATAAAATTGTGCTCTTTGCATTGTTCTTCCAAGCTCTCTATCCGAGGATCCAAAAGGCTTCTAGCTTCTCTGAGCTTAACAGTATTTTCAATCTGTCGAAACGGCAAATCTTTTTCTCCACATTTGAGCTTGTAAAGGAGAATGTTCTTGCGAACTTCCAGAACTTTGTCGGCAGGGTACAAGACCCCGGCTAGTTCATCCCACAATAAACTCGATAAACCTCGATCCAATCTGGGAATAGGTTAGGTATGAATAAGAATATACATTATTTGGGCTTCGATTAGCAAAGGTGGTGTCGTTTTTCCGAATTTACATGAAAAATATAGATGAAAATCTTAAAAAAAAATGGACTTACAACTTTTTAACGGGATCTGTGACGTACGAAGCTGAGCACTCGAGCCGCCGAGCCCACTCGAAATTGTCCTCTTTATTGGTCATGATTCTGCATAATTTCGCGACATAGTCACAGTAGTCGCTATTTACCAAAATTAATCGACAACGCAAAACTATCTACAGCTTCGATAAAACAGAGTACGTTTTTTTTCTTTGTATTATCGCAAGTGTTAATCGCGGTTGCGCCGAGCAACGGTACAAACGCAAAATTTCACAGCACTCGGATACGTGCAGCAAGTTCGTAAGATATCGCGCGAAGTGTTGGCTACAAAAGTCATTTTTATTCACAGCTTTAATTGATTAAGACGGATTGTTTTATTAATCATTCCGTTCGACATGTAACATTAACCTAACAAATATGGTAATCGGCGGTTGCAGCAACGAATTCAGACGTACATAGAAGGCCAGTTCTTACGGGCGGCCTGAAGACAAGTATTCTGCGATCCAAACTGCCGCGTGGCGGCGTGACAAGCGAACAGCTGTCACGGCGCGGGGGGCGGGGGGGGGGGGGGGCGAAATGAGACACCTATCTCTCTCTTAAGGCCAAGTGTCACACCGACCGAGCGGCCATGAGTGCGAGAGAGATAGCTGATTTGCAGATTCCCAATGATTTCTGTAACGGTTGATTTTTGGGAAAAAAGAAAAGAAACACGTTCCGCTCTGTTGAAAGGCGAACAACGGCTTTCTCTCCTTTTGCCCGAAAAAGGTTCCGTCTGGGAGAAAACTTGACAGTAGGATTTTTACCGACTGGACATGTGACACATGACCTTAAGGCCATGTGTCACACGTCCAGTCGGTAAAAATCCTACTGCCAAGTTTTCTCCTAGACGGATAATATTTCGGGCAATAGAAGAGAAAGCGGTTGTTCGTCGTTCAACAGAGCGGAACGTGTTTCTTTTCTTTTTTCCCAAAAATTAACCGTTTCAGAAATCATTGGGAATCTGCAAATCAGCTATCTCTCTCGCACTCATGGCCGCTCGGTCGGTGTGACACTTGACCTTAACATTGCGGAGCGAAAACACCCTTGAGCGGATTGAAACCGACTTGCTTGATTTTTTTTCATAAAATAATTTATATGAATAGCTTAAAGCATTTTGATGCAAACTGAAGTTTATTAAGACAAGTTGTTTAAAAAAAAAATTCGAAAGTACAGACCACTTTTTTTTTGTAGCACGAGGGACATGAGCTGGGCGGGGAGTCGGATGTTCAAAACCGAATTATTTCATTTTTTTTCTCCTTCTTTGTTCTTCTTTCCTGGAATCTAATTCTTTTTATATTTTCGTCCGCTAAAATAAATTAAACTTGTCATGAAATAATCTATTAAATTAACGCAAGCATAAAAAATATTCAATCAGCCCACTCTTAGTTAATTTTAATTCACGTGTGCTTATTATATAATAGAATTATACAATAAACGCCGTTTATTAAATTTGGCTATTGTTTTTTTTTTGACGGAACTATCAACTTTTAGCGCGGCAAGAAATATCGTCTGGTGTATTCAAACTTTTGAGCGGTAGTGTATATATATATATATATATATATATATATATATATATATATATATATATATATATATATATATACACAGTCTGAGGCACATAAAGTGTTACAGAGCAATAGCACTCAAACTATTGATCATATCCAAAAATGTTTCAGACAAAAGTTTCAGTGTTCGAGAAGGCCGTCATACTGGATCACCCTATTTTTTTATCGGTGGAGGCGCTGAAGCTACGTCAAGGTCAACTCCACTTTTTTAAATGGAACCATGTATTTTTTTTTCGATGACATTATTACCGATTTTAAGACGAATTCAGAGACCTAAACACAAGGTCATTCTAGTCACGCAAAGTATGAAAATAGTCGAAAAATTGAAAAATATCGGAATAATCACTTTCAAAGGATCCACTAACCTTGGTTTGGGTCTACCTACAGAAGATGCTCGAAGAAAGAATACGCCGAGCATGTACCGAAATTACACCACAAATGTTGGCTGAAGTTAGACGGTCTTTTCATCAGCGAATTAAGGGGCCAGTCCACTTTGGAGCCACGAAAAAAAGGCTATTTTCGCGATTTTTTTTTGAGGATTTTATAAAAGATATGAATATAAAAGTTGTTGGGCTTGATAAATAAAGTCTTCAAATACATTTAAAAAAAAATTTTAATTCATTTTTAAGTACAAAAACTATAGTTTAACGTAACGCCTCAAAAATAGGTGGGCTAGGTAGCTCCATCACAACTCGGCAACGGCTTGTCTGAAACAAAAAAATCAAAGTCCATTAGATTCAGTATGACACCAGCTACAATATGACCCTCGGATATAAAGTTTTATTAAAAAATAAAAAAATGGCAGATGAAAAACGAAAAAAGTAAAAGAAACGCGTTTTTTTCGCAGTTTTTCGCAAAAAAAAGAGTAAAAATCAAAATTTTGAAACCATCGAGGGTCATCTTGTTACGAAGCATGTTTACAATATGTGGTTCAAATTTCAAGAGAATCGGTTTATTAGTTTTAGAGATACGATGGAGCTAGATTTTGAAAACGTTTCGAGAAAAACGCGTTTGAAGTTTATACTATGAAAAACTCTTACCTAAACTCAATCGGCAATTCCTGCGCCGTACAAAATCCCTTCTGATTGCTCATCATCGCCGATTTCTTCAAGTTTTGCTTACTTTCGTTTGGTTCTGGTCTCTTTTGAGCACTCAGAACTGCGGCGGTTTGCAAAGCGAACACGCTCGTCATCGCGATTGTCGGCGAATCCGATGGCGATCGGGCCGAGATTGACGCCCATTATTTCCATTATTTTAAGCACTGGACGAAATCCTTCATTAAAGACACACGCGGAAACTTTGCAGGCAATGTCTATGATTTTTTTTCCGTTGAACATGTGTTTAGGTGCCATATTCCATACGCAGTTGTTAAAACTTTCATTATTGTTTTGCGTATGGCCACCTAAACACCTTTCGAGCAGTTCTGTTTTGGTGAGATCCTCGTAAATAGGTTTTAAAACTTCCTGTACTTTCTCAGAAAGAGCAAGAGGATGTTTGTGGCCGATGGGTCGGACGAGCGCGTTATACGCTCAGGTAGACGAAATGAGGTCCTGACATTCAGGTAAAAAAAAATACTTAGAGAGCTCGGATTTTCATAAAATTTTGACACAATATTTCTGAATGTATATACTTTCGAAAACAGTAAAAAAAAATCGATTTTTTGAAATTTTAAAAGTGGACTGGCCCCTTAACAAGTGCTTACAAGTCGAGGATCATCACTTCGAGCATCTTCTGTAGGTAGACCCAAACCAAAGTTAGTGGATCCTTTGAAAGTGATTATTCCGATATTTTTCGATTTTTCGACTATTTTCATACTTTGCGTGACTAGAATAACCTTGTGTTGCGCTGAATTCGTCTTAAAATCGGTAATAATATCAGGCGAAAAAAAATACATGGTTCCATTTAAAAAAGTGGAGTTGACCTTGACGTAGCTTCAGCGCCTCCACTGATAAAAAAATAGGGTGGTCCAGTATGACGGCCTTCTCGAACACTGAAACTTTTGTCTGAAACATTTTTGGATATGATCAATAGTTTGAGTGCTATTGCTCTGTAACACTTTATGTGCCTCACCCTGTATATATATATATATATATATATATATATATATATATATATATATATATCGATGGTCCCGAGCGGGTCTATCTTATCTCGCTCAGACCTTTACGCAGTAGCGTAATTGAAAGGGTCCCAGATGTACTAGCGTAACTCTCGCGTCCTCCGCGAAGTATCGTATCTCGGCAGACCCTGTTCATTCTAACGCATCTCCGGCCGCGCGTGAGATCCATCGTATCTCCCGCAGCCTTAGAACGGAGTATCGTAACTCGCCGACTGCGATATGCTCTATCGTATCTCAGATGCACCAAAACGTTTCATCGTATCTACGAATCGCAAGTTTTCAGTAAACGCGGTTTGAAAGTTTCGCGTTCTCAAAAATAAAATGTCACTGAATCATCATAACATTTATGTCTAAATATTGCGCATTATATGCAGAATATTTTTTAGACATGAAAAGCGTTGTGAAAATGGAAACATAATATACTATTATCATAATATTCATCATATATTTCGGTCGAAAGGTCTTTGGTAGGCTTTCTTCCTGACAGCCGTCATGCTTCGACGAAAGGTCTTTCATTCAAATTATTAGCACATGTATGTGTGCTAATAATTTGTATGGAACTGTATGAAAAATAGCTGCTTGTAGAGATATACCTAATGCATATTTTTTTCTAATGAAATTGTTTCATACTATGTAAAGTTTTCGGAATAAAATTTAAAAATAAAATATCTTGTAACTGGTAATCAATTTTTGTTTCAAATAAAATCGCGAAATCTCAGTCAATTTTCAAACGAATAGATATAGTGATAACCGTAATACAATTCTTGTGTCGCCCAATCTCAAAAGGTGTTAATAATATCATTACGATTATTATTTTTCTATATTTTATGATTAATTAATTATCTGTTTAAATCAATGAATTATTATATTATTTCCATTCACGTCATAATAATAACATACTTATAACTGTTATCGTTACATAACTTATTCTTTCATTGTAAGTCGTCGAGATTTTCGACGACTTACGATAGAGTAGAAACTAGAATGGAACTTTCAGAGCGCGGGGGGATACGATATCTTGTTTTACTTTAATTAATTACAGCACAAAAAATTATCAAAATGATTTAAAATTTTGTCTGGGCATTCTTCAAGCTCGAACGAACTTAGTAGTGATGTTTTTCAAAAATCACCAAATTTCGACTTACGATGAAACGTTTTGGTGCATCTGAGATACGATAGAGCATATCGCAGTCGGCGAGTTACGATACTCCGTTCTAAGGCTGCGGGAGATACGATGGATCTCACGCGCGGCCGGAGATGCGTTAGAATGAACAGGGTCTGCCGAGATACGATACTTCGCGGAGGACGCGAGAGTTACGCTAGTACATCTGGGACCCTTTCAATTACGCTACTGCGTAAAGGTCTGAGCGAGATAAGATAGACCCGCTCGGGACCATCGATATATATATATATATATATATTGTTACACCGCTCGCGGCGAACTTTATATTTTTAAAAACTCCGACGAGACTAACTCTGAGGATTATTTATTTAATGGTTAAGTACAATCTTCAGAATCTGTTAGAACGTTGTCGAATGTTTGATGGATCGAAGACTTTGATGAACGTTTAGAATGTTCGAGAGATTTCGTCGATCGTTGGAAAATGGAATATTGAGCAACAGAGTAAAGGCGTCTGATTGATTGCTGATGAGTAACTAACTGACGGCTGGCTAGGCGCGGCTTTTTATATGGTCGTGATTGCGTCTTTCAAAACATTCGCGATCTCGATTGCGCATTTTGGAGTAACTTGGTCACTCCGCTTAGTTTTCGAGAAAGAGCAAGTTGTTTGTGAGAGTTCTTATCTCAAGGCTACAGGTGTCAAATTTCATCGTTACACTCCTCCCCTCTTAAAAGATTTTGGTCCCCATAAATTAAATTCGACTTGTAGATTGTTTCGGTCGGAAGAAATTTTTAATAATTTTTGGCGATTCTTCTGTTATTTCGATTTCTGAAATACTTGGGTTTTTCGTTAGCCATTCCCTCAGATGTATTGTTTCAGGTCTGTCTGTCGTTTGCGAATGTTTTCCGAAAGATCAAATATTATACATGGTTTCATACAACACAGGATGCTTTTTTGTATAAATTGACATAATCCGATTTTATAAGCTGTATAAACAGTGATTATAATTATTGCTATAAATATCGAAGTCCATCCTGAAGATGTTCCGTGAATGTCCTTGTTCTTTTTCGCAAAGCTAATTCGTTAATTTGCTGATTTATTTTTTCGAGATTTGTTCCTAGCTCTTGTAGACGTTTAGGAATCATGTGATTTTCATAAATTGTGCTTATATTCAATTTTCGTCTTTCGATTTTATTGTTTTCTAACGAATCTCTGATTTTTGTTTCATTAAATATATTAGAAAGTATTATATCATGTTTGGTTGTCTTAGCTATATTTGATGCTTTTAATATAGCATATGTAGCCATTGCTATGCATCCTGATTCGAGACGGACTTGCGCAATTGTTTCGATTTTTATAGTTCGCGGAATATTATTAGGACATAGAATATTAAGTATTTCGGTGTTTACCGGGACTATTGTCCAGTCTTGAGCGGTATTTAGTGAATGTAAAGAGATGTTTGTAATTGAATGTATTTTGGCGTACACTGATTTGTTGTTGATTGTGTTGGATAATCAGGGTGTTTTCTTTGGATTGAATACGTGTTTTCTACTTTCTTTAATTTTACAAATTCGATTGCTTGCAATGGAAAGAATTTTGTTTGATTTTCGTTAATGACTATATAGTCTGTATCTAGATGATTTAGGATATAACCTTTGATTATTGAATAATTAGGAATTGGTATTGGGTGTAATATTTCGTATACTTCTTCTTCTAAAATAGGCACTTCCAAAATGTAGATTCGTTTTTCTGCAACAACCGCTACTGTTAAATATCTTATGTCGATTAACGTTGAAAAATATTCTTCCTTTAGGGGAACAGGAAAATAGGAGCCGTAATGTGCGTGTGTATGATTTCGTAGACTTTGGAAAATTAATGAAGGAGGCAGAGTTTGCGGATGAGCGATTCCATGTTTTCCATCAATTATTGAATTCATTAAGTCCGTAATGCTCGTTCTTAGGTCTTGATATAGTGCAATGCAACCTATTAATACTTCATCGATTTGTATGTTTATAGTGTTTTTCTGGACATCTTGATATAGATTTTTGAAATTTGCACTCAGTATTTTAAATTGCATGCTCATTTCGGAAAACGCTTTTTGATTATCTTTTAATTGATTTAGCAATATTGTTGTTTGATTTTTAACGAGATGCGCGATTAGTAAATTATCATTTCTTAGTTTATCGATTTCGTTGTTAAAATAAGTAGCATCGGAGGCTGATAGTGTTCCAAATAAAATCTTGATTCCTTCTCCGATAATATTAAATAATCCTCGTCTCACTCGTTGTCCAAAAAGATGATAAAGACTTCGAAGTTGATTTTCTAATAATTCGTGTCTTTTCATTTGCATTTCGATTTGCTTTTTATTATGACATATAAATCCTGGTTGAAATTGTAAACAAATATTATATAGTTCTCGTGTTTTGTTACTTATCATTTGCACTTCTAATGGTAAATGTGTAAATTCGATTCCAACGACAATTTTCCATGATTCGTTATATACGTGTGCTTTTCCGATATTTTCTAGGTATACTGATTTTTCATTCTCGATTTTAGTAACTTGTACTTGGCCCTGGATCATCGGGATCAGAAGTGTCGTCAATACTATCGTCGTCGTCTTCATACTCTGAAAAATACGGTTTATATGTACCTTATTATACGTAATGAGGTCATTGTCTCTCTTTATAACTATACTTTGTTCATTAGGAATATTCTCTATGACGTACGGTCCGTTCCAAGGAGTTCGTAATTTCGACGAACCTGGTTGTTTCCATTTCACTAATACCTTTTGTCCTATACTTAACCTTTGGGAATTTTGGAGATAGATAATCGTTCATGAGTTTTTTCTTGAGATTACTGGATTTTGTCTTTTGCTTTTTCTCTGATTTTGTCACGATATCGCTTGAGTGAGTCATATTTTTCTTTTATACTCATTTCGAATTCTTCTACGTTCATGGGAATGTTGGGAGGATATCCGAAAAGAAACTCAAATGGCGATACCCCGATTTTTTCATTATTTGTTGAATTGTAGGATATCATTGCTCCCGATAATTGATCAACCCATTCGGTACTTTCCATCATGTAACTACGTACGTAATTGAGGATTTCCCGATGTGCGCGTTCATTTTTCCCATTTGATTGAGGATGATAGATGGACGTGGTTGTTCATTTGACCTTCAATTTTTCTTTCATGATTTCAGAGAATTTGCCTTTGAATTCGATTCCGTTATCTGTTAGAATTTCTTTAGGTGTTCCGAAGATTTTAAAATGATTTTCCCAGTATTTTTCTAAGATTTCTTGTGAATTCTTTGTTTTTAGTGGAGCAATTACTAGGTATCGCGTCAAGTAGTCTCGAATAACGAGGATATATTTATGATTTTTACTAGGAGGGAATGGTCCCATGACGTCTAATGAAATTTTGTCGTTTGGATTTATTGGAATATCCGGATTTCCTGGTGGAGGTCGTGTTGTTTGTGACGTTATTTTTTCTTTTTGACAAATCTGACATTTTTCGATAATGTTTTCGACGTCTTTAGTTATACCGGGCCAGTTATATTTTTGCCTCAGTTTTTCGATAGTTTTTTGCGGTCCATAATGTCCACCAATAGTCTATTCATGGAGTTCTTTTATTATTCAATCTCTTTGTTTTTGTGCAACAGGATCTTTTCCTTGATTTACAAAGATTACTAATTCTTTCTCGGGATTGATTTTTGTGTGAATATATTCAACCATTTCAGTTATTGTCTCACGCAATCTTGGGTCTTTAATTCGGATTTCGATTGATTCGCGATTTGGCATTTTTGTCCTGATTTCTGCAGACCAAATTTTTTCATCATTTATTGGATCGATTATGATTCCTTTTCCTTTTTCATCAGTAGATGAGTGGTGCGGGAGCAATGACAAAATTCCTACTACCGGCATTTTACCGACCGACTTAGCCAAGACACGAACCATTGGTTCATGTCCGAGCTAAGTCAGGTTCGGATGGTCGAGTAGGATTTTGCTCAGCGCCCCGCACCATTATCGACTATCTCTACTTACCGGTCGATGGTAAGGCTCCCTTGGTTACCGGCTGATGGTGGTCTCCCCCTCACGAATGGGGGGCCCAGAGACGTCCGACTCCCGGCGAGGCCGCGCAACGACTGACAAAGAGTCGTGGTGCTTTGTAATAAAAGGGAGCCGCCTCCCTCCCATCAGAAGGGGGGGGGGCGGGAGGAAGAGTGGGGGGTCTCATTTCTCAGAAATTGTTTAAACATTTTTGGGTGGTGAGTCATCGGGCGCCGTGCCAAAGGGACCCCCTCGCCCCGCGACAGCTTTGTGACGTGTTGAAACCTGTCAGCGAATGATTTATGCACTTTTCTCAGAATTTGTTTAAACGCGGCGGCCCGAGACAGCTTTATACATTGAAACCTGTCAGCGAATATCAAATCTGAGAATTTGTTTATCCCGGCGCTGGAAGAGGGGGCGGGATTTCGTCAGAATTTTTCTACGCATTGTTTATTGTCATTGGACATTTGGAAATTTTTCGGCGCTTGACAAAGGAGTCTCGCTCTCAAGTGCTTATGCGATCAGATCAGGAAACAGATCAGTGTCAAAAGACTGCTGTTTATAATATCGTGTCGAGCCATGCGACTGCACGTGCCATTTTCACGCACGCGCATGCACACACACACACACACACACACACATGCACGCACGCACGCACGCACACACACACGCGCGCGCGCACAGGCACACGCACAGGCACACACACACACACCCACATTGGCGGATGCTGCGCTTGACAAAGAACCCCCCCAATCAAAGCTATGCGATAAGCGAGGTCACTATGAGGCAAGGGGGTTATAAGTGGAGCGTATCTATAAAACTATTTGCCAGTATAGCATCTAAACTCCCTCCGTCAACATGAGTCATTTCAGAGATTCGAAAAATCCGGTTTCTCAAAATTTGAAGAAGTTTGCTGAAGATGAACATCGAAAAAATGTCCCCCATCCCCCTACGAAGTTCCAAAGATTAAAGGGAGTGAAGCATTTAATGATAATGTTCGTCCCGGGCGATACGGGGCTGTGGGCGATTCGCGGAAAAAATCGACCACCAAGCTCTTGTCGAGAAGTTGCCATTGAAGTCATGCGGCACAGAGAATCGTGCAAGAGACGTGAATTAAAAGTGCGCATAGAACGATTGTTGAACAACATTCGACAATTGAAAGGAGAAATAGAATCGATTCATTCGCTGACGATAATGTTTGAAAAAAAGTGAATTTGGAGCCATGGAAGAGCTAACGTCCGTAAAATCTCTCACTCCTCGTTATTGGTCGAGGAGTGAGAGTGGAGCGTGCGGTGGAGGGGGGGGGGGGGGGGGTAAGTATATAATCTCGTGAAGACGACTTCGAACAATTAGACGAACGGCAAGTGAAAAATGGAGGCGATCAATAAGGTTGGTAAATATGCCGATTTTCTCCCGGCGAAAAAACAACGAGCTGACACCCGAGTCGGAATATCCCATCACCAATATACGGGAAGTGAGCACCAAATATGGAAAAAAGTTCGTGATCGACATCCGCAACGAATTTACCGTGTTTCTACCGACAAGGATAAGCAAGGCGCTTGAAGCGAGTCCAGCAACATTTCAGACGATGTTGGCAGCAGCGTACAAAGGAGATCTCTGCATGGTGTACATCGGTGGAAAGTTTCGCAGCATGGAATTCCAAAATGTGTGTCGAGCGAACCTCGCGAATGCTGATCGCGGTGGTTGACATCAAGTGAATTGCAAGTGAAAAAAAAAGTGACCGGTGAAGAAACTTGGCGCCCGAGTCGCTGTGGGGTCTCGAATTCACCGAGGCTCGGACGATGTCGGCAGAGAAAATCCGGACCTAAGCAGCGAACTTTGCCAACGTGGATCACAAACCGGACGATGTTGCCACCAGCAGACATCCGTGTTTCACCAAAGCGCTTAATCCAGAAGCTGCGCTTAGAGATCTGACGAGAAGGAATCTACGGACCCCTCAGCTATTTGGAGAAAATTTGTGTAAATAAGAAAAAAAAACATGTTGTAATCAATAAAAAAATTTATTTTCTCATATCCTCTTTCAACCATTTTTCCAGACATTTAACATTTTCATCGGCACATTTGAATTTTGGATCGAGAGTCGTATGATAGGGACATCCGTTGTTTCGTAGCTCTTTTGACGTAAGTTTGTACAACGATGGGCAGTCCAGAACCTCCAGTTCGATAATCTCCGTTGCTTGGTCGGTGAATTTCTTCAACCACAGCGATTTCTCCAATCCCTTGATGTAGACGATTCGAGCGTGTTGTAAGATTGATCGAATGAACATGGGGATCGTGTCGTGTGGAAAGTCGCCATCTTCCGATCGCAAACCATGGTAATTGCGTACCAACCACATATTCGTACTCTTGTACTTTGCGGGCAGAGAGTGCCAGACGTACGGTGGTTCGAAGAGCAACGTCAGAGGCTTGCTGTCAACGCTCGTCACCTCGACAATTGATATTTGCTTTGGGACGAATTGGTTGATCGGTTGCTTGAAGCCTTGCGCGTCAACGATGAATTCAATGACGATGACTGAGGTGGTGCGCGACCTCAATTTTTTTATACCAATTTTCTGACCCCGCCACCTATCGGATTATACTCGATAATACGATCATGGAGAATGAGACAGTATGCGGAAGTATTGGCGGGAATATTGGTCTTTGATTCAAATTCGATGCGTACGTCAACGGGGCCGGATTTGAGAGAATCGTTCTGCTTCCAGCAATCAATGACAAGGAGGGGAGCATACTTTATGAAATCCAATTTTTTCAAATATGGTTCGGGCTCTCTATTGTAGTACGAATATTGAAAGTTTGCATACATTTGATAGAGAAGCGCATATTGGTTCTTTGTGATGTCCAAATTCAAATTCCCATAGGGACAACTTTGCGAATTCAGGTAGAGTTTAACATCAGTGATGTCACAATTATCGAAATTACTCGCATTTGCGTTTTTCTTATTTTTACGATCAGTCTGGAAGGCTAGAATGACATATCGCGGCTTCTCAAGTTGCTTCACGGCCCACATTTGTTTTGATGTCTTCACGGCCCACATTTGTTTTGAGGGCTCGGGGAGCAGTGGGTATTCGTACAATTCCCACGAACGGAAAGTCATGGGTATCGGTGTGTCTTTACCGATAAACTTGAGAAGCTGAATTTTATGCAGACTTTATAATCGCTGCGCCATGAATCAAAATTTTATGCATTGAAGTCGGCATATAAAACCACGGATACAACTTTACGTAGTCGCGAGCTGTTTGCACGGCATAATCTTGCAATCTGATTATATCAATCTCATGGCCACTCGAAAGTGTTTGCAATATAACGTGAAATCGTTTGATCAGATCTTCATTTACCCCCGTAATCGAAGCAGAAGTGGTTGAATCTTCAAAAAACCGTCGAGCAGTATTCCCGTCATTGGAGCTAAAAATCCGGGCTTTGGTTGATCAACTATGAGACCCAATCGTATGCGGAAACCTTTTTGTATACTTGCTTTTCGGTTTTTTACAATTTCTTTATCATTTTCAGTACGCGCTTGCCACTTTTCAATTTCAAGTTTATACCCTACATGCAAACAACATTCGAAGAAGCGAATCCACGCATGCAGAGTCGATAACCCGAACTGTAGACAATCTTCATTGATTTTTCTTTTCAACATCGCATCGATATCGTTGAAGTCTTTTGATGTTGCTTGACATAAATAGCAACGTTGAGCAGAAGCATTAGTCGTGATTGCATTGCAAACTTTACCATCTATCATGGTGAATGCAAGTTTGAAAGAAACGGTTATGTCTTTTCCGTCAATGACCGTCTCGTAAAGGACAAGGTTACTTTCCTAAGGGCCTGAAGTTTGCATCGTTGCTACGCAAAGGTTTTAATTTTTTTCTCGATGTTTAAATTTTCGATCATTTCTTGCACATTTCACCTTTAATTGCCTAAAGAATATCTTAAAATAAATTTTAGATGATTGCAACCACCGTGACCCACCCCTATCAGGGGATAAAACATGAACATTTTTTTATCTCGCGCGGGTTCGATATAAACCCTTTCTTTATTGGCGTTGTAAGTAGGGAGGCCCAAGAGACGTCTCTGAAAAAAATATCAACCCCGTCCATATTCCGGAAAGCACCCCTATCGGGGGGTAAAACATGAAAATTATTTTATCTCCCGCGGGTTCGATATAAACCCTTTTTTTATTGGCGTTGTACGTAGGGAGGCCCAAGAGACGTCTCTTAAAAAAATATCAACCCCGTCCATATTCCGGAAAGCACCCCTATCGGGGGGTAAAACATGAACATTTTTTTATCTCGCGCGGGTTCGATATTAACCGTTTTTTTATTGGCATTATAAGTAGGGAGGCCCAAGAGACGTCTCCGAACAAAATATCCACCCCGTCTATATTCCGGAAAGCACCCCTGTCGGGGGGTAAAACATGAAAATTTTTTTATCTGCCGCGGGTTCGATATAAACCCTTTTTTTATTGGCGTTGTACGTAGGGAGGCCCAAGAGACGTCTCTGAAAAAAATATCAACCCCATCCATATTCCGGAAAGCAGCCCTATCGGGGGGTAAAACATGAAAATTTTTTTATCTCGCGCGGGTTTGATATAAACCCTTTTTTTTATTGGCGTTGTAAGTAGGGAGGCCCAAGAGACGTCTCTGAAAAAAATATCAACCCCGTCCATATTCCGGAAAGCACCCCTATCGGGGGGTAAAACATGAAAATTTGTTTATCTCGCGCGGGTCCGATATAAACCCTTTTTTTATTGGCGTTGTAAGTAGGGAGGCTCAAGAGACGTCTCTGAAAAAAATATCAACCCCGTCCACATTCCGGAAAGCACCCCTATCGGGGGGTAAAACATGAAAATTTTTTTATCTCCCGCGGGTTCGATATAAACCCTTTTTTTATTGGCGTTGTACGTAGGGAGGCCCAAGAGACGTCTCTGAACAAAATATCAACCCCGTCCATATTCCGGAAAGCACCCCTATCGGGGGGTAAAACATGAACATTTTTTTATCTCCCGCGGGTTCGATATAAACCCTGTTTTTATTGGCGTTGTTCAAGAGTACGTCTTGGGAAGGAGTAAAATTTGAGATAACGAACACAATCCTTTTTGCACAGCGCGATCAACGTCTTTATTCACACACGTCTGGATACGGAATGGAGTTGGAAGAAAAATCAATAAAGATGTTTTAAAGCGTTGCTAGGAGAAACAAAATACATAATTATATTCGGATGGCATATGTTATCCTTGGTCTTTGAGACAAATTGAAAATAATTGAAGCAAATGGTTAAAGGGGTGTCGGGGCGCTGTTATTTCCAACACTCCCCCTCGATCTGACATCTCATCTACGATTCATTGGCGATTAATTCCAGAAGTATTAAACACTTTCGTAGCTTCGAAGCAGGGATTCTCTTTGTCAACATATCAGCGGGCATGTTGTCAGTTGACACATACTCAATCTTGATACTTCCGTGGTCCAAGACTTCCCGCACGTAGTGGTGACGAATATCTATGTGCTTGGTGCGACCGTGAAAAACTGGATTTTCGGCGATTTTTCGTGCACCGTTGTTATCACAAAATATAGTGACTTTATCGTTTCCAGAATTACTCAAATTTTTCACGAACCGTTGCATATATGTGGCTTGCTTTGCAGCTTCAGCCAGCGCCATGTATTCAGCCTCCGTTGAAGATAGAGCTACCGTTCGCTGTTTGCGAGCTTCCCATGCTACGGGATTTCCGCCGAGTGTGAATACGTACCCCCTAAAAAACTTTAACAAGTAAAAAAAACGCCAAGTAATAAAAAATGCCCTCGAAAAAATTATCGGTTGTTTCACTATCTACAAGATTCTAATTAACCTCGAAATATTTGTGATTTTTTTAAAACAATAGTTTTATTTAGATTCTAATTTTTCAACTCAAACGTACAAAAGAAGTGAAATAACTTTTTATGAAAAAGCCAAGCAAATTTACCAGAAACGTACAGAAAATTACCAAACTCTAGTAATATCATTTTTCTCAATATTTTGTTTTCAAAAACCATTTTACTCTTATAATAAAGTACGAATCACGATTATATAAAAGTACAACGTATGCATCACACAAGTACTGTATGTATGTATCACTAGAAAAGCTGGGCAACGACTTGGCGTGCATGGTTAAGAAAAAAAGCTCGGGAAGATACACGATTTTCTTACAGAAACGTCCCTACCGCTTGCAAAAGTAACTTTTGCAACAATTTATCTACATAGATTATTTCAAATTGTAACATCACATCAGGCATACAGGATTATTAGAAATGAGATGTTCCACTGTACTGAGACAGATTATCGGAAATGGAGCGATAGGTGTCGAGAGTAATATCGATATTCCTTTTCCACCAGCAAGTGGTGCGGACCGTAGTTCAAACCTTCAGCCTGCCAAAACTATGTTCATAACACCAAAATTTATATGACGCAATAGATTTCATGAGATGTATGGTGGTTCTGCAATAGAGTAGAAAGTGAATACTTCCACACAACTTTTCAAGGTATGCAAATAAAGTGAGATTTCAAGAGCCGTGTGGTCTAGGGGTACATCACTGATATTTTAAGTTATACTTTGCGGAATCAGAAACTTGGTTTGCAGTTACATAATAAATTGCGTCAATTTATGTTTTTCTTAAACTAATGGTCAGGTTGTTGAGAAAACGTCATCCTTCGCCGAGCTTTTTTTCTTAACCATGCACGCCAAGTCGTTGCCCAGCTTTTCTAGTGATACATACATACAGTACTTGTGTGATGCATACGTTGTACTTTTATATAATCGTGATTCGTACTTTATTATAAGAGTAAAATGGTTTTTGAAAACAAAATATTGAGAAAAATGGTATTACTAGAGTTTGGTAATTTTCTGTACGTTTCTGGTAAATTTGCTTGGCTTTTTCATAAAAAGTTATTTCACTTCTTTTGTACGTTTGAGTTGAAAAATTAGAATCTAAATAAAACTATTGTTTTAAAAAAATCACAAATATTTCGAGGTTAATTAGAATCTTGTAGGTAGTGAAACAACCGATAATTTTTTCGAGGGCATTTTTTATTACTTGGCGTTTTTTTTACTTGTTAAAGTTTTTTAGGGGGATTTCATATCTTTTTGAAACGGAAATACTTCATTTTCTATAGTTATAAACTTAACGTAGTTATAAACTTAACGAGTTTTTAGGCGATTATTGATAATAATAAGATTATCTTAACGTATTAATTGAATTTACAAATTGAGAAATGTTTTTGTTGTCCAGTTGAAACAGATGTACAGTCACTGGCAAAACCTCAGTCAAGCACACGCCAATATCGTCGAATCTGACTTCAGTTGGTATTGAAAGTGGAAAATTAACATTTCTCAGTGTTAATTTACTATTAAATTAGCCGCTTGTAAGGCTAAACTTGTACGATATGATCTAGACTTGTAAATTTACGATTCGCCCATTTTGGACTAATTTATTGTCTGACGGTCCATCCAGTAATACCGTAAAATTAAATAATGTATTGTTTTAAATAAATTATAAATAAGGGAAAATAAATATTCATGTATTTTACAATTTTCATCAACTGTAAGCCCTGAAAAGTAACTTTATAAACTTTATTTTTCAAACCACCCCAACATATTTTTTCCATTTCTTTATTTTTATTATTATAGAGAGTAATCTTTGTGAAAATTTAACTTGTCTAAGACTGTGTGAAAATGTCGTAACGATTTGTGCAGTATGAAAATAAAAAAAATTTCGTCTATTAAAATGAAAAAGTTTTCGATGCATCTTACAATACAAACTTCAACGTATACTATAGAAAGTACGGCACCTACCGATCATAATCGTGGTCGAGAAAAAAAGCAAAAATACTTGTTTAAACAAATATTTTTGCATTACTTTTACCGTTGATTTTTGCAGCGCGTACGCAACAATCATATTTGCCGAGGGGTACAGAAAGTACCGCGCTTACCGATCACAATCGTGGTCGAGAATAAATTCTTTAATGGTTTAAACAATTTTTTACGCATTGTTTTTGCCGTTATGTTTTGCAGCGCGCAAGCAGTAATCATATTTGCTGAGAGGTACAGAAAGTACCGCACCGACCGATCACAATCGTGGTCGAGAAGAAATGCTTTAATTGTTTACACAATTATTGTCGCATTATTTTTACCATTGAATTTTGCAACGCGTAAATAGCAATCATATTTACTGAGAGGTATAGGAAGTACTGTATCTACCGATCACAAACGTGGTCGAGAAAAAACAAATTGATAATTGTTGAAACAATTATTTTTGAATTATTTTTTACCGTTATGCTTTGCAGCGTGCAAACAGCAATCATATATACTGAGAGGCAATCATATATGCTCAAATTACCGTATCTACCGATCACAATCGTGATCGAGAATGAACGCATTCATAATTTTTTAAGCAATTATGTTTGCATTATTTTTATTCTTAGGTTTTGCGGTTCGCAAGCAGCAATTTATTTGCCGAGAGGTACTGAAAGTACCGTATCTACCGATTACAATCATGGTCGAGATAAACGCATTCATAATTGTTTAAACAATTATGTTTGCATTATTTTATTGTTAGGTTTCGCGGCTCGCAATCAGCAATCTATTTGCTAAGAGGTATAGAAGTAAGTACCGTATCTACCAATCACAATCGTGGTCGAGATAAACGCATTCATAATTGTTTAAACAATTATGATTGCATTATTTTTATTGTTAGGTTTTTCGGCTCGCAAGCAGCAATTTATTTGCCGAGAGGTACTGAAAGTACCATATCTACCGATCACAACCGTGGTCGAGATAAACGCATCCCTAATTGTTTAAACAATTATGTTTGCATTATTTTTATTGTTATGTTTTGCGGCTCGCAAGCAGCAATTTCTTTGCCGAGAGGTACTGAAACTACCGTATCTACCGACCACAATCGTGGTCGAGATAAACGCATTCATAATTGTTTAAACAATTATGGCTGCATTATTTTTAACTTTGGATTTTACATAGCGCAAGCAGCAATCATAATTGTTAAGAGGTTTGAAAGTACCGTATCTCCCGATCACAATCATGATCGAGGAAAAATGCAAAAATAATTTTTTAAACAATTATTTTTGCATTATTTTTAGCGTGCCGTTTTGCGGCTCGCAAACAGCAATCTATTTGCTGAGAGGTACTGAAAGTACCGTATCTACCGATCTCAATCGTGGTCGAGAATAAATGCATTCATAATTGTTTAAACAATTATGTTTGTATTCTTTATACCCTAAATGTTTACTGAGCCAATCGCTACCCTCGGCAAGGACTCTTTCTGCGAAATTCGTGTTTTTGAATTTCTTGCGAAGTCGGCGTTGAGAAAAGAAAATAAAGTTCTTTCTCGACGCTGACTGTGTTTATGTATGTTGTGCATGTATATACGCTCACGCGGTGTATATGCGCACACGCGGTGTGTACGCGCTACGAAGGATCAGCCCGCGGAAAGATAAAAATCTTAAACCGCGTGCGGCTGACGTAGTAATGCACACCAACATACACGCACATACGCGTTGCGAGACGCAGGAAGGCATTTACAATCTCCCGGTAGGTAGCAGGGGTTCGTACGAGTTCTACCCTACCGACTGGAGCCGGGGCTGCGTCGAAGTCTTGCTGCGGGTACCGTTCCCTCTTAAAGCCGCCAGAGGCTATACATTCGAAGAACCCGACTTTTGACGTTTCTAGCGCGCCATTGTTTGTTTATAGTAGCACCTCTCTGAAGTGAGCAAACAGTGCACTTCACGCTGAAACTCTAAGCGTTCCCATCATGTTAACGCTTTCCCCAAAAGGACGTATGTAGTATAGCTTACGATGCGACCGAATAACTTTATCCCTCCAAGTTCTAAAGGGTTGAAGAATTTTTGTGGTAAAAAAGTCGCTCGGAAATTCGGCTAATATTACGAGATCTCAAGTTTGAGTAGGCGGATCGAAAAATGACCCAAACAAAATCGATAGGAAAAAATAACATTTCATTGGTAAAATGTCATTAGATTTTCGATTCGTCTCCGCGTTTTCGCGTAATGTCGATTATAAGTTAAAAAGTCGTCTGTTAAAGCCCATCTTGGCGTATAAAGAGTGCGCGGCGTGTCGTGTCGTGACAGTCGTTTTTTTTTATTACTTGGCGTCGAGACGCTGCCGCGTCTCTTGATATTACTTGGCGTCGAGACGCTGCCGCGTCTCTTGATATTACTTGGCGTCGAGACGCTGCCGCGTCTCTTGATCCCGTGTAGGATCCTCTATCCATTGGGCAATTCGCCCAATCGGAATCAACATAGCCCCTTATGGGTCTTCCAGTTCTTTTATACTTTAATCCCAATTCCATGGATCCTTTCAAATACCGGAGGACGCGTTTCGCTGCAGTCCAATGCGTCTCGTTGTAACAGGTCCCAAATTGGCTTAGATAACTTACGGCGAATGACACATCCGACCTCGTGCATGTGGCAACGTACATCAGTGCACCTATTAATTCGCGATACGGATGTTCGCTTGGTTCGTCATCATCTTTCTTGGTCCGTTCCAATTTAACGTTCGGATCCAATGGTGTTGATACAGAGTTGGCCTCCGACATCCCAAATCTCTCGAGGATGTCAAGTATGTATCTCGTTTGCTTCATTGTTATGCCAGTATCGTCTTGGTGAAATTCTATCCCGAGACAGTATTTCGCGCGTCCGAGATCCTTTATTTCCAACTGTGTGGATAAAAATTCTTTTAATTCGCTGATCTCGGATGCATTTTCCGAGGCTATTAATATGTCATCTACGTAGACCGCAATTATCATGATAATGCGGTCTACGTAAATAAATACAGGGATCCGCGTTAGATTTAGTGGCGCCGAATTTATCCAGGATGCCGCACAGACGATTGTTCCAACAACGTCCGGCTTGTCGCAATCCGTATAATGTTTTTTTCAGGAGACAAACTTTATCCCCTTTTCGTAATTCTGCGAGGGTTTGTTTCGCCTTCTGACCGACACTGCTTCCTCTCAATTCATTGTTCGCCAGAATTTCAAGTACTTTCTCAATGTGTTTTGGTACTTCCATCAAAATCTTTTCGTTTAAAGACCCGTTCAAATATGCTGTAGTCACGTCCAATTGCTCGACGATCATTTTTCTTTCCGCAGCGAGGGCCATTGCGATTCGGATTGATTCAATGCGTGCCACTGGAGCAACAGTTTCTCCAAAATCGATGCCGGGATGCTGAGTAAAACCTTTTGCTACAATTCGAGCTTTGAGGCGTTCGAGAGTCCCGTCTTCCCTGTGTTTATTTCGTAGTACGATTCTACTTCCTATAACAGCTGTGTTGTTGGGTCGATCAACCAATTCCCATGTATCTTTGATCAAGATGGATGCTAATTCGTTCGCGATGGTGTGATGCCACTCCTCAGCTTCCGAACTGCGCATGGCCTGATTTACGGGAACTTCGGCCAGGTATCCCGCTTCCCCATGATTAGTGGCTATATCGACGTGGTGATACGATTTCTTGGGTCTTCCCCTGAGTCCCGTTCATATCAGCCTGGGTCTTCCTCGACCTCGTGCTGGAGGTGCTCGTTCTACTGCGTCATCTTGATCGTCATTTTCAATTTCATGATTTTGTATGACGGGAGCCTCCTCGTTCGGGTCTTCGTGTGCAAATTGCCTCGATTGAAGTTCAACTTCGATTACTTCGACTTCTGACTCGTCCGATTCGAGGAGACTTACGTAGTTGTCGGTGTTAAAAAACGTACTTTTCGCCCTCGTAAATCTTACGTCCCGTGCTACTTCGATTTTTCTCTCTTCACGCAGCCATATGCGATAGCCTTTTGAAGTTTCGGAGTATCCGACGAAAAATCCTTCTCTAGATCGAGATTCGAACTTCCCTATTCCAGGTTCGCGTTTTAGGGTCAAAACGTCGCGTCCGAATTCTTGAAGATGACTGACGTTAGGAATCTTCCCCTTCCACGATTCAAATGGTGTTCTACCAGCGAGGTGGCTTGTTGGGCAGCGGTTTCGAACATAATTTGCTGTATTTACTGCTTCAGCCCAGAGGTAGGTCGGTAATGATGATTCTATCAAGAGACCACGAGCCATTTCGAGCAGTGTTCTGTTCTTCCTTTCAGCAACACCGTTCTGTTCCGGTGTGTGCGATATGGTGAGTCTTCGTCTGATTCCATGTTCGTTGAGGCGCTCATCGAACCTTTCGTTGCAATATTCTCGACCATTGTCAGATTGTAGGCATTTTATTCGATTTCCAGTTTGGTTATCAACGAATGCTTTGTATTCCTTCAATGCCTGCATTACGTCGCTTTTGTTTTTAAGAAAACGTACTTCGCACCATCTAGACGCATCATCGATGAAGATGGCGAAGTACTTGGATCCTCCCATTGATTTTACTCGCATCGGACCGCAAATGTCTGTGTGAACTATTTCAAGGATATCTGTTTTCCTTTCAGATTTCTTTGGGAATGGTGCCCTGGTCATTTTTCCTTTCGCGCAGATGTCGCAAGAAGGGTTATCCGAAAGTTCTTTCAGCTTCAGTCCACTGATTACTCCGTTTCGCTAATACTTTTTGAGATCTTGGTAATTCAGATGACCCATCCTTTTGTGCCAAGTCTTCATGAGCGATGATTTCCCATTTTCTTCATCGTCCAATGCGGTATTTGCGTTAGTCTCCGGTATTTTTGATTTTACGAGGTATAATCCTCCGTGGTTTCGTTCCGCGTATAAGATCGACTTCCCAACTTTGTCGATAATTGTAGCGCCGCTTCTATCGAAAATTACCTTATACCCACTATCGCAAATTTTTCCAACTGATAAGAGGTTTCCCCTCAATTCTGGAACGTGTAAAGTTTCACTCAATTTTACCTGTTTCGGAGAGCCATTTATGTTTACCGTCAGGTACGCCGTTCCTCGGCCCTTGATTTGTGCTGACGCGCTGCTGGCAAGGCTTACCTTTCCGTAGTTTGATTTATTTAGCGTTTCAAATTTCGCTTCTTCTCCGCACATGTGTGCTGTGCAGCCACTGTCCAAGCACCATGGTCGTACAGATGTTGTATTTTCGATTTGAGATGCCTGCTCGTTTTCCATTTCCTCGATGTACGCATTATTCGTAATCGCACAGAAACTCACATCGTCAGCTACTTTCGCCTTATCCAGATTTCTCGGTGGTTCTTTGCACTCAATGGCTTTGTGTCCGATCCTGTGGCATCTGTGGCACTTGAACTTGAATGGTTCTCGTTTTTCTTGTGATCTATTTTCCTTCTTTTGATCTGGGTCCGTTTTTCTCGCCGTACCCTTGTTCCTCTCGAATCGTTTCTTTGCAAACATAGCATTCGCTACTTTCTCCTGATCGTGATGTTTCCTCGAATCGCTTTCGTCTAGGATTTTTATTCGCAGTGTCTCGGGAGACGGTAGAGAATCGCGCGACTCGATCGCGCATCTGAAATTTGCAAAGGACGAAGGGAGACTATGCAAAAGCATGATGGATAGCAAATCCCGATTGATGTCGACGTCCATTTCATTCAGTTTATCGACTGTGTCGACAAATCTCGAAATGGGCTCGCGCACTTCATCGTTTTCTTGCATGTGATGATACGTCAATTGTTTTATCAATGTCGACATTCGTGACGGTCCCGAAGATTGATAGATCGAATGCAATTTTACCCATAATTCGCGAGAGGTATTACACCCTTTTATTTGTTTTAATTCTGACGACTTTATCGATAGTATAATATCAGCTTTTGCTTTAGCGTCTTCGATTTCCCACCTTTGTGCAATTTCCGCGGAATTCGCTTCGCTGGCCACGACTTTTGGTTTTGGCTTTTGTCCGCTTACGAATCCCCATGAGTCGTTTTTCGTCAGTAGAGCTTGCATTTGGATCTTCCAAGTATCGAAGTTATCGCGATTGAGTAGTTCGATCCTCACAGAATTCGATGATGCCATATCCTTCTTCGGCGTGTTTCACTTTCACATATATTTCTTTGTTATCGCGACTTGATACACCTTTTTTTTTTTTTGAGTTACTGTTGTTTAATGTTCGTCTTCCCTCTCAAATTTCTCTATCAGGATACCTGGGCTCATAACCTGTTCAAGAGTACGTCTTGGGAAGGAGTAAAATTTGAGATAACGAACACAATCCTTTTTGCACAGCGCGATCAACGTCTTTATTCACACACGTCTGGATACAGAATGGAGTTCGAAGAAAAATCAATACAGATGTTTTAAAGCGTTGCTAGGAGAAACAAAATACATAATTATATTCGGATGGCATATGTTATCCTTGGTCTTTGAGACAAATTGAAAATAATTGAAACAAATGGTTAAGGGCGGGGTAAAGTTAAGAGACAACACCACTGTGACGGCTTAAAAAAATCGATTTTTTGAAAACCATCTAGAAAAATCTAAAATACATTTAAGATTAAGATGCCGTTGGACCCAGGTCGAAAAAATAATTATTTTCGGAGATATTGAATATTTTGTGGAGCGGTGCAGCGCTCCGTGACGCTCGGGGTCCCGCGCAGCCGCCTCTTCCTGAGGAAGTATTGGAGGCAATTACGCCAGTCTTCGAAAATTTGAGCAGAGACGATTTGCTGCAGCGTTGTTTGGGCGGCTTCACGCAAAACAACAACGACAGCTACAACAAATCAGTTTGGGCAATAGCCCCCAAGTGTCAGTCCGGGAGCAAAAAAATCGTCGATATTGCAGCTGATATCGCGGTATTATTATTCAATGATGGCCTGAGAAGCCTCATGAAAGTTTTGGAGACGTTGGGGATAACTATCGGCCCAAATTGTTTCAATTTTTGCGTTGAAACCGACGCAGCGCGGATCGAGCTGGCGGAGTGCTCGCTCACAGACGCTGCAAAAGAGGCAAGAAGAGCCTCTACAAGTTCGAGAAAAGATGCTAGGGACAATCATTTGCTTCTTGAAGGCCAGCTATATGGTGCCGGCATCGCTGATTAAAGGTAAACATTTTTTTTTCCAATTTATCGCATAAATTAACAAACCTAAAACTTTGAACGCGTTTTTCTCAAAACCACTTTTTTGAGTGCGGCACGCAGCAGAACTCGAGCAATTTTTATCCGATCGACTTCAAATTTGGACTGCATCAATAAAACTAGATTATCTAGAGAAGTACATAGGATTTTTTCGATATCTCAATAATAAAAAAAGTTATAGCCTATTTTCGACGAGAAATTTTGCTCGAAAATCGTCCTTTAATTTCAAAAGCGTGCCTATTTTTTAAAAATCAATATTTTTTCAAATCCCTATGTACTTCTCTTCAAAATATCATATTATTAACGAAAACACTCGGTATTTTTTTTCAGATCGACTTTGAAGAGAGTTCTGCTGCGTGCCGCGAACCACTGCAGAGGCAACAGTACCTGACGCGGGAGCTTCCCCAGCGTCACCATGGGGCGTGAAAAATTTGAAATTTTTTTTTTATGTATCTTCAATAAACAACGAACAAAACAAAACAAAAAATTTTCGAATATCTCTTTTTTTTCCCATAAAAATTCTTGAAAAATGGCAAAAAAACAGGGGGTCACAGTGGTGTTCTGCCTTAATTCGGCGAAAAAAAGGCATGTTTTTAAGATTTTTTTTTGGCGTAACGGATAGTGTTCGTTTATTGAAAAATTTACATATAATAAAGTAACATTTGAACAACATTCTCCTAAATTTGCATTGCAAAATATTCAAAATTGAGCGAGTGAAAATTAAAGCCCGGAGGCGCCTCGAAAAAAAGTTGGTTTGCGGTGTGCACCATAACTCGCAACAGAATCATCTGAAACAAAAAAATCAAAATGCATTTGTTAAAGGAGATGTTTCTCGAGGTAATGATGGGAGGATTTTTTTTTTTTTTTCGATTTTTCGATTTTTCGTAGCACTTGGGAGCCAAAAACCCGATTTTCGCTAAAAAAAATCGGCTAATTTGTTGTTGAAAAATTAGTAATTATTTAAAAAAAAACAAAAAAGCTCTCGACAATACCTGGTGAATTATGTGAAGAAGTACTGTGAAAAATTTCAAAGCGATTGGTCCAGTAGATTTTGAGTTATCGTGCACACGGACTTCAAATATGACAAGTCTCAGAAAAACGGTTTGAAAAACGCAGAAGAGTTTGGTCGCTTAGCGCTCATTGCACATAAGTTTGAGAACACTTCTCGATTGCATAAAAATCTGAGAAAATTCATGCATATTAAAGGTACTCAAAAGATTAATTTTGCATAATAATAATTCCAAAATGTTATTAACAAAATGATGAAAAAAAAAAATTAGTCAACAAATTTCCCCGCAACCCAATTTTTTTTCGTGATTCGTTCATTTTTCTGAATACGTATGAATTTTTTCAGATTTTTCAATTATCTTTGAATTTTTAGAAATTCAAAATAAAACTCGATAATTTTCTTATACTCACTCAAAGTCGTCGATGCCAGGTCCGTAGAGCAAAAGGCTTCCATCAAGATGATCGAGAGCATCTTTTTGCGTTTGTCTACGCAAAACTCTTTCTTCTTTACTGTCGTGCGCCGCTTGCTCCTCTGCTCTACATCTAGCAATAGACGCTCAAATACTCATAACTTCGTCAATTTTACTCCGATCGACTTGAAATTTTAACACAATATTCTTGAGATATTATGCATTCATTTAAAAAATTAAAAAAAAAAAAAAAAAAAATTTAAATACTTTACCCCGCCCTTAATGGGGAGTCGGGGCGCTGTTATTTCCAACAGGCGTTGTACGAAGGGAAGCCCAAGAGACGTCTCTGAAAAAAATATAAACCCCGTCCATATTCCGGAAAGCACCCCTATCGGGGGGTAAAACATGAAAATTTTTTTATCTGCCGCGGGTTCGATATAAACCGTTTTTTTATTGGCGTTGTACGTAGGGAGGCCCAAGAGACGTCTCTGAAAAAAATATCAACGCCGTCCATATTCCGGAAAGCACCCCTATCGGGGGTAAAACATGAAAATTTTTTTATCTCCCGCGGGTTCGATATAAACCCTTTTTTTATTGGCGTTGTACGTAAGGAGGCCCAAGAGACGTCTCTGAAAAAAATATCAACCCCGTCCATATTCCGGAAAGCACCCCTATCGGGGGGTAAAACATGAAAATTTTTTTATCTGCCGCGCATTCGATATAAACCCTTTTTTTATTGACGTTGTACGTAGGGAGGCCCAAGAGACGTCTCTGAAAAAAATATCAACCCCGTCCATATTCCGGAAAGCACCCCTATCGGGGGGGTAAAACATGAAAATTTTTTTATCTCCCGCGGATTCGATATAAACCTTTTTTTTTATTGGCGTTGTACGTAGGGAGGCCCAAGAGACGTCTCTGAAAAAAATATAAACCCCGTCCATATTCCGGAAAGCACCCCTATCGGGGGGTAAAACATGAAAATTTTTTTATCTCGCGCGGGTTCGATATAAACCCTTTTTTTTATTGGCGCTGTAAGTAGGGAGGCGCAAGAGACGTCTCTGAAAAAAATATCAACCCCGTCCATATTCCGGAAAGCATCCCTATCGGGGGGTAAAACATGAAAATTTTTTTATCTGCCGCGGGTTCGATATAAACCCTTTTTTATTGGCGTTGCACGTAGGGAGACTCAAGAGACGTCTCTGAAAAAAATATCAACCCCGTCCATATTCCGGAAAGCACCCCTATCGGGGGGTAAAACATGAAAATTTTTTTATCTCGCGCGTGTTCGATATAAACCCGTTTTTTATTGGCATTGTACGTAAGGAGGCCCAAGAGACGTCTCTGAAAAAAATATCAACCACGTCCATATTCCGGAAAGCACCCCTATCGGGGGGTAAATCATGAAATTTTTTTTATCTTCCGCGGGTTCGACATAAACCCTTTTTTTATTAGCGTTATACATAAGGAGGCCCAAGAGACGTCTCCGAAAAAATATCAACCTTGTCCATATTCCGGAAAGCACCCCTATCGGGGGGTAAAACATGAAAATTTTTTTATCTCCCGCGGGTTCGATATAAACCCTTTTTTTATTGGCGTTATACGTAAGGAGGTCCAAGAGACGTCTCTGAAAAAAATGTTTGTGCGATGAATCGTGCCGACTTCGTGCAGAAGGCGGCGACCGCGTTGCCGCAGCCGCAGCAGCAGTAACAACAACACCATTTCATGAATTTTCATTCACGTTGATAAGTTTTTACAGAATGAAGGAATCCTTTTTGATACTTACGGATTTACATATTTTATATTTTTACCAATTTGATATAAAAATTAAAAAATGCTTAAAGTCAAAAAGTATTCTGTAATTCGTTTTTTAATGTTTAGGATCCTTATCGAAAATCTATAATCTAAATGTGTCAATAGGTATTACTTTAATACTATACCTCTTGCAAATTGGGGTAAATACAAAAATAAACAATAACGACAAACGTAATAGGATACACATTTGAGTATTGCATTATTATTATATTTGATTTTATTTTTGTAATAATGAAATTATGTATAACATTATTATTAATTATTTAGTTATGTCATTATTCTTCATTAGTATTCATTTATCACCTAGTTGAATTTGCAAAGTGACATTGCAAACTTCGACATTGTTGTATTTTCAACTTCTACAAAAATGTTGATAGTTATCAACGATGCAATCTTCAATGTCTGGAAGGTCGTATAGTTGGTATTCCATAAAAAATATTATTTTGTGATTGCTTCATTTTTTTGTGGCGTATGACGTACAAAAAATTACATATACACTACCGCTCAAAAGTTTGGATACATCTGTCTATATTTCTTGCCGCACACAAATTACATAGCTCCGTAAAAAAAAAGATTACAAATTTTAACGAATGGCGTTTTGAAGGGAAAAAATTAAACTTTGGTTTGCTTTTTTGAAATATTTTTTGATTTATTTTCGATCGCACTTTTGTACGTGACCTTTTTTCGGCTATTTTTCGACCATCGTGAAATGGGCGCTGAACTTATGGAAAATTTGTTTGTCATTTTTATCCATCATAAACTTGAAAGGGGTAGCAAACGCTCCATTTTCGTTTTTTTTAAGTTTCGTACGATTTTTTTCGCAAACTTATTTCTTCTTGGGCTAAAAAAGACAAATTTTGGAAAATGCAACATAACTCAAGAACTATAGAGCCTAAAAGGAAATGTCAAAAGTGTAAATGGTTACGTAAGTTTATACTGGATCGTCTGGAATTTTCTCAAAATTTTTCTTTCAGATTTTTTTGTTGCTATTTTCGCTGGAAACTCTGAACAGTAGGATGACTTATCTCGAAAAGTATGGCGTTTAGGACAAAATATCAGGAGGAGAAATTTGTTTTATTTTCGATTGTTACTTCGGTTGAATTTATTTTGAATTTTTTTTTGACATTGTTTTCGAAATATTTTTGACTGAAACAAAATCGTCCAAACAATTGATTCTCTGAGTTTCGGCCAAAATTTTTTTGAAAAAAAGTGAAAAAAAAAATTCTGACAAAATAGAAGCAAATTTAAAATCGAAAATTAAAAAAGTTTCTCCGGATTTTTTTTGCAAAACGCCATACTTTTCGAGTTAAGCCATCCTACTTATCAGAGTTTCGAACGAAAATCGTAAAAAAAAGTCTGAAAGGAAAATTCTGAAAAAAATCCGGGCGATTCAGTATATACTTACGCAACTTTTTACATCTTTGACATTTCCCCTTCAACCCTATAGTTCTTGAGTTGCGTTGTATTTTCCAAAATTTGTCTTTTTTACCCAAAAATTAAATAACTTTCCCAAAAAAAATTGTACGAAACTTTTTAAATAACGAAAATGGAGGTTCTGCTACCTCTTTCAAGTATATCATGGATAAAAATGACAAAACACATTTTCATGAGTTATGCGCCCAATTCTCGATGGTCAAAAAATAGCCGAAACGGTCACGTACAAAAGTGTGTATCGAATCGAAAAAAATCATAAAAAATATTTCACAAAATCAAAACAAAGCTGAATTTCTTCCTTTCGAAATGCCCGTTCGTTAAATTCGGTTATCTTTTCTTCTACGGTGCTATCTAACTTTCGGTGCGGCAAGAAATATCGACTGGTGTATGCAAACTTTTGAGCGGTAATGTATATGTATATGTGTGCATGTGGAATCGTGGAACGGGGATATCAGTAGATAAGTGGTGCGGGAGCAATGACAAAATTCCTACTACCGAGATTTTACCGACCGAGTTAGCCAAGACACGAACCATTGGTTCATGTCCGAGCTAAGCCAGGTTCGGATCGTCGAGTAGGATTTTGTTCAGAGCCCCCGCACCATTATCGACTGTCGATACTTACGGGTCGATGGTAAGGCTCCCTTGGTTACCGGCTGATGGTGGTCCCCCTCACGAATGGGGGGCACGGAGAAGTCCGACTCCCGGCGAGGCCGCGCAATGACTGACAAAGAGTTGTGGTGCTTTGTAATAAAAGGGAGCCCCCCCCCCTCGCGCTAGAAGGAGTGGCGGGAGGAAGAGTGGGGGGTCTCATTTCTCAGAAAAATTGTTTAAACATTTGTGGGTGGTGAGTCGTCGGGCGCCGTGTCAAAGGGACCCCCCCCCCTTCCCCCCGCCAGAAGGAGGGGCGGGAGGAAGAGTGGGGGGTCTCATTTCTCAGAAAAATTGTTTAAACATTTGTGGGTGGTGAGTCATCGGGCGCCGTGCCAAAGCGACCTCCCCCCACCCCCCTCGCCACCCGAGAGCTTTGTGTTGAAACCTGTCAGCGAATGACTTTTCTCAGAATTTGTTTATCCCGGCAGCGGCGGACGAGTGAAAGAAGGTCAATATGGCCGCCGAATTTCGCGAGATTTTTTCTACGCATTGTTTTTATCGGACGTTAGAAATTTTGGCGGTGGAAGAGAGGAGCGACGGGATTTCGTCAGATTTTTTCTATGCATTGTAGAAATCAGACGCTTGTTCGGTGGTCATCAGAGGTGTTGAGTGAAAGGTGTCGACCGTCCAACCATTTGCACAATGTGCGGTTACCCTCTCGTCGGTAAAGCAGAAAACTATCGAAAAACAAAATTTAAATTCAAGATTTAAGAGTCACACAATGTCTCGCACGCGGCGGCTTGACAAAGGACCCCCCCCTCGCCCCGAGACAACTTTGTGCATTGACGTGTTGAAACCTGTCAGCGAATATCAAACGCGCTTTTCTGAGAATTTGTTTATCCGGATGGCGGAAGAGAGAGTCAAGCGGCGATATTTCGTCAGATTTTTTCTACGCATTGTTTATTGTGGTCACTCATCGGACGCTTGAAATTTTTTATTTATTTATAACTAAACTCCGCGGCGGAAGAGTGAAAGGGGGGTCAGGCGGTGGGATTTCGTCACATTTTTTTACATACATTGTTTATTATCGTGAGTCATTGGACGCTTGAAATTTTCCATTTGTTTATCCCGTCGGCGGAAGAGTGAAAGGGGGTCAAAATGGCGGTAAGATTCCGTCAGATTTTTTCTACGCATTGTTTATTGTCATCGGACACTGCTTTCGGCAGTCATCAAAAGACGACGTGAGAGGTGTCGACCGTGCGATAGATTGAACAAACGGGGTCACGGATGATTTCAGAGTGGTCACCCTCTCGTTGGTAAGGCAGAGAACTATCAAAAAAAAAAATATTGAGTTCAAGATTGAAAAGTCACACAACATCTCGCTGTTTAGAACTCGATCTTGTGTATACAAACTCGACGTTCGAGCGGGCGGGCGCGCGGCCCCCTACACACACACACACACACACACACACACACACACACACACACACACACACACACACACACACAGACGCGCGCGTGAGGTTATACAGAGATTTTTCTCTCAAATATATTCATCAGCCCTTCCACATGCGTATTTGATTTCGATTCATTGAGCAGTCATCATGGACGATTGCGACAAAATTATCGATACGTTGAAGAGTGCGCGGTATTCGCAGGCGGAAAAGTGGAAAAAGTATTGTGATGTGCACGTCAAGCTCTTGGGGAAAACATTGAAAAAACCGGGGCTTAACATTGGTCAAAAATTGAAAATTCAATCGACATTAGCAAAATTGTCGTCGTTGAGGGAAAAAATCGCGCGTGGAGTAGGTGTAAGCAGTGCTGGTGTAAGCGGTGCTGGTGTGAGCGATGCTAGTGATAAACTAAAGTGGGTCGATCTTGAGGCGGCATTTCAAAGTCGGATAAAGACGGGCTCCATTGTGAATTTCGACCAGAAAGATATGCAAAGTTTCCTCGAAGATGCGATGCACGTGGTTATCGCAAAATTGGAAAACATTGTGCGAGAGGAGGGTAACGTGAAGGTGAATGTGACATTAGCGTGCAAATTTCACCTCATGAAGGTGAATGAAATCATTGAGGAGGAAAAGACATTTCAAACGAAAAACGCAATCATCTTACCGTCGAGCGATATTAGCGAGTGGTTCATTGAGTACGTCCAATCAAAACTCTCGACGAAAATCGAGGACTTTCAGGAGAAAGAGTCTGGTTGGACATTACATGAAATCTCACATCTACTTGTAAACATTAACAAGTACGAACCACTGCGAGGAAGCTTATCCACGTACACGCGTCTCCCGCGGGATATACAGATGAAACGGGCCGTCATCAATATTGAAAACAATGACCCCTATTGTTTTCTCTGGTCCGCCACAGCAGCTCTCTCCCCACCACCTAGGGGGAATCCTGTACGTAAGAGTTCGTATCCTCATTACAGCGAGGTGCTCAACTATGAAGGCCTGGATTTTCCCATGAGTTTGTTAAATATTAAAAAATTTGAGCAATCGAATGGCTTATCGATCCACGTGTACGGGATTGACGGCGTGACAAAAGACGGCACTAGTAAAATTGTGCCGATATATTTGAGTAAACAAATGTCGGATAAACCAACTATTCATCTACTCATGATCAGAGCGGAAATCGATGAGGAGGAGGAGGAGGAGGAGGACGCAGGTGTTCCCAAGGTGTATCATCATTTTGCGTGTATTAAAAACATTTCGAGGCTCGTGAGTGCGCAGACCTCCAGGGGAAAATGCTACACGTGGATTTGCGACCGATGTTTGTGCTACTTCATCACAGAAGAAATATTGCAAAGGCACAAAAAGGACTGTAGTAATAATTGCCGAGTTATGTTTCCCGAAGTTACCAACACAATATTGAAATTCGAAAATTACAAGCACAAGGAGATAGTTCCATTTGTAATTTATGCAGATTCGGAATGTTTGCTCGAACCGGTCGCAGCATCGCAGACTAACTCTGTAAACTATCAGAAGCATACTCCCCACAGTATTGCCTACTATAAGCATTGTAGTTTTAATGACGCGCTCTCAGAGTACAGAGTGAATCGTGGAAAAGACTGTATTGAATGGTTCATGCGTGACTTGGAAGAACTGTCCCACTCATTGAATGTAATTTTTCAGACAGTCGTACCGATGAAACCTTTGAGCGTGGACCAAAGTCGAAGCTTCAAGTTAGCTGAAAAATGTCACGTTTGTGAAAAATCTTTTGCTCCTAATCAAGTGAGAGTGCGAGATCATTGTCATTTTACGGGGAAATTTCGTGGTGCTGCTCATCAAGGATGCAATTTAAATTACAAAAATAGCCACGTTGTTCCCATAATTTTTCACAATTTGTCGGGATACGATGCACACTTTTTAATAGTCGCATTGGCTCGAACATTCGAGGGATCGATCAGTCTTCTCCCCATTAACAAGGAAAAATATATTTCATTTTCAAAGTGCGTCAAAGGCACACGCGTGCAGTACCGATTCATCGACTCTATGAGATTTATGGCGGGTAGCATTGAAAAATTAGCATCTTATCTGAAAGACGATCAAAAAATAGTGACACGTAAGCATTGCGCTAACCCCAGGGAATTTGAATTATTGACGACGAAAGGTGTGTTTCCCTATGACTACTTGGACTCTTGGCAGCGACTCGATGAGACGGAATTGCCCGCTAAAGATAAATTTTTCTCTCGACTCAATAATGAGGATATCTCGGTGGACGATTACGCACACGCTTGCAAAATTTGGACAATCTTTGACATTAAAACGTTGGGGGAATATTCCGACTTGTACTTGAAAACCGATGTACTCCTACTGACGGACATATTTGAAAATTTTCGTCAAAATTGCATCAGCACATATGACCTCGATCCATTGCATTATTTCACCGCCCCCGGCCTATCCTTTGATGCAATGTTAAAATGTACCAATGTCGAACTCGAACTTTTTGTCGACGTTGACATGTTGATGTTCATCGAGAGAGGTATTCGCGGTGGAGTAGCGCAGTGCTGCAATAGGTATGCAAAAGCAAATAATCGCTACATGAAAGATGATTTTAATGCAAACGAGCCAGAGTCATACTTAATGTATGACGATGTTAATAATCTGTCTAGTGCAGCTATGTGTGAGTCACTGCCTTACGGCGCGTTTGTTTGGGTAGACGATTTCGAGGAACGTATCGAGAGTATTCCGGATGACGGTGAAACGGGATACATTCTTGAAGTTGATTTAGAGTATCCTCGAGACTTACACAACACACACAAAGATCTGCCCTTATGCCCCGAACACTACGTCCCGCCTGGGAGCACTCAGAAAAAATTAACAACCACGCTAATGCGAAAAGAAAAGTATGTAATTCATTATCGAAATTTGAAGCAATGCTTGAAATTGGGACTTCGCGTCACAAAAATGCACAGAATCCTCAAATTCAAGCAGCGCGCTTGGCTAAAAAAATACATTGATGTAAATACGGAATTGAGAAAAAAATCTAACAATGATTTTGAGAAAAATTTTTATAAACTCATGAACAATGCGGTCTTTGGTAAAACAATGGAAATGTGAGGAAACATCGGGAAGTGCGACTTGTAACAAAGTGGAAGGGGCGGTGGGGAGCGGAAGCGCAAATCGCCAAGCCAACGTTCCATAGCTGCACCATATTTCACAATGACATCGTTATAATCGAGCTCAATAGAGCATGAGTTCTATTTAATAAGCCCATCTACACAGGATTCTCAATCCTCGATACCTCCAAACTGTGGATTTACGATTTTCACTACAATTACATACTCGAAAGATTTAACAATCATGCAAAATTGTTGTATACAGATACTGATAGTCTCATTTATCACTTCAGCGTGCCTGACATTTACGAAACGATCAAGTGTGACATTGACAAGTTTGACACGTCCGATTATTCCCCAAACAACCCCTACGATATGCCCTTGCGAAATAAAAAGGTAATAGGCCTCATGAAAGATGAAAACAATGGCCATATTATGACAGAATTTGTGGGCTTGAGAGCGAAATTGTACTCGTTTAAGATCCTCGACTGTGGCGATGTAAAGAAGAGAGCTAAGGGCATTAGGTGGTCAACCCTGAAATCCATCACATTCGACGATTTCAAAAATTGCTTGTTTGCGCACGAAAACCTCGTCAAGGCGCAACAATTGATTATGAGTAAAAAACACATTGTTCACACGGCGATGCAAAATAAAGTTGCTCTCAGCTGGAGAGATGACAAAAGAGTGCTAATCCCAGATTCCACGGACACTCTTCCATGGGGTTATGCTTCCGACGATATGGAATATTAAGATGAAAAAAACCCCAAGCTGTACAATGGTGTGTAAATAACTAAAAACCGTATAAAAATCAATGCCAAAAATACCTCTCCCCTCCCCTAAGCGGAGAATGGTCATCGAAAACAAGAGACGTTGAAGTCTTTCGTACCTAGAACGTAAGCAAATCGTGTATGAGATGAGCGTAAGATGGAGGGAGATTCGAGATTCGAGAGCAATGAATCGAGTGGGTTACGCACGCATGCAAACATCTCCCGAGAATACCAAGGAGAGAGAACTCTTGCGGTCTAAGGGAGAAAAAAAACATTTTTCACGAATTTTTGAATGATTATTCAAAAACTTTTTTTACAACTATTTTGTATAATAATAAAAATTTTATTTGATTTCTTCATTTTGTCAATTCTGATTTGTCGATCCAACTGTTGTGTGCATCGTCGAAGCCCAACCACTTGACGAGCATTCGATCACCGCGTTTCTTCACAATCTTCTCAACGAGGTAAATGTCGGGATGCTTGACGCTCTGGAGCTCCTCTTCGTAGAAACAGCCGGCGATGGGTTCGTTCCGATGGTCCTTGAGATTGTACGTCGTTGGATTCGTTCTTTTCTTTACTCTGTATATCGTGAATATTTCAGTTGTCCAATTTGGCGTGTAACCCTTCTCAAATACATGCTTAAATTTGCTAATTCGCACATTATCGCCAATTTTAAATTTTTGTGATTTTTTTCCTACTCGAGGCTGGCGGAAAATACGATGGAGGATCTGTTTCTCATTTGCCGTATTGACATTTTTTGGTTTCACCTTGATGGTGCGATGCACGGTGCTGTTGTATTCGGTCATTAGAGAATCCAGAATATCCATCCATTTATAACTTCCACGTAGATTAAATTGCATCCACATTTTATTTTTTAACGTTCTATTGAAACGCTCGCAGATTGATGCTTTCAAATTGCTATACGTTGAGTACATGTTAATATTGTATTTTTTCATAAGCTCTTCAAACTGAGAGTTATAAAATTCTTTGCCACGGTCAACTTGCAAGTTCTTGGGTACACGGCCCTGACATAGTATACCTTTCATTGCAGTCGTTGTATCTCTACCGCTCTTGCTTCTCAACGGTATGGCCCAGGCAAATTTGGAGAATATATCGATGACGGTTAGGAGGTACTTATGTTGTGAGTTTTGCCTCGCGTACGATGACATATCTACGATGTCGGCTTGCCACGTTTCATCCAGACCTCGAATTTCAACGTGTCGACGAGTATAATTTCTTCGTGCAGGCTTATGCAGCTCTCGCACGAGCGTCAATTTTTTGTCATCATTCATGGCGTGGTTAGTCCACACACATCAACGTTCAACATGCGAATGTGTGAAAAAACTATCGTTTTGCTTCATTAATGAATAATTAAGGCCTCACGCAATTCTTCGATAATCGATATGATTTCATTGGAATGCGATGAGTTGCCTGCCGCTTGAGATGCGTGGAGTAATCGAAGACGATCTACAAGCTCATTCGGATTGTCCCAGTAAACATAATCAAATTGCATATTTTTTCTAGCTTTCTTATACTTGGGCATCCCCCGACCCGTACGTGCACGAATTATTTTTGAAATATAAATCTTGAATTTGTGACTGTTTTCACGTCGCACAGCTCCGTCGGGACGATAATATTTTTTATGAGCATTCGTGGCAATGATAATATTCTCATAATTTTTCAAATCCGTCGGTTCGAGAATCCCAACGTTTGGCACTTTTTTAAATAGAATCTCCGCTAATCCAGCAGTTTTTGCATAATCTTTCTCCCCCACACGAATATGCTGAGAATCGAAATTTATGCGAGAATCGCCAATCATTAGTTTCGCATTCGCAAGAACTCGTACTCCATACGATGTATCCAGGCTTTTCTTTCTACCCATGCGTAATAGTATGAGATATTTATTTATCAATTCATTGGCGCGATCCGATGAATAATCTTCATCCTCTTCTTCTTCATCATCATCATGTTTGTGGTCATACGCCTCTGTGGAAGGTGAATCTCTGGCATCTTCATACATCTCTGTTGAAGGTGAAGCTCTGGGTGACTTTACTTCTTCTCTCATTTCATTCTTGATTTCCTCCTCCTACTCCTCCTCCCTCTTCTCCTGCTTCATTGTCGGCATCTCGTTCTTGTGAGAAACGAGCTTTTCTAATGGTGTGACTATCGGCTTAAAGACATCCTTCATCGCCTGATCAGCATTATCTCTGCCCATCTTTATCATTCGATGTTTTCGCCTAATTGCATCACTAGCCTTGACGATTTGCTGCAGCACGTCTTTTTCTTGCAAAAGGTGTTGACGCTTCATGCTGTTGTCAGTTTCACAACACTTGCAATACTGTTTGCATTGGAGCAAAGAGCACGTCATTTATTGACTCGCAGGAAAGAATCGAATCCCCGTCTATACCTACCCTCGTTGATACTACTATCCTTGTCAATTATAAGGAATCCATACTTGCTGGAATTCCAACATTCGGAGCATATATTTTTAAAGTGTGTATATGGCATGTCGGTATTGACATGGTCATCGTACACATGTTTGAGGTTCGAATCGTCCTGCTTGAAGAGAACTATGAAATTCGTATTATTGCGTACGAGATGCTTAGGAATACGAGCGTATGTTTGAGAAAGATAGAAACAATCAACGTTTTCATGCCTTCCCATGGAGAAAAAGGCTCTGACGTTGTCTTGTTTCTCGCACGCTATATCGTCAAAGATGAATATCGAGTTTGGTCGTGCTTCGCTCGGTGACACCACTTGTTCATGCTCATTAAATGGATAGTATTCGAGCTCCTTCACTGGCTTGAGAAATTTTTCGAGTAATTGGTATTTCGGTTGTTTCAGCGACTTTGAATAGAGATAAACGTTTTCGAATCCGAGACCGTTAGGGTGTATTACGAGGGTGAGCAACGCGTTGGTTTTTCCGCAGTTTGAGGGACCGCAGAATACTGCGCGAATCGTATTTGGCAGTAAATCACCATGACGCTTTCGTCCACCCTCTCCCCCCCCGAATTTGTGTAAATTCGTCAAAGTTTATTACCGGCAGCTTTCCACACGGCTTCTTCTTCATCTTTGTCGCGACTGACATAATTTTCATATAAAACGAGCTTTTATATCGATTACCACTTCAGTCGAGGGTCAACCTTCATCATGATTAAACGTCGCGTCAAGTCCGGTAAAGGTCTCCTCAATCGTATGATCAACAATCTTCCCGTTGAATTGCATTTGCCTGGGTATCAGTATTGCGGACCCGGCACAAAGCTAGCTAAACGTCTTGCACGCGGCGATCCTGGAATAAATCCGTTGGATGCAGCTTGCAAGGAGCACGATATCGCGTATTCGAAAAATCGTGAAAACCTCAAAGCTAGACATTCTGCGGATAAAATATTGCAGGAGAGAGCTTGGCAACGAGTTCGCGCCGGGGACGCTAGTATTGGGCAGAAAGCAAATGCGCTTGCCGTAACAGGCATCATGAAAACAAAGAGAAAATTCGGCATGGGGATTAAGAAGAAGAGGGGGACAAAAGTTGTTGGCTTGAAGAAAATTATCGATGCGGCGAGAGAAGCCATGGTTAAGAGTGAAGATTCAAGTGTAGTCGCTGCGTCAGCCTTAAAGGGTGCCCGAGCAGCTGTCAAGAGGGTCGCAAGTGGCACGCGCAAAGTGCGTACTCCTCGAGTGTTACCCATGCCTCGTAAAATCGGTGGCCTCCTACCGTTTCTCGTGCCCATCTTTGCCGGTCTTAGCGCTGCGGGAGCGCTAGCCGGTGGCACGGCCAACATAGTCAAAGCGGTCAAGGCCGCTCAAGCAGCGAAACTTGAGCTCGAAGAAAGCAAGCGTCACAATCGAACGATTGAAGCAATAGCATTGGGCAAAGGCTTGCATCTGAAGCCGTACAAACAGGGAATGGGTTTTTTCATCGCGCCAAAAAACTTAAAGTAGAGCTACCTCACCGACCACTCACCGACGCCGATTTACTGAAATACGCCAAAATTATGAAAATCCCCTATTTTCGTGGAGTTTACATGCGAAATCAATTGCCCAAGGGTGGTACATGGCGACACGAATGTGCCATTGTAAATCTCGATGAGGATATGGGGTCTGGCACACATTGGGTGGCGTACAGAAAAACTGACAATAGAGTCCAGTATTTCGATAGTTTCGGCAATCTTCAACCACCAGCTGAACTTTTAAAATACTTCGGTGTAGGTAGCGTAAATTATAATTACAAGGGGTACCAGAAATACGGTACATTCAAATGTGGTCATTTGTGTCTCAAGTTTTTCTGTCAACAATTACTACAACGAGGAGGGAAATTTTCTCTATATAAAAGTGGATGATAATGACGAAATCGAGACAGTTTGTCAAACACCATTATGGATAACAGTCTTACGTTGACCTTATCGGGATCATCGTCTGTGCTCGAGGCTCAATACTTTCCCCCCATTGAACTCGCCCCCCACAAGAGTTATACCCTCGGACTTATCGAACTCCTAACCTACAATTCTATTCCAAATATAGACATTGGACACAACAAATTTTACGTTGGCAAGGAAGTTTTCATCATTCCTACTGGGAGTTATAAAATAGACGACATTGCGACATACTTGGAAAAAGAGCTAGCAAAAAAACAAATTAGCATTCGAATTAGGCTCAACCACAATACGCTGCGCAGTGAAATCGAGTGTAATTATGAAATATATTTCACGTCCGCCGATTCTATTGGACGTATGCTAGGATTTGCGCCGCGTAAACTGAGAGCTGGTGAAAAGCATCAATCGGATAATCTAGTGACCATTCTCAAAGTGAACGCCTTGCGTGTCGAATGTAACCTCACAGCAGGCGCCTATATTAACGAGCGAAGAGTACACACAATCCACGAGTTTTTCCCATCCGTACCACCAGGCTATAAAATCATCGAGGTTCCATCGCACGTAATTTATCTACCAATCGCGAGCAAGACGATAGACAATATTCAACTCCGAATAGTGGATCAGGACGGTGATGGGGTGAACTTTCGCGGTGAAACAATTACCATACGACTACACATTAAATCGCAATGGACATAGTCTTTCATAGAGTCTCTTATAAAAAGAATACTCCGTCGAGGAGAGAGGCCAGTAATCGATGGACACGCACGTCGCTAACAACGCAGAACGTGCTGTTTTTGAAGAGATTGGGTCTCCGAATACGTGGAAAAATCGCATAAAAAACTATATAATCTGCATTGCGTGTGTATGTTGTTTGAGATGGAGGCGGAAATAACTGATATCAAAACACCCGTCATCTTCGATGATTCCATCGCGCATTATGAGATTCATGCTCATCAGCCGTATGCATCCACAACCTTTAATAACAGTGATTAAATACGTATTTCCATTCAGCATCAAGACATATGCATACTTCCCAGTCAAAGTTTGCTACGCGTATGCCGGCGAGTCACCAAAGCCGATGGTACACTGGCTGCCAATACGCATTTCGCAAATAATGGCATTTGCTATTTGTTCGACGATGTGAGATATGAGCTCAATGCCATGGAAATAGATCGATGCAAAAATGTGCGCATAACGAGTTCGATGAAGGGATACGCGAGTCAATCCAAGAACTATAAGCTTGAGAATGCCGGCTGGTATGATGCCCGCAGCGGGCACGCTGTCGCAGATTCTGATGGGAATTTTGACGTATGCATACCGCTGAGTATGATCCTCGGTTTCGCTGAAGATTATCAAAAAATTGTTGTAAACGCGAAGCATGAATTGATTCTATTGAGATCGAAGACTGATGCTAATGCGATATGGCAAGCCGCGGGCGACGTCGACATTAAATTCACGTTGAAAAAAGTAGAATGGCTCGTACCATACGTGACACTCTCCGATAAATGTAAAATTCAGCTTCTCAAGTTTATCGGTAAAGACACACCGATACCCATGACTTTCCGTTCGTGGGAATTGTACGAATACCCAATGCTCCCCGAGACCTCAAAACACATGTGGGCCGTGAAGACATCTACGTAACTCGAGAAGCCGCGATATGTCATTCTAGCCTTCCAGACTGATCGTAAAAATAAGAAAAGCGCAAATGCGAGCAATTTCGATAATTGTGACATCACCGATGTTAAACTCTACCTAAATTCGCAAAGTTATCCCTATGGGAATTTGAATCTGGACATCACAAGGAACCAATATGCGCTTCTCTATCAAATGTATGCAAACTTTCAATATTCGTACTACAATAGAGAGCCCGAACCATGTTTGAAAAAATTGGATTTCATAAAATATGCTCCTCTCCTTGTCATTGATTGCTCGAAGCAGAACGATTCTCTCAAATCCGGCCCCGTTGACGTACGCATCGAATTTGATTCAAAGACCAATATTCCCGCCAATACTTCCGCATACTGTCTCATTCTCCATGATCGTATTGTCGAGTACAATCCGATAGGTGGCGGGGTCAGAAAGTTGATATAAAAAAATGGAGGTCGCGCGCCACCTCAGCCATCATCATGGAGTTCATCGTTGACGTGCAAGGCTTCAAGCGACCGATCAACCAATTCGTCCCAAAGGAAATATCAATTGTCGAGGTGACGAGTGTTGACAGCAAGCCTCTGACGTTGCTCTTCGAACCACCGTACGTCTGGCACTCTCTGCCCGCAAAGTACAAGAGTACGAATATGTGGTTGGAACGCAATTACCATGGTTTGCGATGGGAAGATGGCGACTTTCCACACGACACGATCCCCATGTTCATTCGATCAATCTTACAACACGCTCGAATCGTCTACATCAAGGGATTGGAGAAATCGCTGTGGTTGAAGAAATTCACCGACCAAGCAACGGAGATTATCGAACTGGAGACTCTGAACTGCCCATCGTTGCACAAACTTGCGTCAAAAGAGCTACGAAACAACGGATGCCCCTACCATACGACTCTCGACCCGAAATTCAAGTGTGCCTATGAAAATGTTAAATGTCTGGAAAAATGGTTGAAAGAGGATATGAGAAAATAAATTTTTTTATTGATTACAACATGTTTTTTTTTTCTTCTTATTTACACAAACTTTCTCCAAATAGCTGGGGGGCTTCGTAGATTTCTTCTTCTCGTCAGATCTCTAGGGGCAGCTTCTGGATCAAGCGCTTTGGTGAAACACACATGTCTGCTGCTGGTGGCAAAATCGTCCGTCATCCACGTTGACAAAGTTCGCTGGTCCGGATTTTCTCTGCCGACATCGTCCGATCCTCGGTGAATTCGAGACCCCACAGCGACTCGGTGAATTTGAGACCCCACAGCGACTCGGGCGACAAGTTTCTTCACTTTTTTTTTCACTCGCAATTCACTTGATGTCAATCGCCACCGCGATCGCGAGGTTCGCTCGACACATTTTTGAATTCCATGCCGTGAAACTTTCCACCGATGTACACCATGCAGAGATCGCCTTTGTACGCTGCTGCCAACATCGTCTGAAATGTTGCTGGACTCGCTTCAAGCACCTTGCTGATCCTCGTCGGTAGAAACACGGTGAATTCGTTGCGGATGTCGATCACGAACTTTTTTCCATATTTGGTGTTCACTTCCCGTATATTGGTGATGGGATATTCCGACTCGGCTGTCAGCTCGTTCAGTTTTTTCGCCGGGAGAAAATCGGCATATTTGCCAACCTTATTGATCCCCTCCATTTTTCACTTGCCGTTCGTCTGATTGTTCGAAGCCGTCTTCATGAGATTATATACTCACTCCCCTTCCCCTCCACCACACCCACCACTCTCACTCCTCAACCAATAACGAGGAGGGAGAGATTTTACGGACGTTAGCTCTTCCATGGCTCCAAATTCACTTTTTTTTCAAACATTATCGCCAGCGAATGAATCTGCGACCACGAGTCTATTTCTCCTTTCAATTGTCGAATGTTGTTCAACAATCTCTCGATGCGCACTTTTAATTCACGTCTCTTGCACGATTCTCCGTGCCGCAACGCTTCAATGGCAACTTCTCGACAAGAGCTTGGTGGTCTATTTTTTCCGTGAGTCGTCCACAGCCCCGTATCGCCCGGGACGAACATTATCATTAAATGCTTCACTCCCTTTGATCTTTGGAACGTCGTAGGGGGATGGGGGACTTTTTTTCGATGTTCATCTTCAGCAAACTTCTTCAAATTTTGAGAAACCGGATTTTTCGAATCTCTGAAGTGACTCATGTTGACGGGGGGGGGGGGGGGGGGGGGGTTTGATGCTATACTGGCAAATAGTTTTATAGATACGCTCCACTTATAGCCCCCTAGTGACCACGTTTATCGCATAGCTTTGATTGGGTGTGTGTGTGTGTGTGTGTGTGTGTGTGCACGCGCTCATGAAAATGGCACGTGCAGTCGCATAGTTCGACACGATATTATAAACAGCAGTCTTTTAACACTGATCTGTTTCCCGTGATCGCACTTGAGAACGAGACTCCTTTGTCAAGCGCCGAAAAGTGTCCAATGACAATAAACAATGCCTAGAAAAAATCTGACGAAATCCCCCGCCCCCTCTTCCACCGTCGAGATAAACAAATTCTCAGATTTGATATTCGCTGACAGGTTTACATTTGATAAACAATGCGTAAAAAAATGTCACGAAATTCGGCGGCCATATTGACCTCCTTTCACTCGTCCGCCGCTGCCGGGATAAACAAATTCTGAGAAAAGTCATTCGCTGACAGGTTTCAACACGTCGCAAAGCTGTCGCGCGGCGAGGGGGGGGGTCCCTTTGGCACGGCGTCCGATGACTCACCACCCACAAATGTTTAAACAATTTTTCTGAGAAATGAGACACCCCACTCTTCCTCCCGCCCCTCCTTCTGGCGGGGGGAGGGGGGGGGGTCCCTTTGACACGGCGCCCGACGACTCACCACCCACAAATGTTTAAACAAATTTTCTGAGAAATTAGACCCCCCACTCTTCCTCCCGCCCCTCCTTCTGGCGGGAGGGGGGGAGGGGCTCCCTTTTATTACAAAGCACCACAACTCTTTGTCAGTCATTGCGCGGCCTCGTCGGGAGTCGGACTTCTCCGTGCCCCCCCATTCGTGAGGGGGACCATCATCAGCCGGTAACCAAGGGAACCATCGACCGGTAAGTATCGACAGTCGATAATGGTGCGGGGGCTCTGAACAAAATCCTACTCGACCATCCGAACCTGACTTAGCTCGGACATGAACCAATGGTTCGTGTCTTGGCTAACTCGGTCGGTAAAATGTCGGTAGTAGGAATTTTGTCATTGCTCCCGCACCACTTATCTACTGATATCGATCGGACGTGGCGAATAATATAGATATACTCGTACAGGCAAGCGCGGCACGCCGGCAACTAGTAAAGTCGGAGGAATGGGGATATCGATTGGTTGTGCTGAGCGCCATAGATATATTCGTAGGAGCGAAGACAATAAACTTCAGAATTCGATTTCTCGCTGTCTACTTGAAAGCGCTGAATATCTCTTTCGGGGGTTTCTTTGTATATTAAGTGGAACATCTTTGCAAAATTGTAGCCAAAACGGACGCAACAGCTTCTGGGAAGTTCACCTATATATCTTCTTCGATTTTGATCGTCTACTCGTGTGTATACTTGTATCCACCCTGCTATCACAGTGTTCTTTTCACTAACTGACATAGTTTAAAAAAGGTGAACAGTACTTAGATGTTTAACTTACCGTTGGCGTATCTATTTATTCCTTTATTTTACAACGTCATAAAAAGACTGTTGACTATCGATTTACGTAAGCAAAATCGGCCAAAATAAATTTAAGCGATCAAAGCGAAAGTCAATTTTCACTGCGTTCCAACGATTTTTATCTTATTACCGGACTCCACCATTGAAAAGTTTTTGTAGCCCTGACTCCTTTAAAAAAAATCGCCAATGGAAGAAAAAATCACTTTTATCCCACTTCAACAATCAATCGCCATGAAAGAAGAACGCAGGTATAATTATCAACATTCCCAGTTGAAAATGTATTAACTAATTGCAAAAGAGAAATGATGAAAACAACACTTCAATGTGGAACCACCACGATTGTTATAAATGTTGATTATTTTTAATCATATATATATATATATACACAGGGTGTCCCAGGAAGGAATGTCATCCCTGAAATGGGGGGTTGGGGGTGAAATTCTGAGTCGATTGATATAAGCATGTATTGTTCCCAGATCAACCCCTGAATTATTATTAATTTTTAAAGACGGGCCAATCAGGCGCGCCCGATGAGCGGGCTTACATCGGTGAGCGATACGAGCGTGTGTGGTGCCTGGCGGCGCGGTGCTCCTACCGTGCGACACTCGCGCTCGTCGGTGTGAGCGCTTGCATGTGGTAGTGGGTGCCTCGCTGTACGTGCTTTCGTGGTATGGGTAGGACTCTGCACCCGTTATCGGTGTGAGCTCTTAAGTGCAGTAGTGCTCCCTGTTTACGGGCATTCGTCGTATGGTGCGACGGAGAAGGCACTATCGGTGTGAGCGCTCGAATGTAGTAGTGCGCTTCTCCTTGCGTATTTCATTTCTCGTATTTTCAATCATCGAAAAATAAAGATCAATCAGTTTTTAAATAAACAAAAGTTTTTAATAAAACAATTGAATTTGTTTTGTTACCCGATTAGCCCACATATTTTGAGGGCATTTTGTAATTTTTCGATGATTGACAATACGAGAAATGAAATACGCAAGGAGAAGCGCACTAATACATTCGAGCGCTCACACCGATAGTGCCTTCTCCGTCGCACGATACGAGTCACGTAAACAGAGAGTACTACTACACTCAAGCGCTCACACCGATGCGGGCGCAGAGTCCTACCCATACCACGAAAGAACGTACAGCGAAGCACCCACTACCACATGCAAGCGCTCACACCGACGAGCGCGAGTGTCGCACAGTAGGAGCACCGCGCCGCCAGGCACCACTACACGCGCGTATCGCTCACCGACGTAAGCCCGCTCATCGGGCGCGCCTGATTGGCCCGTCTTTAAAAACTAATAATAATTCAGGGGTTGATCTGGGAACAATACATGCTTATATCAATCGACTCAGAATTTCACCCCCAACCCCCCACTTCAGCGATGACATTCCTTCCTGGGACACCCTGTATATACCATGATAAACATTACACTAACAAGAAGAAATGCTTTATTCCAACCTTTATAAAAGCAGAATTATGAAATCGAACTGGAATTACAATAAAATGATATTCTTTATACCTAGACCCTAAAAATATAATATACAGATATTTTCTGACAAGCTCATATATATATTTATTTGTTTATTTCCTGAGTTTAAGCGTATGCTCTCGCGAGTTTTTACGTATTTAGGTATTTTTACCCTTCCCTATTGAATCCTATCCAATCACTGCCTACCTGCACTTCGCCAATCTAACC
>OZ010718.1:2662029-2945928 GCA_963932345.1 Ophion ventricosus | reverse complement strand
AATACAGTAGATGATCAGGGACCCAAGATTGCCAGAAAATTTGATGAGGAAATAAGATAAAGTAGAGTACAATGAAGTAGAATGACATAAATGAAGCGAATGGATTTTATCAGTCTGACTAAACAGAGTAGCGACTTTATAATTTTGAAATTTCGATTTAAAGTAAACATCACAATTACTCCTACAAAAACATTTTCTACCTGTACATCTTATTAAACTTAAGAGACTCATGAAACGAAATAGATAAGTAACTTGGAAAACTAACGAAATTATGGCTCAAACCACCGCACGACCATTACGCTCACACTCCAACAAATATGCCTGTAGTCGAGTTTTAAAAATTTCGAGGGAGAGAGCACTGGTTACACTTTGAGGTAAAGCATGCCACAGATAGCAAGTTGAAATGTTTGAAGACCTTTCATAAGTTGCAGTTCTGTAGGGTGGAATAACGAACGTAGGCCGCGGTAATCTTGCCGACATACGTACTTGATTATTAACTTGATCATTTACTAAAATGAACAGTTCTTTCAAATATTTCGGGACGGTTTCGTGAAGAATTTTGTAACCCAGAATGCCAAGAAAATAGAAACGCCTGTTTTTACCGACAGCCAGTTTAGACGAAACCTATAGGATGAAATGTGTTCATCTCTTCGTAGATCAAAAACAAAACGAATGCATAAATTCATTAGTTTTTGGAGTTTAAGATTTTGTGTTTCCGGAAGATTATGGTAAACAATGGAGCAGTAATCAAACTTTGGACAGATAAGTGGAGATTAATTTGGCTCTAAGGTTGGGAGGGATGCTATTTCGGTGATATTTCAGTTTATGAAGAATGGAATGTACATCACGGCATGTATTTCCAACCTGCTTATTCCAAGAGAGACGAATTCATAAAAATGCCTAAATTTCTGCATTCGGTTACATATGGCAGTGGCAAGTCATGCACTAATATGCGGGGTAATTTGACAAAATCTAAGGATTTAACCCTAGCATCGCTACCCATGATCATCACTTTGGACTTAGGAATACTTAATGATAATTTGTTTACTACGGAGTAATTATAGATGACATGCACATCTTCATTGATCTTGTGAAGCGCATTATGTAATTCATGGGGAAAACAGTGAAGATAGATTTGAGTGTCGGCTGCGAAAACTAAATGGTTCGAATATTTCAACACTTTAGCAATATCATTTAAAAACAATGAAAAGAGCAAGGGTCCAAGCACAGAGCCTTGGGGCACCCCTAGATTTGTTTGTAGCTATCCAGTACATCCAGAGATGTAAGAAAATACCCATTTCAACGCAGAACGTGAGAAGCCAATATTGTTAAGCTTTTCGAACAGAAGACTATGCGGTATTTTGTCGAATGCTTTAGAAAAATCAAATAAAACAAGAATCGTTAACTTCCCGCAGTTGTTCTCACGCCTAACGTCATCAAGGAGTTTGATGAGGGCTGTTTGGGTAGAGAAACCAATCCGATATGCCGATTGCATTTGATCAAGCAGATCATTAGACTTCAGGTAGTGGAGAATTTGGTCTTTGATGATACGTTCGAATATTTTTGAGACTTCAGATAGATGAGCAATTGGTCTGGTATCAGATGGTGTAGACGGAGTTCTAATTTTGAGCAGGGGCTGAATAAATGCTTTTTTTCCATTCAACAGGGAAATAACAGAGTCGGATGGAGTCATTGAAGATGAGTACTAGATAATCAATTATTTCAGGCATAACATTACGCAGACTGAATGGCGAGACACCATCCGGACCAGCTGTGAATGATAATGACCCGATACGTAATAAATAATGCCGAACAGTGTCAGCACTGATGGTGGAAAACGAAAAACTAGAATTACATAAGGAGATTGGAAACCTAGGAAGCGAAGGTAAAGAGTCACTATAATTCGGATTGATAGATGCAGTGGAGATAGCAGCATAGAAAGAATTAAGTTCATTTGCTGAGAAAAAGTTTAACGGGGAGGTTGATGATACTTTAACAAGCCCTAATCTTTTCAGTTCCTTCCAGAGACTTGCTGAGTCTTTAATGTGGTTAAGTCTAGATTGATGATAATCAGATCTAGCTTTGCTGATCTCATGGGTGAGAGAGTCACGCCAGGATCTGTATTGGGCAAAGCCCAGAAGGCTATTTCCACGTTTGGCAGAGCGGTACAGACGATCCCTCATATGCATTCGAGACTTGGGATCAGCAGTAAGCCAAGGAGCTGGTGGTTTGGACACCCAGAACTTTTTCCAGGGAGCATGAGTATACATTGCATGCATAATAGACTCAGTAAAGACAGACAGTTTAGTATCCAGGTCTTTAACCGTACATATCGGATCAGCAGTTCTTGGAGTACTGAGTAATGACATCACCATCATTCTATAACTATTAGACTTGAACGAGGCAGTACACCTTCGAGTTAAAAGGGAAGAAAATGGTTCAGATAGATAAAAAAAATACTGAATCTCCAAAAGGTCATGCCCGTTTATGAAAGGAGAGGCAGATTTCGAATAACTAGGAACCTTGGTAAGGTCGTCCACCACTATGACATCTAGCCACGAGTCACAGGAAGAGGTGTGAAATGAACAGAGTTGTGAATAATGCATTATTTTGATAATGCATTACTGTATACATTACAAATTACAAAAGTAATGTGTAATGGATGTGTGTTCCATTACAAATAAGAAAAGTAATATGCAATGAATGCATGTTCCGTTACAAATTACAAAAAGTAATGTGTAATGGTTGCATGATCCATTACAAATTTCAAGAAGTAATGTGTAATGGACGCATGTTCCATTACAAATTGAAAAAGTAATGTATGATTAATGAGTGCTTCATTACAAAATACAATTACAATAAGGTCATTCGTAGTGGAGAATATTCCATCACAAATAGAAGAATTGCCGTGCTCACATTAGAAATTTGCACATTGCTATCTCATTATTTTATTTCGCTGATTAAAATTTGTTTTAAGTAAATTCGTTTTTCTTCTGCATAAAACTCGACAAGACAAAAAAAAGGTTTATACTAAAATGTTGCACATTGCTTTCGCTTTGTTGTTTTACACTGGCAAAGCTATCTATACGAGAAAGTAGAGTTTTTCTCATTTACAAGCCAGATTTGTATTATCAAAAAAAAATTAATTCTCAAATCAAAGTCATGATCTCCCATACTTTTATGTGTACTCTTTCAGAATCCGGGGTCAAAATTGAGTTTTGTCCATTAGAAAAATAAATATGGCCGTTAAAAAAACCGAAAAAATCGGTGACATTTTTTTGAAAATTTTTTCTCATTGAAGATCCACAAAATCCTCCCCTTTTTTCGACCATGAGTGTACAAAATAGTTGAAGAATATATTTTTCTCATTTGTCGACATTACTATTTTCCCCCCCAAAATGGCGCTTTGCATCCCTTGAGCGGCAAGACAAATTACACTATCAGTGCCCCATAACAAAAATGATCGGATTTTCGCAAAAATTGGTATCCGAGGGTTTTCGAGGTCGCTGATTACAATTTCGCCCTCAAAATGCAGAAATTAAAAATGGCGGATCCAATATGGCGGACGAAAATGCAAAAGTTGATTTGAATCGAATGATATGCGGCACTCAGGGGTTTTCGGGGTCGCTGATTACGGTCTGTTCTCAAAATACAGAAAATCAAAATGACGGAACCAATATGGCTGACGAAAATGCAAAAGTTGATTCGAACACGATGAAATGTGGCACTCGGGGGTTTTCGAGGTTACTGATAACGAGTCTGGCAGCATAAATTGAAAATTCCAAGTGTCGGATGCAATATGGCGGTCTCCTCATACTCAATCATTATATAAACTTTATTAATTGACAACTTTAGATGAATGTAAATACCAATAATTCAAATGATTTATATTTTATGATGATATGTTATATTTATTACTATTACTACTACTAGCTGGGACTACTATAGTAGTCTTAGCGCGTCACCAGTATTCGGAAATAATCGCGAACCTGCCCGAAAAGCAGCAGTGAGAGTTCACTGCTGCTTTTTCGGAGACGCCACGCGAAAATCATTTCGTGTGTGCGATTGTTCGTGTCCAGTAGTGTACTTCTTCGGCAATTTCGAGCAGGTGCTATTTGGCTCAAAGGTACGTTAATTCATTTTTCATTAAAAATAATTTTTATAAGTGCATTTTTTATCAAATTTTCTAGCATAGTGGTGAATGTTTGTGCTGTGATTTTTTGGAGTAGTTTTTACTCCAATTTTACAACTTATTTTTATTCTATGTCAAGAGACACAGCAGCGTCATTGACATACGTCTTATAACTCTGTAATAAATCCACCTGTGAATTTGCCTTGAATTGTTGCTAAAATTACTCCAAATACACTGTCTGTTTATCGACTCCAGCAATAGCGCTTGTTTTTCTTCGTACATTTACACTAACTATCCAGGGTTTATCTATCAAGAAGTTTGCCTCACTTTTTTCAACAAATCGTACTTGTAGTAACAGAATTGAGATATGAATTTAGGTACATTTTATACATTGAACTTTTTGAAATTATATTTTCATTCTTCTGAAATTTTAACAGTTTTCCGAAATTATTATTTCTTCTTTGTGTCCGCGAAAACAAACCGATGGCTTACCATCGACCTTTTCACCGCACAACATCGTAAAGAATATCTCGAGTGAACGGTGTTTACGTATCGGTGCGTATATTATACCCGTATATGTATGGAACATTTTATGCAAACTCAACACAGAGTTATCCCTCGACTCTCCTAATGATATGGGACCTTTCATGACAGTTCAATTTAGTTTTTCTCCTAAGCTATCATGGTTATCCATTGATTGGCACTCGTCTCAAAAGTTAAAGAATCATATAAGATATTTCTTTTTTCCATGAGCTGTATTTAACCCTTCAGACCCCCGTGAAAATTTATCTCGTGCAAACAAATCTAGACAGTAAAGTTTTAGAGCTGAAATAATGTCAACGGTGTTGCATATTTGTATACATCAAAGGCTCAAGTAAAAATCATGGTAAAGTTTATTGGCTGGTAATTTTTAAGGAGGTACACCAGCTTCTTAAAAATGGTGACAGCTCCATGAATCTTTTAGAATTTTTATTCTCGTACCCGGAATATATACCTATATATATGAAAATGCTATGCTTAGACACGTGAGGTTCAATGTTCAATTACTCGAAAACCGCATAATGAAAAAATCTGAAAAAATTTGTATTGACATATATAATACTAAAGAATATATTCACCAAATCTTATAAAATTATCGCCATTTTTTAAATTTTGTATGTTTTTAACATGGCAACATTGTATGAAGCTGGTGTACCTGCTTAAGCTTTAACTTTCTCATTTTTATTTCTGAACCCAAATATTTCTCATCTGTACTCGTTTTTAATTGACAGATAAATTAAGCTCGATTAAAATAATTTCAAACATCCTCCAGATCAAATATCAATCCAGAATTGTGCCACCAACAATTTTTTTTTCGTCGGTTGACTTATAATTTTTGTTTGTACCATTTTTTCAAGCCCATTTTTCAACTCAAAATGATAAGAACTCTGTGATCATGGGTATTATTGTTTAACACGTTTTTTATTTTATCTCCAAGTACATAGAGTAGAATTTTTATATGATTTTTTCGATCTCTATTCCTTAATTCCTCAATTTCTGACGTGGCTAATATATTTCTCACAAAAAAACACGTTTTAGGCAAAGTCCAATATCAAAAAATAAAGGTTGAATATTTTCACCCTAGTAAACATAAGTGTTATACGCATAAGCACATTATGATAGATCTAGAAAATTTCTTTAATTATTAGTTTTTCACATAGTTATGATTTTTGTAATTTTTGAGGCTAATACCTCTGAAAATCGAAGAATTGTCGAAAAATATGTCGAAGTTTGCCTTATCGGTTTTATTTCTTTCTATAAACCTAGAAAATGAGAACGTGGTCTCATCCTCTCAAGAAAACCAGCGGGATGCCTTTAACGGCAATGTTGAGCATCGGGGATTTTCAGGTAATTAGGTGTTGAACAAATTCAGAAATTTCAGGCGTTCCTATTATTACTGAGCCATATTTCCACTGTGCTGACTTCATATACAGGGCATTCCATATCAAATTAGCGCGGTTTTAAAGTGATCATTTCTTGTCACGGATGCTTTTTTATTACCCGAAACGATTTTTTTTCAAAATTTTGCCTTAAACGATAATTTGAAATAGTATGCCTCATATGTCATGTGAGTTTATTATACATTTATAATACGTATGTACAGAAAACAAAAAACAAAATCAATGAGCAGTAATTTAATTATACCTACGAAAAGGCCGCAATACGGTATCTTGAAAAAAAAACGATTAAAAATGCTATTTGAGCCAAAAATGTTATTAAGGTAGTTCGATACCTAAATCGTTTTGTTACGATTTTGTTTAAATATTGGATAAACATTCTATGATGTCACATGCACGTATATGATTAATTTCAAGAGGTTTCGTCGTGCGGAAGTCGAGATATTTATTGTTAAAAATCGCGATTTTCCGTAGTCTCCCATAAGAGCCCATGTTAAAAGTTGCAATTTTCAAAAATGAATATTTTGACTTCTTACTAGCCGGTACTAAAGGTTTACTACACGGTAAACCTTTCTGAAATTTTGCACACTGTTTTATACATCATCAAAGAAGCTTCATTTAGTTTTTCAAAAAAAACTTAAGAATTTTTTTTTCGTATTCTTTATAATAATATAGCAAGTACATCTTAGCTTGGATGACCTTGAATTTCGAGTATGTTGTTCTTTTCGAGTATGTTGTTCTTTAATTTGCAACAACTTTTATCAATTCACTTAAGCCCGCAAACCATTTTGTATGTAAGAAAAAGTGAAAAACAATTTTTCGATTCGAAAGTCAGTATCGAACTACCTTAACAAAAAATTGAATTATATTTACCATGCTCGAATTAGACATAAGATCTAGCAAGTATTACATATAACCTATCTTTTCATGGAAGAAGATCCTGAAAATATAATGTATTTAATGAACTTTCTTTTATTTTGATACACATATAACTATTCTTTATCATCCTGACAGAAGCATCAACATCGCAGATCGTTGACGATCTTCCGATAGATGAGCGATTGCGTCAAATTTCGATTGACAACGAATTACCTTTGGATGATCCGTTGGATATCGAATGTAATAAGCGGCAGTGCCTCGATGGTACTTACTTTAAAGTCGTGAAGGACCAATCACAAGTGGATGGAACAATTCGTGCCAGTTGTATGATTTGTCCGAAAGAAAAAATTATCGCAGGCACGCTTCGCAGTACTTCCAACTGGACGACACACCTAAAGGTTAGTATTCGCTAACAAAAAAATATGGTAATTTAACAGTGTTAACAATGAAAAATGTTTTTTTTTACAGAGACGTCACCCAGAGGAATATGTCGAATATACCCAGTATTCTTTATTAAAAAGCTTGAACGAAGAATCAAAAAATAGAAAACGATGGTCATGTACGTTTTCTCAAAGTACTTTCAATTTAAATGTCACAAATTACATTGTTGACAGCATGGCACCTTTGAGTACTGTCGAGAAGAAATCTTTTCGAAAAATGTTCGATGGTATGTCAACCTTTATTTTACAGAGCATCGTATAATATTTGAGACACTACTCTAATTTTCAATTTTATTTTACGCATGCGTAGACTTGAACATAAAAAAAGACGGAGACATTTTAAAACATCTGACTCGACACTCATTGTCAAAATCAATAATTAGTCTGGCAGAGCGACAGATCGCTGAGCTCTGTGAGATGATCGCACCAATTGAGTACTTTGTACAACCGCAGATGCTTGGTCCGGAAAAAATCGTCGATTTATTGGGGTAACGCTTCATTGGGTAAGTTATTTTGAAGGGAAACTAGGGTGCACTACAAAATTTCATGGATACGCTCTTTCAGTTATAGTTTTTTAAACAATACGTGTACAAATGTCAACAGGATATATACACAAATAATCGTTCCATTTTTTAATATCGGCATTTCCAAGATTTTGCATAGGCACGACAAGAAAAATCGTCGTTCCTATGTGTTCCCTGTTTTTCCACGTTGATTTTTACCTGCTAAATAGTAAACAAATTAAAAAATGTTTCTGACAGTCCTTTTCCATTAATGACGCGATTTAATTTTTCTTCCGGTTGAATATTTTCTCATTTTGCCTTAGAATGTTTTCTCATAAATATTTTTCCTGCAAGCACTAAAAATAATAAAAAGTTACGTGCAATATCCGTTAACAGTTACATCCAAATACTTTAAACCGAAAATCCGTGGCGATCGCGTGCAGGCGCTTTCCTGGTACTCACTCGCATGAAGCTATTGCGAAGTATTTATCGGAGATCCATCTGTCCTTCAATTTAACGCCTAAAAAGGGTGTGGCCACAATTACCGATAATGGATCGAACTTCGTCAAGGCCTTCAAAGAGTACGGTGTTGATGCTGCGGACATAATTCCAACCGGTGAGTCCTTTTGTAATATCATAGAAGATCTTGTGGCAATCATTTAAGGATGTATCAGCGCCATAATCATAATAGTATATACAAAGTAAAGGCAAAATCATCAGATACAATTTTTTGAAGATAATTTTGTGAAAATTTGCGTGAGTCTTCTTGAGAGTCATATTATAATGTGTAAAAAATTTGAGAAGGCTTCACCGTCTGGGAATCGAGATATTCAGTGACAAAAATCGCAACTTTTAACATACGCTCTTATGGGAAGTTACGAAAAAATATGATTTTTTACAACAAATATCACGATTTCTAGACGGTCAAACCTTCTCAAATTTTACCTACAGTTGAGTATGACTGTTAAGAAGGGGCAAACGAATATTAAACAATTAATCTTTAAATTCGTCTATCGCTGATACTACCTTAAGGAATTATCATCATCATGTATCGCTCGTACAATCCCGATCTTCCTAATCTCAATCCCAAAGTTTTGGGGAGAATTCCAAGTACTTTATGCTAAAGCGAAAGTCTGAAAAAGTAAAGTATATTGAAAATGATTGTAGTAATACCGCTTTTTGATAATAATAATGTCGAAAAACTAAAAAAAATTGTAAACCATACATTGTTCCAAAAATCTGTTGTAAACATGATTTTCAATAATATGTAATAAATTCCTCGATTTTTCTGAAAAAATGTTAATTTTTCAAGAACTTTTTTTAAATTCTTATTTTCCAGAATTTTCAAAATAAAACATTTGTAATTGAAAAAAACAGGAAAACCCTTAAAAAAATGTATATATATTCAGAAAAATCGAAGAATTTGCCAGATATGACAAAATACATTCACGTTCATATAAACAACACTTAAAATCATCAAGTATACTCACACACTCACTCACGGTAACTATGTATAAGAGAACACATGGATACTCACGCAACACGCTTCCTGCTCCTTCTCAAGAGTTACTCTATACAGACATCCCATTGGCTAATTGGGTTTCCTACGCTGCATATATACTAGGGTGGTCATTGTTTGGGGTCAAAATTAATTTTACCCTTTCCGCCCCCTAAATCGGTTCGAAATACGTAAAAAGTAACGCTGTAATATTTTCAGATTTTTTAAAAAATGCTTAACCCTTGACCACGGGGGTTGAAGTTTTCCATTTAAAATACATGGGCTTTTCCTGCGTTTGCAGTCACTATTTTACTGTGGGCCTAAATATGTTTGTAAAATCTTGAAATTTGCAGAAATTAGTTTACAAGCATGTTGCTACATGGAAAAAATTTCCAAAACCCCTACCCTCAAAATGTTGTATAACATAACCATAATAATTATACCTTTTTTTATAATTTTTTTTTATATTGCTTCCTCGTTTTTTTATAAATGTATTTAAAATAGAATAATTTTCTAAACGAGTTACAAATTCTTAAATATTGTCTCCTTTTTTGCGTCTGGACGATTTTTTCGATATTCTCTTACAATTTGTAAAATGAACTGTTTTTGTTGTTCGTTCCGTGTGAGTATTTCATTGTAATAGGTGAACACTGTTCACCGATTACAATGAAATACTGTAAAATGAACTGTTTTTGTTGTTCGTTCCGTGTATTTCATTGTAATCGGTGAACACTGTTCGCCGATTACAATGAAATACTCACACGGAACGAACAACAAAAACAGTTCATTTTACAAATTGTAAGAGAATATCGAAAAAATTATCCAGACGCAAAAAAGGAGACAATACTTAAGAATTTGTAACTCGTTTAGAAAATTATTCTATTTTAAATACATTTATAAAAAAACGAGGAAGCAAAATAAATAAAAAATTATTATGGTGATATTATACAACATTTTGAGGGTAGGGGTTTTGGACATTTTTTCCATGTAGCAACATGCTTGTAAACTAATTTCTAAAAATTTCAAGATTTTACAAACATATTTAGGCCCACAGTAAAATAGTGACTGCAAACGCAGGAAAAGCCCATGTATTTTAAATGGAAAACTTCAACCCCCGTGGTCAAGGGTTAAACATTTTTTTTTAAATCTGAAAAAATTACAGCGTTACTTTTTACGTATTTCGAACCGATTTAGGGGTCGGAGAGGGTAAAATTAATTTTGACCCCAAATAATGACCACCCTAATATATACAGTGAACCTGAAATAAGAAATGAGCAATGAGTGCATACAATTTTAATCGATATGAGAAAATAATATAAACTTACCTTTTATAAGAATGAATGTTTTAATTTTGTAGAAGAAGCGTCGGACCAATTGTCAGAGGCAGATTCTTCTGAAACGTTGATGACTGAGGAAACAGATCACCGTGTTACGCTAGACGCTGACTTTGCAGACGAATGCCAAAAGCAATTATCGCAACATTTACGTTGCGCCAGTCATACCATCAACCTCATTGCTACCACAGACACCATTAAAATAATCGAAACCTCGAGAGAATTATCAGAACGCCATAAGAATGTGATAGCAAAGTGTACGTCTCTGTGGAAGAGTTTGCGATCTCCGAAAACCAACGAAGTGATGAAAGATTATTTGGGTCTCAGTCTGCGGAGACCAGTAGTTACTCGGTGGAATTCTCTGTTTGATTGCCTCAAGCAATTGATAAATTGCAAAGAGATATTGATTGCTACCTCTTGCCAACCCTCCTTTCTCTCCGAAGAAAAATGATTTTGCTCGAGGGTGACCGCATTGTTCGATTTGTCAGCCCCTCGTTAAAGGAACGATTCGAGCCCTCGAAGTACGATTCAAACAAATGTTTGAAGTCTCCAATGAAGGTGTTGCTGCCGCGATAGCAGCAGTATCACACCCAAAATTCAAAATTCGTTGGTTCCGATGTTTCTCGTCTGAAATACAGAAGAGAATATATAGGGAAGTGCTCAATGCGGCTTCTATGACATCGAGTCGGGATATTCCCGCAAGTGATCGTAATCTCTCGGAACCAGCGGACGGTTTTGATTTTGGAGATGGGGAATCGGTTTTTCAAGACCTGGAGACGGGTATCAATCACGGTGCTGCTGAAATCGAATGGACGCGATTTTTGCAAGACCCTGATATGCGGCTAACGATGCTCAAGAAGTATCCGCTGATTAAAAAAGTATTTATAAAATTCAACACTGCGTTGCCCTCATCAGCTCCGGTCGAACGATTGTTTAGCTACGCAACCATGATGGATTTGCCAAAATATAACCGTCTGAGTGATAGTCAGTTTGAAAGAAGAGTTCTTTTGAAGGCTAACTCGTGTTACAATTATAACGACAGAAGCGAGAAAAAGATCGACAGAGAAAGAGAGAAGAGTGCCTAAGATGATGTTTCATGTATCTCACGAATCCGCAGAATAGGCGGAAGAAATTATACTTAACACAATTATAAGTATTCTAATAAAATATACGTAACCTAGCTAATAATAAAAAATGTAAATAATAATATAAGTAATATAATAAAAATGAATACAAGTTACTGAAACAAAACATGTCGCTTTATATAGTTTCTGAATGATATACCTATTTTATTATTTCAGATAACCATATAGATCGTTTGAAATTTATAACTCCTTCAATGGATTGTCCAGTAGACCAAACAGTTTCGATCTATTTGATTTTGAACTGGAGTTTTATACGTTTGCAACGCGTAATCTGTTACACGTTGTTTTTATAATCGATATCCATCATCAATTGATAATAATAATAGTAATTGCTCTTTGCATTTATTCATGGTATATTACTCTTTCAATGCTCAATGAGGCACGCATTCATTACATATAATTTTTGCTTTTTTAAAGAGGAAGCTTTGTGATAAAAAGAATTTGTTTTCCAGTTTTCAATGTTAATGCTCGAAAAATTCTTATATATCTCGAAACTTCGAAAAATCATGCGAGACAATATGTCATATCAGATCAATTTCAATATGCAGTTTTTTCTATTATTTGTAACCAGCTTTTGCTTGCAACTTCGTCCATGTCTTTAAAAGTATCGACTTTCTCGTGTAGATAGCTTTGTCTGTGTAAAACAGCAAGGTGAAAGTAATATGCGAACTTCTAATTTGAACGTTTTTCGTCTGCGTTATTGAGCTTCAAGCAAAAAAAAATGAATTGCTCTTGAAAGAACTTTTAGTGAGCGAAATTAAATAATAAGACAGCAACTTTTAGCAAATGTGCAAATTTCTAATGCAAGCACGGCAATTTTGCTATTTGTAATGGAATATTCTCCACTACAAATTACTTTTTATCAATTGTAATTTGTAATGGAACATGCATCCATTACAAATTACTTTTTAAAATTTGTAATGGAACATGCATCCATTACTCATTACTTTTTGAAATTTGTAATGGATCATGCAGCCATTACACATTACTTTTTGAAATTTGTAATGGCACATGCATTCATTGCACGTTACTTTTCTCATTTGTAATAGAACACAAATCCATTACACATTACTTTTGTAATTTGTAATCGAGAACTTATCCAATACACATTATTTAAAGTAATGAGTAATGCATTATTTTAAAATGACTATTTTCACAACTCTGCAGTATATAGACATAGGTCCATGGCTACGTTCGACACGCCGATGCAAAGGCGTGAATTATGAACGAGACACAGATTTCTCTTTAATGGATACACTTTTTGATGTTACACTTTCGTAGATATCGCGGTATGTTTTGCGCGATTTTATAACATCGTGAATGGGTGATAGTATATTTAATGATGCGTTTACGCAATTAAATCGAGTTACAATTATAGAATACAATTGTAGAATTTCGCCCTCCAAAAATGTGTAAACGGTACATTATTTTATATTATATATTACATGCTTCGAGTTTAGTTCGGTCTCTTCAATAGTGTAACAATGAAGTCTCTGTAAAACGGGCCATATTTCTATTAAAATAAAAATCAAGAAACAAGAAAAACAAAAGAAAACACAATTACCGAAACGAATTACTTGTTAAAACATATACCTGTATTCTATAGATGTAGGTCGATTTAATTCTGTAAACGCATAATGACATATATTATTACCTATTCACAGTATCAGAAAATCACGCGGAAAATACCGTGATATCTTCAAAAGTGTAACACCAATAAGGGTAGTCATTAAAAAGAAATCTGTGTCTCGTTCGTGATCAGCGCTTTTGCATCAGCGTAGTGGATTGAGCAGCGGTCCTATATTTATATCTACAGGGTGATCCAGAATAGGTGTAACAGAGGAAAATGCCGGGTTCGGCAGGTTACTCCGAAGATTTCTACTTAGCCGTTTTCTTTTTTTCGTCCCCGTCATCAAATGGGAAGCATTAGAAAATAGGCGTTCGATCTTCGAAAGGAACGTTCGAATCCGCCATGTTGGACGATCGGAAAGGGCAGAAGAGTAGTCGAAGGGCCACGTAGTCGTAGCCGACGTCAGGAAGGTTCTGCGATACCGCAGCGTTTGACAGATGCCAGCGCGTATGATCTGACGTTTAGCGAACATTCGCTCCGTTGCCTGACAACCTATTCGGCTCGAGACTCGTGACACGCGATTTGACGTTTCACCTATCGTCTGCTATAGCTCGGCGTATTGCGTGCCAAAGTGTGAAGTGCGCCGCAATTAATGAAAATGACAAACTTTGCCGCGATTATCCATTGAGAGCGCCTGTTCTTTTTGCTTCCTTAAGAAATAAAAATTAACAAAACCAAAGAATTGTCAATGATTATCAAATTTCGAAATACCGAGCGATTTTTCTTGCGTATTGAAGAAAAATGAATACGTTAATTTTTATTAACGAACTCTCAATAACTTGACGCTACATTTTCGAGAATTGGTTGATTTCCGGATTCCATTTCTCATTCAACCACTCCGTTTAGTATCGTAGTCGGATTGATCTCCAAAAATGAATTTTTCTGTACGAATATCATCTCAAAGTGTGTTCGCACTGAGTTAGGAAACATGAGGTAAAGCTTTGCATTTCCTCATTAGGGGAGACGAAATGTGTCGGTTCCGGCCGACGAAAATCGATACGACGGTTTTTGAGGATTGAAACAAGATGAGAAGATCTGCACCGCCGGAGATACGATTTTTCACGTCCCGATGCGGGTTGATTCCTGAAATCCCAAAGCGTTGCGACTCTGCTTGCGGTTTCTCTTAAGGGGTAACACCACTCTAGCGGCAGAAAATAAGGCCTAACTTTGATAATTTATTTTAGGAGTATGAAAAATAAATAGGATTTCTTTTGAGAGGGTTTACTTAACACATATTAAGGTATTAAAAAAAATTATTATAATTTTCATACAAACGTGTCTTTCAAGCTGGGAGGCCGGAATACTCGAACACCTTTGCATGGATAGATTTGAAATTTTGATAGTAGCTTCACTATGGGAGTCCTTAGCCGTTTTGTGATTAAATGTAAACTTTTTTTATAAAGAATTTACTGCTTATATTTTGGGCAAAAAATCGATTTATTTCTTTCAAAGTACACCATTTTTTCAAAATTTGATTTAAAAAAATCCCTACGTCCTCCCATAGAGAATGTAATTGTGAAGCTACTAGCAAAATTTCAAATCGATCCATGCAAACGTGTTCGAGTACTCCGTCCTCCCAGTTTGAAAAACTCGTATTTCAAGTTGGGCTCTGTCGCGGCCATTTTGTATGAAAATTATAATAATTTTTTTTTATCCTTTAATATGCGTTAAATAAACCCTCTCAAATGAAATCCTATCCTTTTATCAAACTCCTAAAATAAATTGTCAAAGTTAGGCCTTATTTTCTGCCGCTAGTGTGGTGTTACCCCTTAAGAATATTAGAACACCAGCGTAATCTAAAAGGTGATAATTTGTGCTACTTTATAAAAAATGTTATTTATTTATTCATATCACTTGTGATCAGAGCAAGAGGATAATTTAGGCGGTGCTGCAAGCTGCGAGTTGGACGCATTGTTTACGCAATAAAGATGAAATCAACATAGCCTTTGACGTTTTCGCGCAACTTCAAACGCCGTTCGACCGTCCCCTTAATGACATTGGTCGATTTCATCTTCGATCAAGTCAACGATTCCGGAGACGGGCATGGTGCCTCATTGGCCCGCAGCTCGAGCGACTAACAGCTGGTACAAACCAAGCAAAGATGAAATCGATGCTTCGAATGCTTTTCGGAGCATCTATCGGACATTCCTGAAGTGATCCATTGAAAATGGTTCTCGTTTTCATCTTATTTCTGGTCAGAGCTATTGGACAATTCAGGCACTGCTGCGAGCTGCGCGTACGACGCATTGTTTATGTGATAAGGATGAAATCGACATAGCCCTTAACGTTTCCACGCAACTGTCAACGTCGTTCGACCATCCTCGTAATGGCAATTGTCGATTTCATCTTCGATCGACTCAACGATTACGGAGACGGGCAAGGTGCGTCATTGACTCGCAGATCGGGCGTCTAATAGCTGCTACAAACCAAGGAAACATGAAATTGATGCTTCGAATGCTTTTCGGAGCATCTATCTGACATTCCTGAAATGATCCATTGAAAATGGTTCTCGATTTCATCTTATTTCTAGTCAGAGCCAGTGGAGAATTCAAGCACTGCTGCGCGCTGCGGGTACGACGCATTGTTTACGTGATAAAGATGAAATCAACATTGCCCTTAACGTTTCCGCGTAACTGTCAACGTCGTTGGACCGTCCTCGTAATGGCATTTGTCGATTTCATCTTCGATCGAGTCAACGATTCCGGAGACGGGCAAGGTGCGTCATTGACTCGCAGATCGGGCGTCTAACAGCTGCTACAAACCAAGGAAAGATGAAATCGATGCTTCGAATGCTTTTCGGAGCATCTATCTGACATTCCTGAAATGATCCATTGAAAATGGTTCTCGATTTCATCTTATTTCCGGTCAGAGCTAGTGGATAATTCAGGCACTGCTGCAAGCTGCGCGTACGACGCATTGGTTACGTAATAAAGATGAAATCAACAGTGCCTTTGACGTTTCCGCGCAACTGTCAACGTCGTTCGACCGTCCTCGTAATGGCATTTGTTGATTCCATCTTCGATCGCGTCAACGATTCCGGAGACGGGCATGGTGCTTCATTGGCCCGCAGCTCGAGCGACTAACAGGTGGTACAAACCAAGCAAAGATGAAATCGATGCTTTGAATGCTTTTCGGAGCATCTATCGGACAGTCCTGAAATGATCCATTGAAAATGGTTCTCGATTTCATCTTATTTATGGTCAGAGCTAGTGGACAATTCAAGCACTGCTGCGAGCTGGGCGTACGACGCATTGTTTACGTGATAAGGATGAAATCAACATTGCCCTTAACGTTTCCGCGTAACTGTCAACGTCGTTCGACCCACCCCATAATGCCATTTGTCGATTTCACCTTCGGTCAAGTCAACGATTCCGGAGACGGGTATGGTGCTTCATTGGCCTGCAGCTCGAGCGATTAACAGTCGGTACAAACCAAGCAAAGATGAAATCGATCCTTCGAATCCATTTCGAAGCATCTATCGGGCATTCCTCAAATGATCCATTGAAAATGGTTCTCGATTTCATCTTATTTCCGGTCAGAGCTAGTGGACAATTCAGGGACTGCTGCGAGCTGGGCGTACGACTCATTGTTTACGTGATAAAGATGAAATCAACATTGCCCTTAACATTTTCGCGCAACTGTCAACGTCGTTCGACCCACTCCATAATGGCATTTGTCGATTTCATCTTCGATCGAGTCAACGATTACAGAGACGGGCAAGGTGCGTCATTGACTCGCAGCTCAAGCGTCTAACAGCTGCTACAAACCAAGGAAAGATGAAATCGATGCTTCGAATGCTTTTCGGAGCATCTATCTGACATTCCTGAAATGATCCATTGAAAATGGTTCTCGATTTCGTCTTATTTCCGGTCAGAGCCAGTGGACAATTCAGGCACTGCTGCGAGCTGCGCGTACGACGCATGGGTTACGTAATAAAGATGAAATCAACAGTGCCTTTGACGTTTCCGCGCAACTGTCAACGTCGTTCGACCGTCCTCGTAATGGCATTTGTTGATTTCATCTTCGATCGACTCAACGATTACGGAAACGGGCAAGGTGCGTCATTGACTCGCAGCTCGAGCGTCTAACCGCTGCTACAAACCAAGCAAAGATGAAATCGATGCTTTGAATGCTTTTCGGAGCATCTATCGGACATTCCTCTAATGATCCATTGAAAATGGTTCTCGATTTCATCTTATTTCTGGTCAGAGCTAGTGGACGATTCAAGCACTGCTGCGAGCTGCGGGTACAACGCATTGTTTACGTGATAAACATGAAACCAACATTGCCCTTAACGTTTCCGCGCAACTGTCAACGTCGTTCGATCGTCCTTGTAATGGCATTTGTTGATTTCATCTTCGATCGCATCAACGATTCCGGAGATGCGCATGGTGTGTCATTGGCCCGCAGTTCGAGTGACTAACAGCTGGTACAAACCAAGCAATGAAGAAATCGATGCTTCGAATGCTTTGCGAAGCATCTATCGGACATTCCTGAAATGATCCAATGAAAATTGTTCTCGATTTCATCAGGTTTTATTTATTTAATTTATTTATCCATCTTGTTTACCCAATGGAATCGGTAACCGCCCTTGACGTTTTCGCGTGGTTTCTACCGTCATTCAACCATCCTCGTCTTGATAGTCGTCGATTTCTTCTTCAGACAAGCAAACAACCAAACAATTTAAGTGTATGTGAACCCGTGTACTTTTTGTCAGCGACACAACTTCGATTTGGTCGAGTGCAGTTAAGTGACATGTACTCGCATTCATAAACCGATATTGTATAGTACGTAAACTTAGTGCATAGCTTTAGCATAGTGACTTAAATGTTCTTGGTGTACAAAGAAAATAAAATGTACCGAACCAGAAGTGTTTTATTTCTTCCAGTAAAATCTAACAAGAAGAATATGAATACGAGCTTGAAATTTTCACTAAACAAAAATTGTCACTCACTACTGAGACTGCCCCAATTATTCCCAATAGTCGAATCCGACATTCATGTAATTGTGAAATAGGATGGAAAAAAACAACAACAAAAGCGCTGTTCTTCCGTCGTTCCCTTAAAAAGCCACGATAAAGCTGCCAAATTTGGATTTACTTATTTCGAGTCACTGGTCGATAACATTGCGTGAGTTTTTGAGAGAACATGCCTGTATATGTATTATCTGTTGCATACTAAATATTTCATTGAATTTTACCGCATTGTATCAAAGACCATTGAGACTTTGCCGAATACGGTTTTAATCTCATCGATAAATTTTCATGGAGCACTATGACACGAGTGAAACAAATCACTGTTACAAAAACATTACCCACCGCTTCTCGTCGCATTGAGCCATTCTGTCACCGTATCTCGTCGTGCTGTCATCCCAGAATCAACCCGAATCCCGTTATCTGCCGTGTGTGTATGATCCGTCGTATGTGTGTATAATCCGTCGCGTGCGTACAATCCGTCTTGTGTGTTCATTCCGTCTTGTGCGTGTAATCGATCGCGTGTTTGTCATCGGTTGTGTGTGTGTGTCATTCGTCGTGTGTCTGTAATCGGTTGTGTGGCTATAATCGGTAGTGCGTCTGTAATCGGTTGTGTGTTTGTAGTTGGTTGTGTGTCTGTAATCGCTTGTGTGCCTGTTATCCGTTGTGTGGTTGTAATCGGTAGTGTATCTGTAATCGTCTGTGTGCCTGTAATCGTTTGTGTGCCTGTAATCCGTTGTGTGGTTGTAATCGGTAGTGTATCTGTAATAGCCTGTGTGGCTGTAATCGGTTGTGAGTCTGTGATCGATCGAGTGCGTGTCATTCGGTGTATGGTTGAAGAAATGGTAGATTTTACGTGCCGCGAATATAGCGACATGATCGCTATGTACGGCCGCAACAATTTCAATGCTCGCGCTGCGGCCCGGGAATACGGCGAGAGATGGCCAGAACGTCGCCAACCATCGCATCTTGCGATAGCGGGGGCCTTTCACCGGCTAACGGCTACCGGCAATGTAAAGCCGAATCATGGGAACGCCGGTCGGCCAAGGGTTGTTCGCAATAATCCAAACGAAGAGCGAATTTTGAACGCATTCGCGGACGACCCGATGCTCAGCATCCGTGGAGTGGCGCGGATGCTTAATTTAACATATGGCACCGTGCAACGTGTGATGAAAGACGAACGCATGCACGCGTTCCACTATACGCGTGTACAAGGATTGCAGGAAGAAGATTATCCCACGCGGCTTGCGTTTTGTCGGTGGCGGATCGAGCGCCATGAAGACAATGAGACCTTCCTTGATCGCATAATCTTTACCGATGAATGCAATTTTAATCGGAACGGCACGTGGAATGTCCATAATAATCATTGGTGGGCGCCCGAGGATGAAAATCCGCATGTCTTCATGCCGGGCAAACAAATGCGATGCACCTCAGTGCACCTCTGGGCTGGAATCACCGGAGGAAACTGGTACGTAGTTGGACCATTTATTGAATTGAAGTTCGTCGATCTTGGGGTTCCAGGCGCACGTTAACCATATTTTGCAACATTCGAAGGGAGGACTAGACGTTCACAACCCCGATTTTCTTTTTAATTCCACTCAGTATATATTACATTTCCCTCATATTTATATCTTTAAACTACATTACTCCAAAAGCTAGAGGAATGGAGAATTTCTTCAATTTTTTAAAGTGTTTTTTTGAAGCGCTGTATCTGTGTGAAAAATGGTCGTATCGACATAAAAAATAAGTTATTCTAAAACTTCAAAGTTTCTAGTTTTGAGAGTTTGTGGCAAAAATTATTTGTGAGCCACGGTTATCGCGCAATCATAAGAAATAGCGCCAGACAAAAAATTTCCAATTTTTTTTTTTAAAGGTCCACGGGCTCGGCAAGACTTTTTTCGATAGTTAATGCATCGTTCAGTTAGCTTGCTCATTGAGCTTCAATTTCGTTTTTTGATGGTCGCACTCCATCAATTTTTGGCTGCGATATCCGACTTTGAATGAAAAAGGATCCTTTTGTCTTTGATCATCGATATTTCAGCAACCAATGATTGCACAGAATGTTAAAGGGCAGTTTCTAAAACTTGAGTACATTTCATACGAGACCCTTTCATTGTTTTTGAGATTTTTTTTCACCCTTGACATTCATTTTTACAAAGTACAAACAAATGACTTTCAATGGTTTTTCAGGCTCTTTTCACAACTTTTCACTCGTTAATTGTTGAATTTGGGAACGAATTTTATTTTATTTTTTCAAAAACAAATTTTTTTTTTTAATTTGTGAAACATTTCAGGAAACAATACTGACACATATTGGAACTGTCTTTCCATCAATATTTGGAAAGTAGCGGTAGATTTACTGAAAAACGATGAAAAGTTTTTTTGTACTTCTTTCTACTTAATATTGAGGGTAAAAAAAAAATCCCCGAAACCAATGGAATGGTCTCGTAGGAAATTTAGTCAAGTTTTGAAAACTGTCCTTTAACTCCCTGTGCGATCATCGATTGCTAAGATATCGATGATCAAAGACAAAAGGATCCTTTTTCATCTAAAGTGGGATATCCCAGCAAAAAATTGACGTAGAGAGACCAACGAAAAACGAAATTCAACTGATTTAACTGAAAATCATTTTTCCGAGTCAGTGGACCCTTGAAAAAAAAAATTGAAAAATTTTTGTCGCGCGCTTTTTCTTATGATTACGCGGTAACTGTGCCTCACAAAACATTTTTGTCAAGAAATCTCAAAACTACAAACGTGACGCTTCAAAATGTTTTTTTCATCTCGATACGAACATTTACCACACAGATACAGCGCTTCAAAGAAAACTTAAAAAAAATTGAAGAATCTTTCTTTTCCTTTAATTTTTTGGATTAGTAGTATGAAATCGGTTGCTAAAAAAATGACGTCATGTTCAAGCCCCGGAAACAACCCCGGAAGAAACAACAATTATAACTTTAGTAGCGGGTGAAACGTCAAAAAAATTGATGCTGTAGACAACTTCATATTATATAAAATACATTCCAGATTGGATCTTTTGAATATGAAGGTACGATGACCAGTAGAAAATACTGCGAATTCATCCGAAGAAGTTTCCGTCAGATTTGTTTGCGGGCTGGTGTAACCCAGGTCGACTTGGACCAAGCTTATTACCAACACGATGGTGCACCAGCCCACACGAACAGAGCAGCACAAGCGATCCTTTTGGAAATGTTTCCCGAGCGGCTCATCGGTAGGGGTGGCATTGTCAACTGGCCCCCGCGATCCCCGGACCTCAATCCACTAGATTTTTTTTTGTGGGACCACATAAAGGCACATGTCTACAGGACCCCTATCGATAGCCGAATGGACCTGCAAAATAAAATCGATCGCGCCTTGCGCTCGGTGACGGCGGAAATGCTGCGGCGAATCAAGCGCAGCTTGGTGAAGCGAGCTCGATGCTGCATCGAAATGGAAGGAGGACACTTCGAACATCTTTTGGGCTAAACTAAGATGAAAAATAAGATTGTATACCATGCTGGATACTACATAAAAATCTCTTAAAAAGTTAAAAAAGTACGCCAAGTAATAAAAAAAACCCCTCGAACTCATTGTTGCTTTTTTTACCTCATAGAAAATACTGTCGACAATCGCCACCACCCGACTAAGTAATTTAATTATTTTAAGGCTAAGAGTTGAATAGTCGAGGAGTGGAGATCGTTGGTTGAGTTTCTTAACCATGCACGCCAAGAACTTGCACAACATTTCCAATGTAATGTATGGTTCATATGATGTCTTTTTCTATAAAGGCGATATGAATTATTTCTCATGAAGTGATTTTTTAAATAAAAATAATACATTTTTAATAAGATTATTTCTGAGGTGTAACAATTGTGTATACAACATTTTCTGTACACTTGAATAGCATGGACATTTCACTAGGCTTTTTCATAAATCATTTCAGTTTTTTTGTACTTTTGGTAAATGGAAAAAATATAATAAAACCGTTCTTTGAATTAAAACAAATAATAATTACTTTCAAGGTATAATTATTTATGAGGTAAAGGCTATCGTTTTTTATTGGGCAAAAAAGCAACAATGATTTCGAGGAGATTTTTTTATTGATTGGCGTACTTTTCTAATTTTTTAAAAGTTTTTAAAGGAGATCCGATTTTATTTTTTAGAGAGAACATTTTGGTTTCTTCCAGTTTAAATCCAAAGAGTCGTGAATTTCTAATATGTTTGAAAGAGTTACACCTGTACAGTTTAAAATTAATATTATTTTCACTTTATTTTCTCTGGTACGAAGATTCGTGAAGATACCACTATTTTCCAGACCGCTAGAGAACAGTGTCATTGTTTAAGATTCCGGAGTCAAAATAAAAAATAAATTGATGAAACCTTTATGGAGCGAAGTTACCGCTTAATGTTTTACATGTCTATATACCATCTCTATATTGAATGGATTTTTTTGTTTGTTGCAGGAACCGAAGAAAACTGTTAAAAAAATATCTATGCGAATATTGTAGGGTTTACGGTTTTATTAAATTCCAAATGAAATACAATATATTATTACAATTTAATTGGAGCAGCGTTATGTTATTTGTCGTGCTGCGTCCCATGGAACCTGCTAGAAGCTGCGGAAGTAAACATTATTCGTTATCGCTGAATAAAGATCGGAGTACTCAAAGAGCTGTTACCTTTTGCTATGAAGAATCTCGTCACCGGAACTATATAAACTTTCGACTGACAACTGCTTATGCTTTTCCGGCCAGCATTTCCAGGTGTTTTGACGTGGAATGAAATATATATTTTTAGGTCGTCAGGTTTGCAGTAGTCAAAAATGTAAACTTTTCGTTGATGATTCAGAAGAAATTCATATTTTCGCCATTCCGTGATTAAACCTCTGAGAAATGTTCATTTCCCAAGATCGATGCTAGAAACAATCACACTTGTGGCCTCTCAGTATGTGCGATGAAGCTAAGAAATCTACAGATTTGGCTTTGCGATGCGCAAAGACATTCTTTAGTCATCAAACACGGGTAAAAAATAATTCATATTTCTAAGTACTAAATATCTAGAAATAAAAAACTTTCTGTATATGCGTAGCCTCTTGATACTGGACTTTTTGTTATCCACCCTTGAGCATATATCGGGCTTCGCCATGCCTAGATGCATGCATTTTTCCCTGGAAGCGATAGCGCAGACTAATCCATACACGCATTTCAGTTTGCAATGCCTACAGCATTTCCGTCCGGGGTCCACAGGCGTACACATCTCATTGTGTTCGAGCATATAAAAAAAGTTGATATTTTTGGCTATATTTAGTGTTTAAAGATATAATGTTGTCGTTACCCGTGTTTGATGCATCAGAATTCTCCGATTTTGCTATTCTCTTATGTTCCGCATAAAGTATTACATCTTTGATCGAAAATGATTTTCAAGTTCACGAAAATCAAAGATCTATATTTTTTATCTTATTGATTAGAGGATATTGGTCCAACGTTTGTTCGGTAAAAGTCTTACAGCCAAATTTTCTCGTAGACGGATCACATTTCAGATAAACAAAGCGAACAATGTTGTTCATCGTTCAGCAGAGTCGAAGATGTTTGTCTTTTTGTTCCTAAATATCAGTTGTCTCAAACAAATAATAAAAATCTACAAATCAGCTATCTTTCTCGTACTCTATGCTGCTTGGCCCATATGATACTCATGTTTCTTTTTTTTTATTAAGGGTTAACACCACTCTGGCGGCAGAAAATAAGGCCTAACTTTGACAATTTATTTTTGGTGTATGGAAAAAGGAATAGGATTTCCTTTGAGAGGGTTTATTTAACATATATAAAAGTATTTTAAAAAAAATATTCTAATTTTCATACAAAATGGCGGTGACAGAGCCCATCTTGAAAAGAGTGTTTTTCAAACTGGGAGGACGGATTACTCGAACACCTTTGCATGGATCGATTTGAAATTTTGAGAGTAGCTTCACAATTACATTCTCTATGGAACTACGTAGGGAGTTTTTTTTATCAAATTTTGAAAGAATGGCGCACTTTGAAAGAAACAAATCGATTTTTTGCCCAAAAAGTAAGCAGTACATTGTTTATAAAAAATGTTTACATTTAATCAAGAAACGGCTACGTACTCCCACAGAAAAAGAACCTTCACGAAAGTTGCGAATTTTTTGGCTCTGGAAAGAGCCATTTGTTTTTTGACAGGTTGTGATTCGCAACACAAAGAGTTTTCGTCAAATTAATGTTTGTCTCTAAAAAGAGCTATTTGCTGTTTCTTTGCACTTCTATTGTATAATTATACCCTACTTAGAGGTAAAGCTGCCAAACCACTGTACACACAAAGGCGAAGTAGAAGGTGTACCACGTGACATAAGAGTGCGAGAGAGATAGATGAAATCTTCGAACGGAGATTTTTCAGAGATGACTAATATTTAGGGCAAAAGACAATCGTCAAGGTCTGCGACAGGAAATTCTCCAGAGCCTAATGCCTTTGTTTTTCCTAAAAAACTTTACCATCCGTAAGAAAACTGGGTTGGAAAATTTGTGAAGTTAAGTTAACCTTGTACCTGCCCTCAAATCCAGCAGACGGCGATGACACTACTAGGAGGCGATGCTACTAAGAGGTGCTGTGTGCGCCCGGGATGCGAGAGAAGGATGCGTATAAAGTTGAGGAAACATGTTAATCAACCTTAATAAGGACGTACGTTTTATGTTTATGACATGGCCGAAAGACCTTATTCGATTCAGCAAACCCGCCGTTTGTGGAATAATGTCTAGCTTTGCGTTCGTACGGAAATTCGGTGCATATTATGAGATCTCAGGATTAAGTAGATGGATCGAAAAAATGACCCAAATAAAATCGATAGGAAAAAATCACATTACGTTGGTAAAATTTCATTAGATTTTTTAATCGCCGCTGCGTAAGGCGTAATATCGATTCAAAGTTCAAAAATTTTCGATGTAAGCCCATCATACTGTATAACGAGTCGCGGCGAGTTCGTCGGTGTCAGCAGTGCTCATCAGTGTCGGTGGAGCTCAGTGATGGCGATTTTTCTTATTACGTGACGACAAGACGCTGCCGCGTCCCTTGATATCCTTCCTTCGACTACACGCGTAAAAGAAACCCTTCCTCTGCAAGATCGAGCGTTGTACGCTTTCTTGGGACGCGGCGATGAACTTGATGATTCATTGAAGAAGAGGATAGGAGGAATGCGTATGCATTTATTCGAGGTGTATCTCAACAACTAGTTTTCCGTTCGTGGGCATACAGGGTGTCCCTTTCCGAGCAAAACCCTTTTTTTAAAAATGTCGTGCGACAAAAATTGGCCGAGATATTCACGAGTAAACCTCGACGCGAGTAAACAATGGCACAGTAGTTTCGGCGTCGGAGCTGTCGCTAGCGCGGGTTCGAAGCCACGTTCGGGTAGGTGCATTTTTTTTCAATTTTTTTTTTCTTGTCGGATAATGACTACAATTAATTAATATGCAAGTGAATTTATTGTTAAACCATTTTTGTTTATAACATTGAAAGATTCTTTTTTCAGTCTGCCAGGTGCTATGACCATAAGTAACACCTTTGGCACATCATTACTGCGAAGAAAAGATAGTCGGGTTGGTAAATTCCTCGCTTCGGAACGAGAACGTTCGGGTTCGAGACTAACCTATAGTGAATTTTTTTTTTCGCTCCGCTAGTGACATTTTTTTTTACTGCCCGCAATACAAATTATTTTGTGCAATGGATAATATTGTTAAACAAATTTTTTGTAAATATTTTACTTGTGTGACCAAGTGAGGTTTCGAACGTTTCTCATTGAACCTCGAAAATAATGAGAAGATTTTTCAATGAAATCATTACATTTATAAAATTATGATGAAACGTACTTAATTATGAATAAATTAAAAGGTTGACTTTTAAAGCAGCCAGGCGCTGGGACCGTGCACCAATCCGTTCGACGTAGAACGATCAATCACAAACAGAAAACGTTGGTCGAATTGGTAGGTTGCCTGCCGCAGAACTGGAATGTTCGGGTTCAAAGCAAACCTACGGGTCGCTTTTTTTCCGATCAGATCCGAAAACTTCTGAAATATAATGTAATGTTGATATGAAAACCAATATTTGGCAGTTTTTTTGCATCAATTTTCCAGGATTGATTGTGTTTTCATAGTTCGAAAGTGTCTCTTTAGCTGAAACACTGATTAAAAGACCAGTTTAGTTTATTTTTAATTATTTTTTTTTGAGTTCTTTTTCGATTTCATCTTATTTCCGGTCAGAGCGAATGAATCATTTGACCGGTGCTCGAAGATACAAGTTTAATAATAGAATCGTTCTTTACGCGACAAAGACGAAATCAGCGTCTGGCTCGATGTTTCGGCATGAGTTGTAACCCTTTTCGAACATACTCATCATTGAATTTATCGATTACATTTTATTTTGAGGCAATAAGCCCCGAGACATGTGCGGTGCTTTACTAAAACGGAGCCTGAGTCATTATCCACAGACGGCAAGAGAATAAAGGCGAAATCGATGCTCCGAACGGTTTTCGCATATTCTATCAGATATTGCTAAGATCATTCGCCCAAATTTGTTTTCGATTTCATCTTATTTCCGGTCAGAGCGAATGGATCATTTCACCGGTGGTCGAAGATACATGTTTAAACATAGAACAACTCTTTACGAGACCAAAGCGGGCACTTCGAACAGTTGTGAATGGGTGCGTTTAGCCTAGCAATCCGAAATCTTCCTTTTTTTTTAACACAAAAATGCTCCTTTAAAAGAACAACACCGCTCAGATGCTTGGTTTTATTATAACAAGTAGAAAGAAGATACATTTATAGCTCAATTGATTATTAAGCATAATTATTGATTGTATATTATTTTTGCAGCTTATCAAAAACCTGCCCAGTATACCAGTGTCGACGTTTACGTGGTACCGCAATTGATGGCTTTGTCGACGAACAGCCCTCGCGTTTTCGTGTGCCCACACATGCTCGTTGTGGTTGTTGTGTACACTGCTTTGTGTGAAAATACATTCGTCTGTGTGCAATATTTTCGCCGGAAATGCACGTCCAGCCTCATACTGTTCGATAAGCCAGTTAGCCAATCGTAGTTTTTACGCGGGCACCCGATGAAATGGATCCTGATCATCAGCTTTCAATACCCGGCGTATAGTACGCCTAATCGTTGTTGAGTCCCCCTGAGCTTCTTCTAATGTTCCGTTCCCGTACACCAATCGCTCTACGGTTGTGTCGTTCACTGTCAATTAGGTTGTGGATATCGTTTGTGATTTGGGTACCCAAATAAATTCCAGACACTTCTCCTGCTTCTTCATCAGCGAACCCATAACAAATTATCCAACATTATCAAAAATTATTAAATAAACTTAAGTTAAAAAATATATTATAAAATTAAATAAATTATATATTTCTTATTACAATAGACTTATTGCCCGGGAACACGCTCCCTCAGTTTGCACTGGGAAACATTCACTTACCCCCGGGAGTTAGGCTTGATCTTAATCTAGACCGAAGCGATAATGCTGGGTGATACTCGAGGGTGCCGATACCACCTGGGGTGCCGCCCAGTAAAAAAAAACAGGTTCATAATGTCGCTATGTCGATAGCCGTTCCCTCAAACCAGAGGGTGAGCGGCTACAGCAGTCCTGAATCGTGTTGCCTGAGTAAACGGAGGGATCTAAGGATGACCGCCTTCTGCATCTGACCTGCTAGCAACTGGACCCTGGATTTGAAAACCAGTATGTCGAAGAGGCTCGATACAAAAGACTACGTCATCCCCCCGAGTGCGCCAATGATGAGGACAACGAGAGTTACCCTGAATCCCCGGTGCTAACGACGTAGCTCGGCCAAGAGAGGTTGATACTTGAACCGTTTCTCCTCCTCCTTTCGCCGGATGTTAATGTCGGCCGAGGACGAGAACTCAATGACGTAAATCGTCTTCTCATCGAAATCGAAGAGGACAACAGGCTTAGTCGCTTGAAGCGGCCCGATGGTCCCGAACGAGTAGTTCCAATAAATCTTGCACCTCTCGCTCACGACAACGGACTCAATAGCTGCTGGCAAGTAAGGCGGCACGGGCTCCCGTTCTATCTCATAAGAGTGCCGTAGAGGGCAATATAACATTGTCATGTCGCGGGCAATACAATATCGGCATGTCACGGCCCTTGGAGCCGTGGACATAGCCCGAGACCGCATATACTTGGCAGGCCGACAGTAGATGCGTTAGTGTCTCCGGCGATTGGTTGCATGCCCGATACAAAGTGGTCGGCAGAGGCTGGCCCATAACGTGGCTGCGATAGACTAGGGTGGTGATGACTCCGTATTAGCAGACGCAGATGAACCCTCCAGTCTCAAAAAAAAGTCCGGCTGACCGCACGAAGGAAAAGGTCAGCTCAGAGGACAGCCCATGCTCTTCAATGTGTCGAAAAAATACAACATGCATGGGTCTGCCCACATGCTGCCGAATCACGACATTTAATGTGGCATAATGGTTCCTTGCCGTCTCAGGCATATAACCTCCGTCACACGAATGAGACTGATTTCCAACAAAACTCATACTAGAGAGTCCTAGTACACATAAAAGAAGATGTGAGAAGTAATCAGAAGCTTCCGACGCGCAAAATATTTTTTTAAAATTAAAGCTGTACCTACAACAATCGAGCAGTCACACCTCTCATCCATTGCCAATTTATTGTTTTCCGAAACTTTTTTTTAATCACTGGAAAGTGCTAGTATACATAAAAACATATTTGAGAAGTGGCTGAAGCCTCAGACAAATTTTTTTTTTGTAGAAGGTGTACAACACAACAATCGAGTGTTGTTCTATCTCACTCTCTCCCGATTTATTAGGCCTAATTTCTTTTTTCAACTACAAGAGACTTATAGTACACATAAAAAAAGTCTTAGAAGTAGCCAGAAGGTTCAGGTACACGGAATATTTTTTTCTTGTAGAAGGTGTAGTACACACACAATCGCGCATAATGTCATATTACATGCGTTCGTGACTGATTGTTGTCTCATTTTCTCAGTCTTTACCGCGATCAGTTCTTCCTTTTATGGAATGTAGGCTGTGGTCTGTAACAGTAGCCGGCGTACATCCCTCTTTCATATCGTTTATCATAGTTGATTCGAGTTCGGTAATCTGTTTTGAGGTCTTCAAACAAAAAAATATAGGAGCGTCATATTGAAGGATTTTTCTGACGTCGGGACGGATCATTGAAGCCGAAAAAAAGATTCGGAATTTGGAGGAAAGTTAGTAACAAGTTTCTGCTATGTGGACGGTCGTAAGAGCACCTCATTTTTTACCGAATGGCCAAGAAAGGGTTTGGGTTCTTGAAGGTCGCGGACTTAAAGCTATCTACATAACTTTCAAAAAATCATGAATAGCAGATTATTGAAAATACCAGTCAATAAATTTTCCCGCCGATGATGATGCGAGGACGCTTCTAAAAGCCGTTCAGGGTTCATTGATGTCTGGTACCGAAAGTTTTCACAGAGTTAGGTTTCTCTGTTTGGACGTTCTGTCTCGTCATGTATCTATAACTCTTTATATTTTGCAATATGTAAATATTCCAAAATATATATTGTAAATATTGCAAATATGTAATTACCACATACGTTTTAATCATTGTCAATAATTAAAATTATGAATTTTCGTTGTATTCAAATTGTATTGTACAGTGCCTGCATTTGATATCTGGACATGCTTGTACAAGCGATAACTTCAAAGAGCGGTAGTATTACCGCTCTGCGAACGATGGCAGGAACATTATTTACGTAACAAAGATGAAATCGGTAGTTGTAATAGTTCTAGGGGTCTCAATCCATCATCCCTGATAGCACTCACCCGAACTCGTCTCTGATTTCATCGTACTCCCGGTCCGGTCGAGTCGGGAAGTTTGATGATGCAGCGAGAACGACGGTGAGAGAATTATTTACGTAAGAAAGATGAAATCGGTGGTCTTAATTGTTCTAGGGGTCTCGATCGATCATCCCTGATAGCACTGACCCGAACTCGTCTCCGATTTCATCTTACATCCGGTCAGATCGAGTCGAGAAGTCTGATGATGCAGCGAGAACGATGGCAGGAACATGATTTACTCAACAAAGATTAAATCGGTGTTCGTAATAGTTCTAGGGGTCTCAATCGATTGTCCCTGATAGCACTTACCCGAACTTGTCTCCGATTTCATCTTACTTCCGGTCAGATCGAGTCGAGCAGTCTGATGATGCAGCGAGAACGATGGCAGGAACATTATTTACGTAACGAAGATGAAATCGGTAGTCGTAATAGTTCTAGGGGTCTCAATCGATCATCCCTGATAGCACTGACCCGAACTCGTCTCCGATTTCATCTTACTTCCAGTCAGATCGAGTCGAGAAGTCTGATGATGCAGCGAGAACGATGGAAGGAACATTATTTACGTAACAAAGATGAAATCGGTAGTCGTAATAGTTCTAGGGGTCTCGATCGATCATCCCTGATAGCACTCACCCGAACTCGTCTCTGATTTCATCGTACTTCCGGTCAGATCGAGTCGAGAAGTTTGATGATGCAGCGAGAACGACGGTGAGAGAATTATTTACGTAAGAAAGATGAAATCGGTGGTCTTAATGGTTCTAGGGGTCTCGATCGATCATCCCTGATAGCACTCACCCGAACTCGTCTCCGATTTCATCTTACATCCGGTCAGATCGAGTCGAGAAGTCTGCTGATGCAGCGAGAACGATGGCAGGAACATTATTTACGTAACAAAGATTAAATCGGTAGTCGTAATAGTTCTAGGGGTCTCAATCGATCATCCCTGATAGCACTGACCCGAACTCGTCTCCGATTTCATCTTACTTCCGGTCAGATCGAGTCGAGAAGTCTGATGATGCAGCGAGAACGATGGCAGGAACATTATTTACGTAACAAAGATGAAATCGATAGTCGTAATAGTTCTAGGGGTCTCAATCGATCATCCCTGATAGCACTCACCCGAACTCGTCTCTGATTTCATCGTACTTCCGGTCAGACCGAGTCGAGAAGTTTGATGATGCAGCGAGAACGACGGTGAGAGAACTATTTACGTAAGAAAGATGAAATCGATGGTCTTAATGGTTCTAGGGGTCTCGATCGATCATCCCTGATAGCACTGACCCGAACTCGTCTCCGATTTCATCTTACATCCGGTCAGATTGAGTCGAGAAGTCTGATGACGCAGCGAGAATGATGGCAGGAACATTATTTACGTAACAAAGATTACATCGGTAGTCGTAATAGTTCTAGGGGTCTCAATCGTTCATCCCTGATAGCACTGACCCGAACTCGTCTCCGATTTCATCTTACTTCCAGTCAGATCGCGTCGAGAAGTCTGATGATGCAGCGAGAACGATGGCAGGAACATTATTCACGTAACAAAGATGAAATCATGCCTCGCTGGCATAGATACTAGTTTGCAAACCTAGGGTCCGGTTGCTAGCAGGTCAGATGCAGAAGGTGGTCATCTTTGGATTCCTCCGTTTACTCAAGCAACACAATTGTGGACTGCGGTAGCCGCTCCCTCTCTGGGTTGAGGAAGCGGCTATCGCAGAGCGATATTATAAATTTTTGTTTGCACTGGGCTGCTACCAAGGTGGTTTCGGAACCTTCGTGGGTCGCCCAGGATTATCGTTCCGGTCTCGATTAAGATCGAGCCTAGCCCCCGGGGGTAGGTGAATGTTTCCCAGCGCAAACTGAGGACGTGTGTTCCCAAGCAATACGTTAATTATAATAAACAATACATAAATAAATCAATAAAACATAATTTTATTTAATTTTATAATATTTTGTTGTAACTTAATTAATTTTAATAATTTTATGTAACTTGACAATATATTTTTGAAACTTAATTTAATTTTATAATGTTATGTACATTTATAATATATTTTTTTAACTTTATTCAATTTTATAATTTTATGTAATTTTATAATATATTTATGTTACTTAATTTAATTAAATAATTTTATGTAATGTTGGATAATTTGTTATGGATTCGCTGACGAAGATGCAGGAGAAGTATCTGAAATGTATTTGGGTACTCAAATCGCGAACGATATCCACGCCCTAACTGGCAATGGACGACAGAACCGTGGATCGATTGGTGGACGGGAACGGAATGTTAGAAGAAGCTTAGGAGGAGTCAACAACGAATACGCGTGCTGTACACCGGATATTGAAGGTTGACGATGAGGATCCATTTCATCGGGCTCCGGCGAAAAAACTACGATTGACTAACAGGCTTATCGAACAGTATGAAGCTGGCTGTGCATTTCCGGCGAAAATATTGCACACGGACGAGTGTATTTTGACACAAAGCGGTGTACGCAACAGCCGCAACGAGCACCCGTGGGCACACGAAAACCCGAGGGTTGTTCGTCGACAAAGTCATCAATTGCGGTACCACGAAAACGTCTACGCTGGTACACTGTGCATGTAATTAATAAGCTGCAAAAAAAATATTAAATCAATAATTATCCTTAATAATCAGAAGAGCTATAAATGAGCATATATTTTCTTTTTACTTGTTATAATAAAACCAAGCATCTAAGCGTTGTTATTGTTTTGAAAAAGCATTTTTGTGTAAAAAAAAGAAAGTTTCCAGATTGCTAGGCTAAACGCACCCATTCACAACTGTTCGAAGTGGCCGCCTGCAGCTTCGATACATTTCCTCGCCCGGCTTATAAGATTTTCCTGAACCGCCTGGAGCATTTCCTCCGTCACGCCGTGCTTTGCCTCTTCAATCCGGTGACGGAGGTCAACCTCGTTCTCCGGCAAGGTTCGGTACACCCGACCCTTCATGTATCCCCAGAAGAAAAAACCAACGGATTTAGGTCGGGTGAACGTGGCGGCCATGGCACATTAGCGCCACCTCTAGGAAGGCCAGGTAATGCTCGCCGGTCAAGCGGGCAGGAAGCTCGCTTGGCCCGATCTAACAGGAGGGAAGGGCAATCTTTAATCTCTATCTCTAGATATAATATAACTGTAAGGGACGCTTTGTCTGTACTTTTTTTGTCTTCACCAAATTTATTTATGCATAGTTTATATTAGCAAAAAGAAATTGAAAAATGGTATTTAAAAAAAATCCCATCTATCTGTACGTATGTTTGTTAAAAATTCGAAAATTTCTTAATATATTTTGAAGAACCGTTCAAACGAACACGTATTGACGTGTGGGTTGTGATTTAGGCTGTTAAGCATAATGCTGTGTAGGTCATTTCAATCACATTTAAAAATAGTTCGAATTCGCGAATTTTCTACATTTCTGCATTTTTTGTCGTACAATAAGATCAAGGTACAATGTCAAGGGCTGATTTCGCAGTTCACTCGGTAGCGGTTCACGGATTTCCGTAAGATAAAAACGAAAATTCTTTCAATAAAAAGTGATCAGAAATCTGGAATGGGTACTTCAGAAAGAAAAAAATTAATAGGCGCACCACCCCTTTATTTACCTTTCTGTCACTCACGTGTGTGAAGTTAGCATCCCAATTGTTAGCATCTCACAAATAAACTCCAGATAAAGTGGCATCCCGCATAGTTCTACAGTTTTTGATAAGTTTTAATAGTAATTCCATCGATTTTACTATTCAAACCACATTTTGAAAAAATGATAATTTCGCAAAATATATCACAGCATCCATCGAATTTCGAAAATTTATTGATGCCAGAGTTGAAATTAAGAAAGTTCTACATCCTAAACCTATTCTGTAAACAGTTCTATCGGTTAACTCCAATTTGAATTGCTAACAAGTGTTATAAACAAACTATCCATAGGGGAGTAAGACATTGTAGTATTACTGCGAGTTCTGGGTCGTACGAAGCTTTTGAACGAAAACTAGAGGTCCCTTATACGAGCTCCGAAAGAGTACTGGTCTTCCAAACATCCCCAATAATTATGGCGCATAGTTATAAATAAAATATCCGTACAGGAGTGAGATGCTGTGGAATAACTGCAAGTTTTGGGTCGTATAAAGCTTTTAAACGATAACTCGAGGTCCCTCACACAAGGTTCAAAGAAGTTCTGCGGCTGCGGCTACTAGGTGGGGATGAGAGGTGGAATATAGTGAGAATCGTCGTATGGCGGCGTTCTCTAAATCTACCAAAATCCTTTTCGGAAACCCCAAATAAGTCTCCATAACTCAAATGGGACCCCTACGTCGAAAAAGTGGTAAAAAAAGGTGAAATATTGTTTTTTGGCGTTTAGACCGTTTCGAGAGTCAAACCGATGGGAAATTTCTTATCAATTATACAAAAATATTTAAAATCGATTTTCTTCCATTCCGATGAAAAACTGGCGGTTTCATTGCATTGCTGTAATTTTTGTTCGGATTCCGAAATTTGCCGTGCGCTCATTTGTTTCGTGATTTTTCAATTTTCGGCAGAATTTTGAAAACGGGCCATCGATTTTCACCAATTTTTCATACCCTCTTTTTCGGTCATTTTTCACGTGCACATTCGGTGAAAACTAATCGAGATAGATAATCGTACTGAATCGAGCGCCATTCTCTGATTATATTAAAGTCGCTTTCGAAAAACTCTCAAACCCCTTAACCAGTGTCCGTAAATGAAATATGACCCCTGCTACGACGGTTTGAAATTTCAGGATTTTTATGGTTTTGAAAAAGTGGCCAAAAGGGTAGAATTTTTTTTTCGGCTTTTATGCCGCTTTAACCGCTTTGATTCCTCGATCGCCGATTATTTTTAACTTTCGGCGGAATTTGAAATTCGGACTGTCGATTTTCGACAATTTTTCTATACATACAGGTTTGCCTCCTTTTCGGCCATTTTTCAAGTTGTTTTCCCGGGAAAACTCATTGCCATATCGAAATAAATCAAGCGGCATTCTGTAAGCCTATCGAAAACTTTTTCGACCCCCCCCCCCCCCCCCCCCCCCGCCACCTCTCAAGTTCATGTCGCTCAAATAGAACCAGTAGAATGGTCAAAAGGGACGAAGATTTATTTGCGACTTTCAAACCATTTCAAGAGTCTATTTTATGGGAAGTTTTCCGCCATTTACAAATATCAACGAGTTTTAGTCGAGTGAAAGTATTTTGCAGCAATAGGGAAATTAGCGACAAAGCACCCCTTACAGTTTCCTTATTATGTATCAAAAGAAAATCTTACCAGGAAAGTACCCAGTATACCAGCGTAGACGTTTACGTGGTACCGCAATTGATGGCTTCGTCGACGAACAGCCCTCGGGTTTTCATGTGCCCACACATGCTCGTTGCGGCTGTTGCGTACACCGCTTTGTGTGAAAATACACTCGTCCGTGTGCAATATTTTCGCCGGAAAAGCATGATCAGCCTCATACTGCTGCACAAGCCAAATGCAATAATTGAGACGTGCCACTTCGTCACCTTCATGCAGTTCCTGCACTGGCGTGCGATGATATGGATACTGATTGTCAGCTTTCAATATCCGGTGTACAGTCGAGTGACTGACATCGAACGCGCGGGCCACGGCACGCGTACTGGTTGTTGGCTCCTCCTGAACAGCTTCTAAAATTCCTTCTTCCGTGTTCGGATTCCGCACTCTCCGTTCCCGTCCGCCATTCGCCCCACGTTTCGGAATAACAGACCCGGTATCCCGCGACTGTTGAATAGTGTCCATGATGACCTTAGGGCGCGGATGCCGTTCGCGATTCGGGTATCGTTCCCGATAAATTCGAGATGCTTCCGCTGCATCTTCGTCAGCGATTCCATAACAAATAATGATTTCCGTATATTCGCTTGCAGTGTAATTCGCCATATTTCCAAACGTTGTGTGAAAAATCAACAATTTTATGCATAGCAGCCGTCGAAAAAACAAAGGAGTGCGACAGACGTCGCACTTCATTTCTTGTCTCCTCGGCATAGTACATGTAAAATTTCCACTCAAATCGACGTGACTCTTGCGATTTTCAAGTACTAACTTTTTCCACGGAAAGACACCTTCCCCAGCCCCCCGAATAAAAATCAAATTCTAATAGTAACAGCTTGAAATGTACTGAAATGCTAAAAATACATATTTTATCGTTACAAAGTAGGAAATGTGTCAGTAAAAGCGTATGAAAGAATAAAAAATTCATTTAACAATAAACTTTCATTTTTTGCACATTTTTTCACATCTAGATTAGTATTGCGTCATCGTAGTTTCTACTGATGCAATTAAATTCGGCTTTACGATAAAGGAGGTCCGGAAGTCTAAAGTAGCAACAGGTTCTTTTGAGGTCTCTATCAGGAACTTAAAATAAATACGGGGGTATAAAAGATAAGTTTCTTTTTATGTCAGAAAATCGACTTTTCTTAAGGCTTTCAATGCTTCGTAAAGTAATTTCTCAGACAGCCAAAAATTGATTTGACTTTTTTCGGACTGTCTCAGAAGCTCGGAAAATACTTCCAAAGAATCAAAGGAACAGAAACTTTATTCAATTTTTTTTTAAGCGCTGTATCTGTGTGAAAAATGGTCGTATCAAGATAAAATTAAAACATTTTGGAACTTCAGGATTCTAGTTTTGAAATCTTATGCAATATTTTTTTGTGAGTTACGGTTATCGCTCGAACATAAGAAATAGTGCGAGAAAAACATTTTCAAAATTTTTTTTTTTTTTTTTTCAAGGCTTTACGGCTCGGTAAAATGTTTTCAGTCACATCAATACATAGGTCAGTTAGCTTGTTGATTCAGCTTCAATTCGATTTGTTGTTAGTCTTTCTAGGTGAATTTTTTGCTGAGATATCTCAGCAAACTTTGAATGAAAAAATCCTTTTTTTTTTATCATCGATATCTCAGCAACCAATGGTCGTACAGGGAATTAAAGCGCAGTTTTGAAAACTTGAACAAATTTCCTACCAATTAATCCTACTAACCCAAACAATTTTTTCACCGTTTTTCATCAATGTGAAAAAAGTACAAAAAACATGACTTTTTATAGTTTTCCTGTAAATCTACCACTTCTTTACAAATATTGATGGAAAGACTAATGTTGACAGTTTTTTTTTCAGCTTAATGTACCCCTAATAGCCCTGTGAATTTTCAAATTAATCCATTGAACTGTTTTTCCGGACCAATTGATCAAAGTTTTACAAAACAATTAAAGGATCAAGTGTTCCTAAACATCGTGTAATTATCATCAAAATGAAAAGATCTATTTTTTAGACTTTTTGAACAATCTTGCACTAGTTGCTTGTAAAATTTGAGACATTTCATTTGGGAAATAATACTGACTCATATTTTCTTCTGAAAAACGATGAGTTTTGAAAAAAAAACTTTTTTTTTGTAACCCTAATAACCTTTGCCGAAAATATGAAGAAATAATCGCATAAATTTTCTCAGATCGAGTAGAGAATACGGCTTGGGGGTATGAACTTTTAATTAATGCAATTAAAGATGAGTGAAATTATGGTACGCAAAGGCCAAATCGTGTCCATTATGAGTCAGTATTGCTTCCTGAAGTGTTTACAAATTTTCGGAAAAAAATCAATGTTTTTTTTAATTTGTTGAGTTTTTTTTCTCAAATTCAATAAGGAACCAGTAGGCTTATTTTGTAACTCGTAGCGACAGTTTTCGTCACCGTTAGCTAGCGACAACCAACGAGAAGCGGCCTTTTTGCTGTAATCCTCGATGCGATTGGCTGCCGCTAGCTAACGATAACGAAAACTGTCGCTACTGAGTTACAGAATACATCTACAGTGCAAAGTTGTGAAGAAGTCGAAAAAAAATTAGTCGTTTCATTTTGATGATGATTACACGATGTTGAGGAACAATACACTTGTTCCTTTAATTGTTTCGTAAAAGTTTGATCAATCGGGCTGGAAAAAACGGTTCGATGGATCAATTTGAAAATTTACAGGGCTATTGGGGGTATATTAAGCTTAAAAAAACTAGCAACATTATTCTTTCCATCAATATTTGTAAAGTAGTGGTAGGTTTACTGAAAAATCATGAAAAGTCAATTTTATACTTTTCTCAAATTAATTTTAAGGGCAAAAAAGAATTTCCTTAAAAATCATTGAAAGGGTCTTGTAGGAAATTTATTCAAGTTTTCAAAACTGTCCTTTAATTGCCTGTGCGATCATTGGTTGCTGAGATATCGATGACCAAAGGCAAAAGGATCTTTTTCCATTCAAAGTCAGATATCTCAGCAAAAAATTTTCGTAGAGAGACTAACAAAAAACTGAATTGAAGCTGAATAAACAAGCTAACTGATCTATACATTGATTGAATTAAAAAAAATTACCCGAGCCCGTGGATCCTTGAAAAAAAAAAACAAAAAAAATTTGAAATTTTTTTCTCCCGCGCTGTTTCTTATGGTTGCGCGATAACCGCAGTCCACAAGAAATAATTGCGAAAAGATCTCAAAACTAGAAACTTGAATCTCCAAAATGCTTTTTTTCATCTCGATACGACCATTTTTCGCACAGATACAGTGCTTAAAAAAATACTAGAAAAAATTGAAGAAAGTTTCTGTTCCTTTAATTATTTACGTACTGAATAATAATAACAAAGATATGGCGGCGAGCATTATTTTTGAGAAAATAATATTTTGTTACCTTTTACCAACTGTTACGGTTGGTTTTCATAAGTCGACATTTTTTACAACTGTTCGGATTTCTGTGAGGTATCAAAACTTCGAAAAATTTCTGTGAAATAGCATTTCGACCGTCGATCTTTATTAGCGATCATACGCCAAATGAATTCGTATAATGCCGTCTTAAAAATAAGTCACCAGCTTAAAGATCGCGCGGAAACATCGAGCGCTGCATTAATTTCATCTTCGTCATGTAAATAACGATGCTATCTCGGTTCTCGAAGCTTACAGCACCGCTCAAACGGGCCACTTGCTCTAACCGGAAATTAGATTAAATCAAGGACGAACGTGAGTGAATGATTTTAGAAATGTCCGATAGAGGCTCTAAACCGTTCGGAACTTTGATTTCATTGTTTTCCAATATTTTTTTCATCTACTAGAGAGTTCTAGTACACATAAAAACTCCTTTGAGAAAGAGCCAGAAGCTTCGGACGTACGAAATTATTGTTTCGATCGAAGGTGTACAATACAACGATTCAGCAGGAGCACCTTCATCCCTTGATGACTGATTGTTGCCTAATATATTTTTTCGAGTACTAGAGAGTTCTTGTACACATGAAAACCTGAATACACCCTGAACACACGGTGAGTTGATATTTGTTTGAAAAAAATTTCCTTTGGTGCCAATCCGAGGGCGATATTGGCCAGATTGGTCGTCGAATGAAAACATCGCTCCGAATCTCGCAATCAGAGGAACATTGAGTTTTTGGTGATTTGTCATTTTATTATATGTTATTTTCGATGTGTTAAGAAAACAAAAATAACAGCATTCTCGATGAATAATCTCATCAAGCAAGCTTGTTTTTTTTTCACCGTCGCTCGCAGTACAAATCGAAAATTTCATGAGTTTTGGCGAGATTCACTTTTCGGCACGCATTACACAGAGCGATAGCAAACGATAGGTGAAATGTACAATCGGGCAGCCTGTCATGGGTCTCGAACTGGATTGGTCGACAGGCAATCGTAACGAATGATTCGCAAAATCTCAGATTAAGTGCATTCCTGACGTCCTGAATCAGAGCTTAGGGTCTTTTCAGAAATCGAACACTTATCGTCAAATGCTGCCCATTCAATAACGCGGTCGAAAAAAAATGCCAGATAGAAATCCTCGGAGTAACCTGCCGAACGCGAGATTTTCTGCCGTTATACTTATTCTGAATCACCGCATGCGAAAATGCCAGTAGAGGAGTAACGCCAGTCCGAACGCAGGGATCTCAGGGGGGAGCGGGGCGGGGTGCCCGCGCGGGGTACCTGTGGTGTGACGTCACGGCGGGAAGGGCCAGGTAGTGGGGGGAGCGAGACGACGTCTCCGGCCGAAGGGGGGGGGGGGGCTCGAGCTGCGATAACAGATAACGCCACCATCGATGCGAGAGCGGGGGGGGGGGTCAAATAGTGGTAGGTAAGCGTTGGAAACCCATAAACGTTTTGTAGTTTATTATATAACTCGGAATTATCAGCCTCATTATGGACACATGCGTGGGAAACTACTATATATGACTAGGAAAATTTCCACCAATGAGAAAACGCTAGCTGTCGTATGAAGGGCGCTCTTTCAGAGACCCATAAAAAAAATGCATTATTTATTGTATGCAACTGCAGGTATGAAAGGTGTTATTGTTCGATAAGAAAATTCAACCCGTTGTGGTTTCATTCCGAAAGATTACGTCAAGATGTTCACATGTGCGAGTATGTACGCAGTGCATCCGGCCAAGCACCCGCTGGACTTGACGAAAAACGAGCTCGAACACGTCCCTAAGGTTTTACTCCTAAAGTACTGGGGTAATTATATTGTTTTATTATGGGATCGTTTACCAGAACACCTTCGGAATGACGGTGAAGTGATATCATATCTTCCATGCAAGGAGCATTATAATACGCCACAGATGAAAGATCACATTGATGGCCCCCCACCTCGACGTCGAGATTGTGAAGAGTGTTGTGGAAGGGGCTATTCTCCACGCGGGTTCTTGGAACGTGTTTGAACTCGTTCTACATGCATATGATTGGACAAATGGGGACAAGTTTAAAAATTTGAGTGGAGGGGTTATAAGTCGAGAAGGGTTATATTTTCATGGACCAAGCTCAGACTGCACTATTCCACGGCAACATCCACATCTTCAAAAAGAACTTTGAAATCTCGAATGAGAGAGTGCGTGAAAAAAAAATGGATTTCTCGAGTATCAACAACGTCAGCCGGATGGCGGAATTCCTCCCCACGAAGAAGCTATCAGAACTCCACGTCCAATCGGATTATCAAGTCTCCGATATGAGAGCTGTACAAACCAAGTTTGGAAAACGCTACGTGGTGCACATCGCGAATGAGTTCGCCATCTTCTTGCCAGCACGACTCGTGAAGGCCTTCGATCAAGATCCAAAAATGTTCGAGAGTATGCTGCAACTCGCACGCAATGGTCAACTCTACATGAATTACTTTGGTGGAAAATACAACAGCATCGAGTTCCATGGACTCTGAGCATGATGGACAAAAAAAACGCTTGTGAAGGCCCGGTGCAAACAACGAAGTCAACGGCTGTCAGCATCGCCATCAGTTACCATCATCGTAGAATGCAACGCATACTCGCATCACCATCAGTCGTGTGTCATCTTCGTAGAGTTTTCTACGTTCAGTACAGACTATGTAAAAATGTATATATAAAAAATGAAAAAAAAAAAACGTTTCATCGAGTATATTGTAACGCAAAAAAGTTCTTTACAAATTGTATTCTTCGTAGATATAGGCAATAAATGGAGAAACGATATGTGATCAAAATGTTCTTTATTCATTTACAAAAATCCCTCGCTCACACAACGCTTCGTATACAGTCAACCAGCTTTTGAACGATTTTACATTCGCATTAGCGCAATTGTATTTTGTATTGAAGGAATGATGGGGACATTTAAAGTTTGGGATTTTCGGCAACTTCAGCAGCGATGGACAGTCCAGAGTCTCCAGGTCGATGACCTTTGTTGCGGGATCCGTTAATCTTGATAGCCATGAGCACTTCTCGAATCCCTTCGCATAGATGGTCGGAGCTCCTTCCAAGATTCCTCGTATCATCGTTCTAGCTGCCTCGTATGGTATGCCGCTGTGATCCCATCGTATTCCATGGTAATTACGTTCCAACCACTTGTTTGTCATTTTGTACTTGGCCGGTAAAGCGTCCCAAGCAAATGGTGCGTCGAACAAGAATGTCAACGGTTCAGCGTTCTTCTCGTGGAGTTTGACGATGGACATCTCCTTTGGGACAAATTCGTTGAAGGGCCTCTTGAATCCTTGCAGGTCGACGATAAGCTCCATGTTGACTGAAGTAGACGTGGGTCATTGGCATGATTTTATACCAATTTTTTAACCCCACCACTAATTGGATTGTACTCGACAACACGATCATGGAGGATCATACAGTATGCCGAGGTTTGTGGTGGAATATTTTTATTCAATTCAAATTCAAGACGCACATCCACAGGTCCGGACTTGAGAGAATCGTTTTGCTTTGAGCAGTCGATGATAATGAGAGGGGCCTTTTCCAAAAATTCGATCCTGCTTAGCCATGGTTCAGCTTCTTTGTTGTAATAGGTCGATTGAAAGTTTGTGTACATCTCGTAGAGTAGAGCATACTGATTTTGATCAAAGTTCAAATTTAAATTCCCATATGGGTAACATTGTGAGTTTAGATATAGCTTGACATCGCTCATGTTACAATGATCAAAGTGGCTTGCATTCTGTGCTTTTTTATTTTTCCGCCCCGTCTGCAGCGCGAGTATAACATATCCCCCTAAAAAACTTTAACAAGTAAAAAAAAAACGCCAAGTAATAAAAAATGCCCTCGAAAAAATTATCGGTTGTTTCACTATCTACAAGATTCTAATTAACCTCGAAATATTTGTGATTTTTTTCAAACAATAGTTTTATTTAGATTCTAATTTTTCAACTCAAACGCACAAAAGAAGTGAAATAACTTTTTATGAAAAAGCCAAGCAAATTTACCAGAAACGTACAGAAAATTACTAAACTCTAGTAATACCATTTTTCTCAATATTTTGTTTTCAAAAACCATTTTACTCTTATAATAAAAGTACGAATCACGATTATATAAAAGTACAACGTATGCATCACACAAGTACTGTATGTATGTATCACTAGAAAAGCTGGGCAACGACTTGGCGTGCATGGTTAAGAAAAAAAGCTCGGGAAGATACACGATTTTCTTACAGAAACGTCCCTACCGCTTGCAAAAGTAACTTTTGCAACAATTTATCTACATAGATTATTTCAAATTGTAACATCACATCAGGCATACAGGATTATTAGAAATGAGATGTTCCACTGTACTGAGACAGATTATCGGAAATGGAGCGATAGGTGTCGAGAGTAATATCGATATTCCTTTTCCACCAGCAAGTGGTGCGGACCGTAGTTCAAACCTTCAGCCTGCCAAAACTATGTTCATTACACCAAAATTTATACGACGCAATAGATTTCATGAGATGTATGGTGGTTCTGCAATAGAGTAGAAAGTGAATACTTCCACACAACTTTTCAAGGTATGCAAATAAAGTGAGATTTCAAGAGCCGTGTGGTCTAGGGGTACATTACTGATTTTTTAAGTTATACTTTGCGGAATCAGAAACTTGGTTTGCAGTTACATAATAAATTGCGTCAATTTATGTTTTTCTTAAACTAATGGTCAGGTTGTTGAGAAAACGTCATCCTTCGCCGAGCTTTTTTTCTTAACCATGCACGCCAAGTCGTTGCCCAGCTTTTCTAGTGATACATACATACAGTACTTGTGTGATGCATACGTTGTACTTTTATATAATCGTGATTCGTACTTTTATTATAAGAGTAAAATGGTTTTTGAAAACAAAATATTGAGAAAAATGGTATTACTAGAGTTTAGTAATTTTCTGTACGTTTCTGGTAAATTTGCTTGGCTTTTTCATAAAAAGTTATTTCACTTCTTTTGTGCGTTTGAGTTGAAAAATTAGAATCTAAATAAAACTATTGTTTGAAAAAAATCACAAATATTTCGAGGTTAATTAGAATCTTGTAGATAGTGAAACAACCGATAATTTTTTCGAGGGCATTTTTTATTACTTGGCGTTTTTTTTTACTTGTTAAAGTTTTTTAGGGGGATTTCATATCTTTTTGAAACGGAAATACTTCATTTTTTATAGTTATAAACTTACCGTAGTTATAAACTTAACGAGTTTTTGGGCGATTATTGATAATAATAAGATTATCTTAACTTATTAATTGAATTTACAAATTGAGAAATGTTTTTGTTGTCCACTTGAAACAGATGTACAGTCACTGACAAAACCTCAGTCAAGCACACGCCAATATCGTCGAATTTGACTTCAGTTCGTATTGAAAGTGGAAAATTAACATTTCTCAGTGTTAATTTATTATTAAATTAGCCGCTTGTAAGGCTAAACTTGTACGATATGATCTAGACTTGTAAATTTACGATTCGCCCATTTTGGACTAATTTATTGTCTGACGGTCCATCCAGTAATACCGTAAAATTAAATAATGAATTGTTTTGAATAAATTATAAATAAGGGAAAATAAATATTCATGTGTTTTACAATTTTCATCAACCGTAAGCCCTGAAAAGTAACTTTATAAACTTTATTTTTCAAACCACCCCAACATATTTTTTCCATTTCTTTATTTTTATTATTATAGAGAGTAATCTTTGTGAAAATTTAACTTGTCTAAGACTGTGTGAAAATGTCGTAACGATTTGTTCAGTATGAAAATGAAAACAAATTTGTGCTATTAAAATGAAAAAGTTTTCGATGCATCTTACAATACAAACTTCAACGTCATCAAGTTGTATACTATAGAAAGTACGGCACCTACCGATCATAATCGTGGTCGAGAAAAAAAGCAAAAATACTTGTTTAAACAAATATTTTTGCATTACTTTTACCGTTGATTTTTGCAGCGCGTACGCAACAATCATATTTGCTGAGGGGTACAGAAAGTACCGCGCTTACCGATCACAATCGTGGTCGAGAATAAATTCTTGAATGGTTTAAACAATTTTTTACGCATTGTTTTTGCCGTTATGTTTTGCAGCGCGCAAGCAGTAATCATATTTGCTGAGAGGTACAGAAAGTACCGCACCGACCGATTACAATCGTGGTCGAGAAGAAATGCTTTAATTGTTTACACAATTATTGTCGCATTATTTTTACCATTGAGTTTTGCAACGCGTAAAGAGCAATCATATTTACTGAGAGGTATAGGAAGTACTGTATCTACCGATCACAAACGTGGTCGAGAAAAAACAAATTGATAATTGTTGAAACAATTATTTTTGAATTATTTTTTACCGTTATGCTTTGCAGCGTGCAAACAGCAATCATATATACTGAGAGGCAATCATATATGCTCAAATTACCGTATCTACCGATCACAATCGTGATCGAGAATGAACGCATTCATAATTTTTTAAACAATTATGTTTGCATTATTTTTATTGTTAGGTTTTGCGGTTCGCAAGCAGCAATTTATTTGCCGAGAGGTACTGAAAGTACCGTATCTACCGATCACAATCCTGGTCGAGATAAACGCATTCATAATTGTTATTATGATTGCATTATTTTTATTGTTATGTTTTGCGGCTCACAAGCAGCAATTTATTTGCCAAGAGTCACTGAAAGTACCGTATCTACCGATCATAATCGTGGTCGAGATAAACGCATTGATAATTGTTTAAACAATTATGATTGCATTATTTTTATTGTTAGGTTTTGCGGCTCGCAATCAGCAATTTATTTGCTGAGAGGTACTGAAAGTACCGTATCTACCGATTACAATCATGGTCGAGATAAACGCATTCATAATTGTTTAAACAATTATGTTTGCATTATTTTATTGTTAGGTTTCGCGGCTCGCAATCAGCAATCTATTTGCTAAGAGGTACTGGAAGTAAGTACCGTATCTACCAATCACAATCGTGGTCGAGATTAACGCATTCATAATTGTTTAAACAATTATGTTTGCATTATTTTATTGTTAGGTTTCGCGGCTCGCAATCAGCAATCTATTTGCTAAGAGGTACTGGAAGTAAGTACCGTATCTACCAATCACAATCGTGGTCGAGATAAACGCATTCATAATTGTTTAAACAATTATTATTGCATTATTTTTATTGTTAGGTTTTGCGGCTCGCAATCAGCAATTTATTTGCTGAGAGGTACTGAAAGTACCGTATCTACCGATTACAATCATGGTCGAGATAAACGCATTCATAATTGTTTAAACAATTATGTTGGCATTATTTTATTGTTAGGTTTCGCGGCTGGCAATCAGCAATCTATTTGCTAAGAGGTACTGGAAGTAAGTACCGTATCTACCAATCACAATCGTGGTCGAGATAAACGCATTCATAATTGTTTAAACAATTATGTTTGCATTATTTTATTGTTAGGTTTCGCGGCTCGCAATCAGCAATCTATTTGCTAAGAGGTACTGGAAGTAAGTACCGTATCTACCAATCACAATCGTGGTCGAGATAAACGCATTCATAATTGTTTAAACAATTATGATTGCATTATTTTTAGTGTTATGTTTTGCGGCTCGCGATCAGCAATTTATTTGTTGAGAGGTACTGAAAGTACCGTACCTACCGATTACAATCATGGTCGAGATAAACGCATTCATAATTGTTTAAACAATTATGTTTGCATTATTCTATTGTTAGGTTTTGCGGCTCGCAATCAGTAATCTATTTGCTGAGAGGTACTGGAAGTAAGTACCGTATCTACCGATCACAATCGTGGTCGAGATAAACGCATTCATAATTGTTTAAACAATTATGATTGCATTATTTTTATTGTTAGGTTTTTCGGCTCGCAAGCAGCAATTTATTTGCCGAGAGGTACTGAAAGTACCATATCTACCGATCACAACCGTGGTCGAGATAAACGCATCCATAATTGTTTAAACAATTATGTTTGCATTATTTTTATTGTTATGTTTTGCGGCTCGCAAGCAGCAATTTCTTTGCCGAGAGGTACTGAAAGTACCGTATCTACCGACCACAATCGTGGTCGAGATAAACGCATTCATAATTGTTTAAACAATTATGGCTGCATTATTTTTAACGTTGGATTTTACATAGCGCAAGCAGCAATCATAATTGTTAAGAGGTTTGAAAGTACCGTATCTCCCGATCACAATCGTGATCGAGGAAAAATGCAAAAATAATTTTTTAAACAATTATTTTTGCATTATTTTTAGCGTACCGTTTTGCGGCTCGCAAACAGCAATCTATTTGCTGAGAGGTACTGAAAGTACCGTATCTACCGATCACAATCGTGGTCGAGAATAAATGCATTCATAATTGTTTAAACAATTATGTTTGTATTATTTATACCGTAAATGTTTACTGAGCCAATCGCTACCCTCAGCAAGGACTCTTTCTGCGAAATTCGTGTTTTTGAATTTCTTGCGAAGTCGGCGTTGAGAAAAGAAAATAAAGTTCTTTCTCGACGCTGACTGTGTTTATGTACGTTTGTGCATGTATATACGCTCACGCGGTGTATATGCGCTCACGCGGTGTGTACGCGCTACGAAGGATGTATGTGGTGCGCTACGACAGCACACCAACATCCACGCACATACGCGTTGCGAGACGCAGGAAGGCATTTACAATCTCCCGGTAGGTAGCAGGGGTTCGTACGAGTTCTGCCCTACCGACTGGAGCCGGGGCTGCGTCGAAGTCTTGCTCCGGGTACCGTTCTCTCTTAAAGCCGACAGAGGCTATACGTTCGAAGAACCCGACTTTTTACGTTTCTAGCGCGCCATTGTTTGTTTATAGTAGCACCTCTCTGAAGTGAGCAAACAGTGCACTTCACGCTGAAACTAAGCGTTCCCATCATGTTAACGCTTTCCCCAAAAGGACGTATGCAGTATAGCTTACGATGCGACCGAATAACTTTATCCCTCCAAGTTCTAAAGTGTTGAAGAATTTTTGTGGTAAAAAAGTCGCTCGGAAATTCGGCTAATATTACGAGATCTCAAGTTTGAGTAGGCGGATCGAAAAATGACCCAAACAAAATCGATAGGAAAAAATAACATTTGATTGGTAAAATGTCATTAGATTTTCGATTCGTCTCCGCGTTTTCGCGTAATGTCGATTATAAGTTAAAAAGTCGTCTGCTAAAGCCCATCTTGGGGTATAAAGAGTGCGCGGCGTGTCGTGTCGTGACAGTCGTTTTTTTTTTATTACTTGGCGTCGAGACGCTGCCGCGTCTCTTGATCTCGGCTTCTCCAGCTGATTGGAGGTTTTAACAGACCACACATGCCTAGAGGTGGATGGGAGCAATGGATATTCATACAATTCCCATGTTCGAAAACTCATGGAAATTGGTGCACCTTTGGCGAGAAACTTTAACAGCTGAATTTTTCGTTGATCCGAGACTGTCACATACGGTACAAGCCATTCTATTTTATGCAATATGAGTTTATAGTCTTCGGGAGCTGTTTGTAGAATGGCATTATCATCGGTCTTTGATCTCGTGAGAATCAATTCATGTTTGGCATTTACGACAATTTTTCGATAATCCTCGGCAAATCCAAGGAGCATGTTGAGCGGTATGCACACATCAAAATTTCCCGATACATCGATAATTTGCTTCGTCTCTTCGACATCGAGCCACCCCGTGTTCTCAAGCATAGAGCTCTTGGCCGGACTGAGCGATGAATATCCTTTGATCGTACTCGTAATACCGACATTCTTATTGCGATCTATTTCTATGGCGTTCAGCTCATATCGTACTTCCTCGAACAAATGACAAATGGCATTGTTGACGAGACTTGTGGCAGTGGTTGGCATCCCATCAAGCTTAGATCATTTCCCACGTATGTGTAGGGAACTCTTGCTTGGTAAGATGGATAAATCTTGATGTTGGATGGCTATACGAATTTCATCACTGTTATTGAAGGTCGATGATGCATATGGCTGATGAGCATGAATCTCACAATGGATGATGGACTCATCAAAGACCACAGGTGCCTGAATGTTTACAATTTCTTCTTCCATTGCAAACAGCAGATACACAAAGCACAAACTAAATAATGTTTTACACGTTTCCGCCACGCACCTTGAGACCCAAATTCTTCAAGAGTAGCACGTTTCGAGGTGTTAGCACTGTGAGTGCTGGTCGATGACTGATTGTTCTTATCCATGATCGTTTATTTTTATTAGCGGATCTATTGAAAACTATGCCCATTACGACTTTATATGCAGGCGTATAGTGATTACTTCACCACGGAAATTTACTAGATCTCCGTCCTGATCGACTATTCGAAGCTGTATCGTGTCAATGGTTCGGCTCGTGATTGGCAGATAAATGACGTGTGATGGAACTTCAATAATCTTATAGCCTGGTGGCACGGATGGGAAAAATTCATGAATTGTGTGCACTTTTTGTCCGTTAATGTAGGCACCGGTGGTAATGTTGCACTCGATGCGGAGGGCGTTCACTTTGAGAATGGCCACTGGAAGATCGGATTCGTGTCTTTTATTGGCTTCCAATTTGCGTGCGGTGAAACCCAGTAAATGACCAATAGAATCTTTGGGCTCAAAATTCACGTCACGATCACACTCGATTTCACTGCGCAGCGTATTATTATTAGGTTTAATGCTGATTTTGATGTTTCTACGCGAGAGCTCGGCTTGTACAAACGTCTCAATATCCTCTATTTCATAGCTACCAGTAGGTATTATCAACACCTCATCTCCCACGTAAAGTTTATTGTGGTCAATGTCTATGTTGGGAATAGAGTTGAATGTTAACAATTCCACGAGACCGAGAGTATAATTTTTGTGTGGCGAGAGTTCGATTGGGGGAAAGTATTGCGCCTCGAGTATGGATGATGAGCCGGATATGGTCAATGTTAAACTATCATCCATGATGCTGGTAAATTGATAACTGAATTCTCAACCTTATTTACCATCTATATATAGTGTATATTTGTCTTTGTACTGCAATTGTCGACAAAGAAACTTCAGACATAAATGTCCACATTCAATGGTGTCATATTCTTGATATCTCTTATAATTGTAATTTACGCTACCAACACCAAAATATCTCATGAGTTCGGATGGTGGTGGAAGATTGCCGAAACTATCAAAGTATACGACGTTCCATCCAGTCTTTTTGTAAGCGACCCAGTGTGTGCCAGGGCCCACAATTTCATCCAACTTCACAACTGCTGCTTCACATTTGAGGGGCCCACTCACTGGCAATGTATCACGCATGTAAACTCCACGGAAATTTGGAATTTTCAGGATTTTTGCATACTTGAGTAGGTCGATGTCGGTAAGGGGTCGGTGAGGTAGCGTAACTGCTAGTTTTTTGGCTTGATATGAAGACCCAAACCTTGCTTATACGGTTTCAGGTGTAAGCCCTTGCCCAATGCAATCGCTTCAATTGTTCGATTATGGCGTTTACTTTCATCCAATTCACGTTTAGCTGCTTGCGCGGCATTTACAGGTTTAGCTATACTAGCCGCTCCACCTGACAAAGCACCAGCAGCACTCAGACCCGCAAAAATGGGCACGAGGAATGGTAATAAACCACCAATTTTATGAGGTACAGGTAGAACTCGAGGCGTGCGGACTTTACCGCCTTGCATCTTTACAGCTGCACGAGCACCTCTTAGAGCTGATTTAATAACCTTATCCGGATGATCACTTTAAACCATTGTCTTCTTCGCAGGGCCAATTATTTTTTTCAAACAAACGCCTCCCCGACGAGTCTTCATTCCCATACCGAATTTTCTCTTGGCCTTCATAATATTTGTCACACCCCACGCACTTGCTCTCTCACCGATGCTAGCGTCTTTAGCGGTAACACGTTGTCGAGCCTGTTCAGCCAACGCTTTATCTGCTATATGTCTCGCTTCAAGATTGTCTGGATTTTTCGAATATGCAATATCGTGCTGTTTGCAAGCTGCATCCAATGGATTAATGCCCGGATCACCACGAGCAAGGCGCTTGGCTAGCTTTGTGCCTGGTCCGCAATATTGATAACCTGGCAGATGCAATTCAATGGGTAGTTTGTTGATTAGGCGATTGACGAGACCTTTACCGCTCTTGCTATGCACAATCATGTCTAAAGACAATAATCGACTGACGGATAATCCTTATATGAATCCTATATATATGATTTTTCCGTTAGTCGTGTGCGAGATGACGTCCAAGAAGCAAAGTATCGGAGGCGGACTTCCCGTGATAAATTTCGATGAATTTGTCGAAGATGGTGTGAAGAAGAAGCAAAAACGTCATGGACAGTTATTGCCGGATAGCATACGTGCGGTGTTGTGTGGTCCATCGAATTGCGGCAAAACCAATGCTCTGCTCACTCTCATCATACATCCAAATGGCTTGAGATTTGAGAACATTTATTTGTATTCCAAGTCGCTGAAGCAACCAAAGTACAAGTTGCTCGAACGATTACTTGAACCCGTGAGTGGAGTTACGTATCATCCATTCAATGAGCACGAACAAGTGATTGCACCAGGCGAGGCACGAGCCAACTCTATATTTATCTTTGATGATATAGCATGTGAAAAGCAGGATAATGTAAGAGCCTTCTTTTCCATGGGAAGACATGAGATTGTTGACAGTTTCTATCTTTGTCAGACGTATACTCGTATCCCAAAACATCTCGTGAGAGATAATGCAAATTTCGTGGTGCTTTTCAAGCAGGACGATATGAATCTCAAGCATGTGTACAACGATCACGTTAATACGGATATGACTTATACATGCTTCAAAAATATGTGCACGAAATGTTGGAATTCCGACAAGTATGCATTTATTACGATCGACAAGGATAGCAATATCAACGAGGGTCGATATAGGCAAGGTTTCGATTATTTTCTGACCATTGATAAATGACTCAACGCTGGTGGTTGGAGAGACAGTATTGTACGTGTGTTGATAGTGACAACATGAAGAGCGAACAACTGTTGAAGGAGAAAGATGTATTGCGTGAAATTGCCAAGGCGAGCGATGCCATCAGACGAAAGCATCGAATGATCAAGATTGGAAAAGATAGCGATGAGCAAAGAATGCAAGATGTTTTTAAGCCTATAGTGCGGCCATTGGAGAAATTGGTGTCGTACAAAAACGATGAGGTGGCGGGGATGAAGGAGGAGATTAAGAATGAAAAAGCGATTGATAATGTTGAAGAAAACGAAGATGTGCCAAATAGTGTGAAATTGAAAAATGAAACTCAAAATTCCTTTAATAGTGAAACACAAGATTCTTTTGAATTGGTATATGAGGATGACGACTCACCAACTCAAAGTGTCAACGATTTAATCACTGAATATCTCCTGTTGTTACGAACAAATAGAAAGGCAAGCTTGGATGTATCATATGGTGTGCGGAATCTCGCAAACAACAAATTAATGATTGGCAATTCTCCGATATTTTTCGATTCTCAACATATTCGTGTGGGAGACGTGAACTATCCGAAAACTGTTGGGTTAACGGAGCTGCTATTTAAAAAAGAGCCCAATGTCGAGGCTCTTACACCGGATGATTTGAAAAACTATGAAAAAATTGTAATCTCGACGAATGCTCACAAAAAATTTTATAAGCCTAGTGAAGCTATACGGCGCAATACCTGTCACAAATTCCACACTTATATCGCAAATATAGTTGATCAACACAAGCACATGGGAAAGGGTATGCCAAAGTATAAGCTAGCTAGAAAAAACACCCATTTCGACTATGTTTATTGGGATAATCCCAATGAACTTGTAGATCGTCTTCGTCTACTGCTGGCATCACAAGCAGCTGGAAACTCTGCGCATTCGAATGAAATTATATCAATCATCGAGGAATTACGTGAAGCTAAAATCATTTATTAACTCGACATCGGAAATTTCATGCGCATTCTCAAAATGAGTGTCGATGTGTTTGGACGGCAATTGAATAAGGGTGTAGTCCTCAGTAAACAAGGTCCTCCAGGCAGACCGGGTATTGGATTTAGAACTACCGCAGATGGCCATTATGACGTGGAGCAGAAAAGATTGTGTAATATAGCCGATCCGGAAGGACAAGACGATGCCATCACTCTAAGTGCTTTACAAAAAAAATCCCGAGTTATCATCAAGAACATACGCAAAGAAATAAATGAGAGTAACTTGTTGCTGGTTAATGGACTTGAAGCTACGATAAGAGACATTGCAAAGACGCTCGCGGCTGATGTCAAATCTCTACAAGATTTGGTGACTCGTAATTCGAACATCATTACGGAACTGGATGCACGACTGAGAGGACTGGAAAATGAATGAGAAAAAAAACGCTCTCGTGCGGGAGATACATAAGCCTGCTCGACGAAACTATCCACGTCGACATGTGGACATCCGTGGTTTGGACGAAACTTGGCAAGCCGATCTCGTCAATATGTCATCGTATGCGCATCAAAACTCCAAACATAAATTTCTCCTGACCGTCATAGATACTTTCTCAAAATTCGCCTGGGCCGTACCAATGCTGAGTAAGAATGGGAAAGATGCGGCAGCTGCAATGAAGTCGATACTCGTTAAGGGACGCACACCGCACAACCTGCACGTTGATCAGGGAAAAGAATTTTACAATTGTAACTTTAAATCTCTAATGAAACAATACAGTATTCACATGTATTCAACATATAGCAATTTAAAGGCATCCATTTGCGAGCGTTTCAATCGTACATTGAAAAATAAGATGTGGATGCAATTTAGTCTTCGCGGTAATTATATGTGGATTGATATTCTTGATAATCTACTAGCTGAGTATAACGATTCTGTACATCGCACCATTAGGATGAAACCGAGAAATGTAAATGTAGGAAATGAGATGCAAATATTGCAGCAAGTTTTCAATAAGACTCAGCCTCCAATAAAAACATCACCGAATTTCTCCATTGGCGATAAAGTGAGAATCAGCAAATTTAAGAGTGTTTTTGAAAAGGGTTACACGCCAAATTGGACAACGGAAATATTCACGATATATCATGTGAAGAAAACGCATCCGGTCACATACCGTATAAAGGACCAAAAAGACGAACCCATCGCCGGTGGTTTCTACGAACAAGAGCTTCTCAGTGTCAAGTACCCCGATATCTATCTCATTGAAAAAGTATTGAAGAAGCGCGGCAATCGAATGTTTGTAAAATGGATGGGTTTCGACGACACCCACAATAGTTGGATAAGTAAATCTGATTTGTAGCCGACAATAAAGAGAATGTGAAAAAAAAATCTTCGTGTTTTATGACTCTTTTCCTGAAGTGTTGGATAATCACCTGGTTCCGCACGTAGCCCTCCAAGACCGACTCCACAGCAAGCACCTCAACCTTTTTCGCTCTCTCTCTCTCTCTTGCATTCTCTAATCCCCTTGTTTTCCGTGAAAAATATGGATGAGGAGGGCAGAAAAATAATGGGGGAAAAAACACGTGAAATACAAAAAGCCGTTTTCTTTATTTACAAACATAAAAACCATTTACAAAGTCAATTATATTTCATAAAAAAAAAATGTACATTTTTTTTTTTTCATGACGGTATTCTATAATGCCCCCATGGTAGGGTTTCAGAGGAGCCAGGTATGATATACCGCTTATCATCATGTGGACTTAAAGCGATTTTTGCCTCACGAATGGTGTAGACTTTGTGCAATTCTGATCTGATGCATGTTTGACTACGCATCATTTCGATTTCTTCATTTAGACATCGAGAATAATCCTCAAACGTTATCGTCCTAGCGACAACGTAATTTTTGACACCTTTAACTTTTTTCGTGTCCTTCTTTCCTTCGACACGTGTCGCATACATTTTTGACCGGAGTCCAATAAACTCAGTCATGATCGCACCATTGCACTCGTCTTTCATGAGACCGGGTACCTTCTTGTTGACAAGCGGCATACCATACCTATTGTCCACCGGATAATCGCTCGTATCGAATTTGTTGATGTCACGCTTCATGTCTGCATATATGTCATCGCTCTCAATTTCATATATGAGGCTGTCTGTATCGGTATACATAACTTTGCATTTATCACGATACAGACGTACCATATACTCATGATGAAATTCATACAAACACGTCTTGGAAATGTCGAGTATGCACATACCCACATATATCGGCTTGTTGAATTTCACCTCGAGTTTGCGCAATTCGACAGCAATAAGGTTTTCAGAAAAAATGCTTCGGCTGTGGAAGTTTGGCTTCGAAATCATTGCCTCTGCACCAAACCTACCCTCCCATCGTGTCGAAAGTTTTACGTCTACATGATTGCGCACATTCTCCATCGTTTTCCCAAACACTGCATTGTTCATTAATTTGAATAAATTTTTTTCAAAATTATTTTGGGTTAGTGTTCGAAACTGAGTATTCAGCTCAATATACGAACGTAGCCATGTGGATTGTGTAAACTGTAAAATTCTGTGGATTTTGGTAAGGCGAAGTCCATGCTGTAAACACTGTTGCAAATTGCGATAATGTATAACATATCGTTTTTTATCATAGACGGTTGCGAGAAGCTTCTCCTCTCGCCTACCTGGCGGTTTTTCATGTGTAGGGCAAAACGGCAAATCTTTGTGCACATCATGTAGGAATTGCGGATATTCCAAATCGACCTCAAGGATGTAGCCTGTAGGTGAATCTAGCGCAAATGATGATAGATCAAACTTGGACGCATCATCGACCCATCGAAAATTTGCATATGGTAAAGGTTGGCACATTGCCCACCCATACAAATTATTTACATCAAAATACATCAAGTATGATGATGCTTTCGATGGATCAAACGACTCCATGTACCTATTATTAGCACAGGCATACCTGTTTGAGCATTGACTGAGACCACCGCGAATACCCCGTTCAACGAATAAGACCATATCGATGTCCGTTAGTAATTCAAATTTAACGTTTGTATGCTTAAGCATTGCATCCCAAATGTACCCAGGCAAAGTGTAGTAATACGCGGGATCCAATCCATAACTCTCAATACAGGTATCCCGAAAGTTTTCAAAAATATCCCCTAATAATAAGATGTCTGTCTTCAAGTACAAATCGCTATATTCACCCAGCGTTCGAATGGCGAACTGCTGCCAAACATTCTGGGCATGAGCGTACTCGCTCTCGGAAACCGTTTCATCTGTCAGGGAACTGTAAAATGCATCGCGTGGTGGCAAGCAGGTGTCGTCCAACTTATTCACGTGGTCTATATATTCATATGGGAAAATCCCTTTTCGTGTCAACAAATTGAAATCGTCAATTGATATGTCTGGAAATTGCGTCCTTAAAATTTTGAGTTTGTCTGCTGTCAAAAATGATGCTAATTTGTTGAGACTAGCGGAGAGAAATTTGTAAGAATCAATGAAGCGTAATTGAATCTTATGTTTTGAATCGTCCAGAATTTCAACGTGCTTCGTGAATGAGATGTATTTCTCTTTTGTGATTGGCAGTACGTCAGTTTTTCCTTCGAAAGCTGTGGCTACTTCCTTGATAATAAAGTGTGCATCATAACCCGACAAATTATGAAAAACTACGGGAATAAAAAATGATTGCTTGTAATTTAGGTTGCAATTGGAATGGGCAGGACCTCTATAACGTCCGGTAACATGGCAATGATCTCGAACGCGTACATCGTCTTGCGCAAATGGTTTCTCACATATATGACATTGAGTGGCGTTTCGAAAATTCACCCACTCGGTTGGTGTTAGAGGTATCATTGGTAGATTATCACAAAAAATGCTTTTTATGCGCAATGCCAGGTTTTTAAGTTCGTCTACAAACCATGATATGGAGTCGGCATTGCGACGTGAATGATACGAAGAGAGCGATTCATCGTATGAACAGCACACGTAATAACCAATACTAAATACTTCATGCTGATGACATATATCTTTTGTCGCATCCACCTCGTCAGTCTTTGCTAATACACACTCCAAATCGGCATACACGATGAAGGGGTGTCGTTCTTTCCGGTTGAAGTTTGCGAACTGGAGCCACTTATTGGTATCGTTCGGTAGTCGGATGGCACAGTTGTTTATGGCGCTACAATCAACCTCATGTGATTGCAGTTTATCCTCCGATGAGAAGTAATGCAAACACCTGCCAAAAAATATTATTTTGTTATAATTCGTCTTCTAGCATACATCATTACAAATGTGTGTGTGTGTGTGTGTGTGTGTGTGTGTGTTAGTTACGTTAACTTTTACATACCGATCACATATATGCTTTTTATGACCGTTTCCGTTGAGTTGTGCGTTCACAAGCCTCGATAGGTTTTTGATCCAAGCGAAATGTCCCACATTGTTGTCCTCCGTACCTTGTACGTATAGCAAATTAATATGCTGTTCCCTCTTGTACTGGGACACGCGTATTGGTGCAATGTTATTTTTGTTGTTGGTGGTGGTATATACATTGATTGATAAATTATTTTGAAGCTCAAATTTTTTGATTTGCGGTATGGTCACTGGGAATTCAATATCTTGTAGATTGAGTATTGTTGAATAATGAGGGTATGAAGATGGACGGGCACTGTCTCGTTCCGCGGGATACAGAGCGGCGATCACGGACCACGCAAAACACGCATTGTCATTGGACTTTACATTTACAATGGCACGCTTCATCATTATTTCCTTTGGTAATTGTAGGTGGCACCCGGCGCGCATTGGATTATACTTATTTACACTTATGGTTAAATTTAGAATTTTTAACAAAGTCCACCCACTGTCGCGTTCTTGAAATTCATCAAGGGATGCTAGAGTGGGTTCGACAACGCGTTGTTCATACCACTCGTCTAAATCAGATGTTTGGAAAAGTTCAAAGTTTTTCGTATTGACACTTTTGTTTGCATGCTTATCACCTGCCACAAACTCGCCGCTGAACGTGGTATTAATCTTTACACACAAATGTTCCTCAACAATGTTTTTCACATGTGAAAGCACCATGTCCCTGGCATCTTCGAGAAATTGTCGTGGGTCAATATGATCGCGATTGATGACGGAACCAGTCAATACACGATTTTCAAATGCCGTTTCAATGTTCCGCCAAATCAAACCACTTTCTCGCGCACCACATCCCGCACCCTCATGAATGAAACGTTGACGCACTGAGTTTTTTAAACCTTCAAGTCGCGCTATTTGAGCGATTAATGACTGTCGATATCCAATCGATAATCGCTGGCGTTTATTTCGGCTTTGATTTTCCAACAACTCAACGAATTCACTGTATTGATGCTCCCACACATTGTACTCTTCCAGTGAATTTATAAGTGTGGCTTGTTCTCGTAATCTTGCTTCTGATATATCACTAGACATGTTTATAAGTTTTTTGACAAAAAAAAAATGGTTGAAGTAAGAAGAAAAGAAAAAACGATGTGGATGAGTTGACTGCTCGACTCCGAATGTTTCGATTTTCCGAGCAGCGGGTCACACCCTCCACAACTTAAAAAAAAAAAAAAATTTCCGTCTCTATCATCTACTGGCTATCTTAGAAATTCAACAGTATACCCTCTCAGACTTTTGTGCTACAATCGGGATAGAACATGAAAAAAAATATATATAGAACGGTTAATATAGATATGAGGGAGGCATATTATGGGAGTTTTTAAGTGTGAGTTGCGTTCACGGTGAAAAATGTAACGGTATCCGGTGTCTTGATGGAAAACATAAATGTCACCAGTATATGGACTGAAATGTTTAATGTGATATCAGGAACGTGAGAGAAACAGGGCTGTAACCCGCTAGGGTACCTGTGCTCAAGTCATTCATTCACATAGGGATCCGAGATTCCAAAAACCAAATATATATGGCGGTCACCTGTATGATTTTCCCATACACCATCGTCAAAAACGTGGTTTTATGGAGATCGTAAAATGCTTGAATCCTAGCAGGTCAACATCCGCCTCTGCCAATGGAGTTTTACTTTCCTGATAACCCTCCGGCGATAGTAAGGAAAACATCATAATCACTTGTATGATTTTCCCATACGCTCTTGCCAAACGCGGTTTTGTGGGGATCATAATATGATTGAACCCTAGCAGGTCGGCTTCCACCTCTACTGATGGAGTGTTTCTTTTCTGATAACCCCGCTCTGGAGATGGTAGAGAAAAAAGAACGTTGAGAAAAAAATCTTTCCGTTCACCCTTAGCCTGGATGAGGTATCTTGAAAGGTCTATATGTTTGTACACCTGCCCCCCCACCCTCATTATTTTCCAACATGTGGGGAGAAAAATGAGAAAAACCTCGTTTTTCCTTGTTTTTCCAATGTTCAAGCAAGAGAAAAAAGTGAGCAACTCATTCCCCCCCCCCACCCATACTGCATCCAATAAGGATCTAGTAATTAAAAAGGATTCGGGTAGTCGTTTTTCACCATTCCAGTCTCCAATTTCCAAGAGTGATTTTGAAAAGTGCTGCACAAAAACGTAGAACAATGGTTGATCAAATCCGCGACATTGAAGTGATTGATATCGTCAGCGACGACGAAGACAACGAGATGGATGTGATAGAAGAAGAAGAAGAAGAAGAACTGGACAGTGATCTCGAAGTTAATGAATCCGGTTGTGAAAGTGATTATGATGAAAACCATGATAGGCGAGAACGCAGACTGGACCTGCAAATTATTCACAACCTTAATCGACAAACTGTTTATTGCATCAATTACTATTATTTTGTTCCATCTCGTGGTGTCAGATATTGCACTCAGTGCATATTGGATATGGGTGCAATGGTTGAGAGTAATAGCAGTGCGTGGTCACTACCGAGAGGCATATGATACAATGAGTGGGATCTTTTGCCGTAACTGTCGAGATCCACTGTATGAAATTGTGATAAGCAGCGTGTGTACGACCTGCTTAAATGGATTCCCCCCTTCTGTGCCTGAAGAAATTGGTGGAGTTCAAATGAACAATATCGCCGACAATAATGATGATGACGATAGTGATAATGAATTAGATGTCATGGACATAGATGAATTGCGAGATGATCTCGAATTCATCGATTCAGACTATGAAAGTGATTGTGATGGTGAAAACCATGATGTGCAAAAATATAGACTAGATTTGCAACATCATCGTCTTCTCAATTCGCGAGCTGTATTTTGTATAAATTATTGCTACATAACTGTGAACGAAAGGGCAAAGTATTGCACTTCATGTTTCCTCGAAGACCGGGAAATGTTTGTGGAAGCAAAAGCGGTGCGGGGCCACTACAGGGAACGCTTCAATGCGATGAGTGGAATTTTCTGCAGCACATGTCGAAATCCGTTTCATCGAATTGTTCCATGCAACATGTGCTCCACCTGCCTACATGGATTCCCGGTTAATCGTAAGTTTTATCTGTAAATACTATCATTCTAAATATTATAGACCTACATATATTAATATAAAAAAAAATGCATGTTTTTTTTGTTCCAGAATGATTGCAGTCTTCAGGATTTTTGAACATGGACACACACACACACACACACACACGCGCGCGCGCGCGCGCGCGCGCGCACACACACACGCATACACACACACACACACACACACACACAAACAAACATGCGCGCGCAGATTGTTTATTGTAATTTAATGTAATTTAATGTAACATGTACATATACGATTTAATGTAACATCTATATATAAGAAAAAATGTTGTTGCATTATTGATTTGAAAAAAATGTTCTAATTCAGTGTTTTGTACATAGTTTTATTGTAAAATAAACATTTTTGATTTCATTTAATTAAAAAAAAATTTCAGTTAATTATGACTTCTTTTGCCCCCCCCCCCCGGAACCACCTTCCCTCTCCCCACTACTCGGCCTTACTATATCCCACGTGGACCCCCCACCCCCTCGGCCGGAGACGCCGTCTCGCTCCCCCCACTACCTGGCCCTTCCCGCCGTGACGTCACACCACAGGTACCCCGCGCGGGCACCCCGCCCCGCTCCCCCCTGAGATCCCAGCGTTCGGACTGGCGTTACGCCTCTACTAATGCCAGAAAAGAATTAGAAAGAAATTCGAAAAAAAATAATTAAAAATAAATTAAACTGGTCTTTTAACTAGTTTTTCAGCTAAAGTGACAATTTTGAACTATGCAAAAACAATCAATTCTGAAAAATTAATTTAAAAAACTGCGAATTATTGGTTTCCATATCAATACACATTTTAAAAGTTTTCGACTCCGGGGGAAATTCAATACGAGGATTAAAAATTTATTTTACCTCAAGACAACAAAATTAAACTATCTCTTCCGTTGGCATGAGCCTGCTGTCATATTTGTTTACACAATTCGTTAATAAAATTTTGGTACTTTTATTACCACAAATGAAGGCTCATTATTATTATCTACGACATAATTAAATTTGTAAAGATTCTCGTCAATTTACAAACTCCGGAAATTCCACGGGATTCAATTCTTTCCCGGAATTGTACACCGGAAGGATATTTAGTGCACGCTCTGTAACGAAAAATCTGCATTGCGATGATTATCTAGTGAAAAATGCAATTTTGCGTTGAAAAAAAAAGTGACAGTAAGGCTTGCCGTGAACCCGAACTTCCCCGTTCTGAGACAGGCAACCTACCAAATCGACCAAAATTTTCTGAACAGAAAATCTTGTTATGCTGTTGTATGTTGTTGGCGGTAAATCGTTGTACGGTGAACGGATGGGTGCTCGGTTCTAGCGCCTCGTTGCCTCAAAAGTGAACCTCTTAATTTATTCTAAATTCAATCCGTTTCATCGTAAGTTTATGAATAGAATTCTTTATTTTTAAAAATCTCTTCAATATTTTCGTGACGAGGTTCAATGATAAATGTTCGAAATCTCACCCGGTGCCCCAAACAAAATATTAAGTAACAAAAAATTTGTTAAACAATATTATCCATTGCAAAGAATAATTTGTATTGCGGGCGGTAAAAAAATGTGACTAGCGGCGCAAAAAAAAAAAAGTGGCCTATGACTTAAGCCTCGAACCCGAGCTCTCCCATTCTGAGGCAGGCAACCTATCCATTCGGCCAACGTTTTCTGTTAGCGATTGAACGTTGTACGTTGAACTGATTGGTGGACGGTCCTAGCGCCTGGCTGCCTTAAAAGTGAACGTTTTAATTTATTCTTAATTAAATACGTTTCATCGTAATTTTATGAATGGAATGATTTAATTGAAAAATTTTCTCGATATTTTCGTGACGCGGTTCAATGAGAACGTTCGAAACCTCACCCGGTGGCCCAAATAAAATATTAAGTAACAAAAAATTTGTTGAACAATATTATCCATTGTAAAGAATAATTTGGCTTGCGCGCAGTAACAAAAATGTGACTAGCAGCGGAGCGAAAAAAAGTAACCATATCTTAGCCTTGAACCCGAACCTTCTCGTTCCGAAGCGAGCAATGTATCAACTCGACTACCATTTCTTCATAGCAATAAGATGCTAAATGGCTTACTTATAGCGCTAGCCCCTGGCAGATTGAAAACAGTATCTTTCAATGTTATAAATAAAAACTATTAAACAATAAATCCACTTACAAATGCATTAATCGTGGTCATTATCCGACGCGAAAAAAAAAAATTGAAAAAAAAATTCACCTGCCCGAACGTGGCTTCGAACCCGCGTTACCTTCGGCTCCGACGCCGAAACTACTGTGCCATTGTTTACTCGGCGTCGAGTTTTACTCGTGAATATCTCGGCCAATTTTTGTCGCACGACATTTTTAAAAAAAGGGTTTTGCTCGGAAAGGGTCACCCTGTATGCCCACGAACGGAAAACTAGTTGTTGAGATACACCCTGTATAAACATCTTTCGACAACATTTTGAGTCGCCGCTGCGAATAAGCCGCAGTCATCGATTTTATTTTAGGTTCAGTAAATGATATTTGAAGCGTGCATGGCCCGCCATTAGAACGGAGTTCGAGCGACTACCAGTTGACACTAAACGACGATAAACGATATCGATGCTCTGAATGTTTTTGTAGCCTCTATCGGAGATGCCTGAAATGAATCCCTCGAATGCGAAAAAAAAAACGTTTCGCACGAAATTTTTTAAATCTAGATTTTTTATTTCGCTATTTTTTCAGCTTCAATCATTTTTCGAAGACTTTCGAGGATCTTCGACCTTCCGGGCTGGGAAAAACCTGTGAACTGAAAAAAAAGTTCCATCTCATTTCTTTTTTTCTCGTAAAACATTGCAGGTAATTTTTTTATCGAATTCTGTACCCGCAAAAGATATTTCCTATATAACTGACAGCGATTTGTAAGAATTTTAAGTTACGTTTCCCATACAAAAATGTATTTCATCGCTGTAAACAAGATTTTGGTTCATGCATCACCTCTTCATCATGAGTGTTAGAGTTTTGGCACATTTGCTTGTTATATCTTTCGCCACACGGAACAGCTATCTCAGCGTGGCTGAAATTGTGAATAAAAGCGAAGAATTTCGGGATTTGTTAATGTATACATAAATCTAGACGATTAAAATGCTTACGCCAAAAATAAGTACCTTCGCGAAACATAATTTTCTCCCGAACCCTTCAAAATGATCCTCCGCATCGCTTGGCCCATTTCTTCGAAACTGTGACTGCAAAAAAATTGTGCGCTATCATTGCTAGCAGTATGGATAACAAGTGCAGATGAACCGCAACTACACTCTTAATTTAACGATGGATGCGGTGAGAATTGCATGACTTCGTAGTTTGAGACAGTTTTTAAAGAAAAGTTACTGCACTCAATATTGATGACATCGAAGCTATTTTTTTCATTGTGAAACATTTTTGATTTTCCTCGAATCTTACTTTCGGCTGAAAATATAGAATTATATGTCTAGTATACATGTATGTACACCGACCGATGGACCATGTTTGCGAGAGAGATTGCTCATTTGCAGATTCCGAGTGTTCTTCGAAACGACTAATATTTCGGAAAAGAGAAAAGAAACATCTTCGGCTCTGTTGAACAGTGAACAACTTCTTTCTCTTCGTTTGCCCGAAATGTTATCCGTCTGAGAGAGAAGGGCGGTAGGATTGTATGGATTGAACATACGAGTCATGTCTTTAAGGGACAACACCACTGTGACGGCTTCAAAAAATCGATTTTTTGAAAACCATATAGAAAAATCTAAAATACATTTAAGATTAAGATGCCGTTGGACCCAGGTCGAAAAAATAATTATTTTCGGAGATATTGAATATTTTGTGGAGCGGTGCAGCGCTCCGTGACGCTGCACGGAGCGCTGCAATTACGCCGGTCTTCGAAAATTTGAGCAGAGACGATTTGCTGCAGCGTTGTTTGAGCGGCTTCACGCAAAACAACAACGAAAGCTACAACAAATCAGTTTGGGCAATAGCCCCCAAGTGTCAGTCCGGGAGCAAAAAAATCGTCGATATTGCAGCTGATATCGCGGTATTATTATTCAATGATGGCCTGAGAAGCCTCATGAAAGTTTTGGAGACGTTGGGGATAACTATCGGCCCAAATTGTTTCAATTTTTGCGTTGAAACCGACGCAGCGCGGATCGAGCTGGCGGAGCGCTCGCTCACAGACGCTGCAAAAGAGGCAAGAAGAGCCTCTACAAGTTCGAGAAAAGATGCTAGGGACAATCATTTGCTTCTTGAAGGCCAGCTATATGGTGCCGGCATCGCTGATTAAAGGTAAACAATTTTTTTTCCAATTTATCGCATAAATTAACAAACCTAAAACTTTGAACGCGTTTTTCTCAAAACCACTTTTTTGAGTGCGGCACGCAGCAGAACTCGAGCAATTTTTATCCGATCGACTTCAAATTTGGACTGCATGAATAAAACTAGATTATCTAAAGAAGTACATAGGATTTTTTCGATATCTCAATAATAAAAAAAGTTATAGCCTATTTTCGACGAGAAATTTTGCTCGAAAATCGTCCTTTAATTTCAAAAGTGTGCCTATTTTTTAAAAATCAATATTTTTTCAAATCCCTATGTACTTCTCTTCAAAATATCATATTATTAACGAAAACACTCGGTATTTTTTTTCAGATCGACTTTGAAGAGAGTTCTGCTGCGTGCCGCGAACCACTGCAGAGGCAACAGTACCTGACGCGGGAGCTTCCCCAGCGTCACCATGGGGCGTGAAAAATTTGAAATTTTTTTTTTATGTATCTGCAATAAACAACGAACAAAACAAAAAATTTTTTTTTCGAATATCTCTTTTTTTCCCACAAAAAAAAATTCTTGAAAAATGGCAAAAAAACAGGGGGTCACAGTGGTGTTCTGCCTTAAGGACATGTATTGGAGATAATGTCATTATCTCCTATAAGGATTAGTTATCCGGCAGACGAAGAGATGGACGTGGTTTATCCTTCAAAAGAGCGGAGAGTGTGAGTCTTTTTTCCCGAAATACAAACTATCTCTGACAACAATTTCAATGTGTGAATTACTTATACCTCGTGCACTCATGACCACTGGGTCCGTGCGATATTGCGCCTTGAAAAGGAAGGATGACATAATTTTTCCATATTACAAGTGATTTTCGAATAAATGTATTCCCTCAAAAGTTAGTTAAAATTGTCAATTTAGATAAAAAACAATTAATGCGGTATTCGTTTTTTTTTACTTAATCACTGCTAGTCGTTGGTTTTTTTTATTTCTGGTGTTTGGTATTATTATACACTACCGCTCAAAAGTTTGAATACACCAGTTGATATTTCTTGCCGCACTAAAAGTAATATAGCTCCGTAAAAAAAAGATAACCAAATTTAACTATCGGCGTTTTGAAGAGAACAATATCAGCTTTGTTCTCCTTTTTAAAAATATTTTTTATGATTTTTTTTTTGACCCGGTACACTCTTTTGTACGTGACTGTTTTTCGGATATTTTTCGGGCATCGAGAATCGGGCGCATAACCTATAGAAAATTTATTTGTCATTTTTATCTATGATAAACTTGAAAGAGGTAGCGGAGCTCCATTTTCGTTTTTTTCAAAAGTTTCGTGCAATTTTTTTTGCAAAGTTATATCATTTTCGGCTAAAGAAGACAAGTTTTGTAAAATGCAACGTAACTCAAGAAGTATAGGGCTTAAGGGGAAATATCAAAGATGTAAAAAGTAGCGTAAGTTTATACTAGATCGCCTGGATTTTTTTCAGAATTTTCCTTTGAGATATTCTTTTTTAATAATTTTGGCTCGAAACTACGAGTAGGATGGCTCAACTAGAAAAGTCTAGCCTTTCGGAATAAATATCAAGAAGAGAAACAGTTTAATTTTCGATTTTAACTTCGCTTGAATTTTTTCAGAATTTTTTTTTTTACATTTCTTTGAATTTTATTTACTTGCAACTTGGAGAGTCATCCAAGCAATTGGTTATCCGCGTCTTAGCCAAAAAAAAATGAAAAAAAAATGTTTAAATGAAAAAAAAATCAAAAAAAGAAAAAAAAATTCAAGCGAGTTTCGAATGAAAAATTAAAAAAGTTTCTTGTCCTGATATTTTGTCCTAAACGCCATACTTTTCGAGTTAAGCCATCCTACTCTTCAGAGTTTCGAGGGAAAATAGTTGAAAGAAAGCACCTCAAAGGAAGATTCTGAAAAAAATCCAGGTGATCCAGTATAAACTTACACAATTTTTTACATCTTTGACGTTTCCCCTCAAGCCCTATAGTTCTTGAGTTACGTTGCATTTTCCAAAATGTCTTTTTCAGCCAAAAATAAAATAACTTCGCGAATAAAATTCGTACAAAACTTTTAAAAAAAATCGAAAATGGAGCTACTGCTACTTCTTTCAAGTTTAACATGGATAAAAATTACAAAAGAAAATTCTATTAGTTATGCGCGAAGTTCTCGATGATCGAAAAATAGCCGAAAAACGGTCACGTATGTACGAAAGTATGTACCGGGTCGAAAAAAATCATAAAAAAATATTTAAAAAAAACAAAACAACGTTGTATTTATTCCCTTCAAAACACCGTTCGTTAAATTTGGTCATCGTTTTTTTGACGGAGCTATCTAACTTTTAGTGCGGCAAGAAATATCGACTGGTGCATCCAAACTTTTGAGCGGTATCGTTTTTACTAGATTTCAATTATTGGAAAAAAAGAAATGGCCAAGCTTTTAACTTTATTTCTTACCGTCGCATACCGTAACCGTGCGCATGTTGACTTTGGAAAGAAATATAAAATACATTTACATATACAAAAATGCTAAAGAAGAATTAAATAAAATATCCAACCCCTGAAATTAATTTGAAATAATACAAATGATCCTTTAATTGATTGTTTAGCTAAAATGACAATTTAGATCGACGTGAACACAATTGAAAAATTGCAACGCTTTAAACTTTTTAAAACTTATCAAGGATGCATTGACCTCAAAAAAACTAGCCGTTCCTTGTCGCAATGATTATTTGTAAATTGTTACGCCTTTGATTAAAAGAATGAGGGATATGCAATTTTTAAGCTTATTGTAAAATTCATTTGGCACTATCAAAAAAATGTTATTAAATAATAAGAAAATGTACGTATAGAGAAAACTTTGAAGTTTACGAAACCCGAAAGAGTCTTCCAACCGATGAAATTAAAACTGAACGATTAATGCGAAGGTTTCTTGAAAAAAAAATTGGCGAAACAAATGTATTCACCCTCCTGGCCTTTTTTAACGTTATTAAAAAATCAAAATTTTCGTTTCTTTGTGTTTCTTATGACCCCTTAGTTATCGCCGCTAAATAAATTAAATGGAAAAACTGCAAACTAGAAAGTCTATGGATCGTAATTTTTTTTGTTTCATTATTCTACGACTATTTTTTCCTGAATTACAGCCCAATGAAGATCACTGAAAATTTCCACGAATTTATTTAAACCCTTGATTTTTTAAGTACGGTAGATTCACTTACAATTTGGATCCTGCTGAAATTTTTCTCTGGATATTGTGAGCTACAATAAATTCGGTGATTACGCGACGATGTTTGTTGATAAAATTTCTAAAATATTCCCGGCGTTTTTTGTTTGGGGATGCCAAGAACGTATCACTTAAAATGTTCTCCAAGGTTATTGCCGAAATCCCGCGTGCGAAGCCATTGTATGATGAACTGCGGCGACAGATATGTCAGTACTACGGATCGCAACTGTCACCGTTGCCAAGATAATAAACAAGCTTTAAAATAGTTGCCCAGTGAGAAGTCTACAGCAAGTGTACTCGAAATATGAAGGGAACAAAATAAATCCAATTTTGTGTTCTCATAGAACAAGCTTTGTTGTGGTGACTTTTTTTGAAAACCCGCACGTCGGACAAATATTCTAGTGCATGTGTGAATTTTTCGTGTTCGATTCGCCTTGACCTGGCGATAAGGGTAGCTTAGGTAAGTAAAAAATGAGTCAGTTTTATAAAATAATATATTAATTGACTCTTAATCGATTATTTACATACGGAACGCAACAGTATCGCGGTTTGAAGTTGGGTCGGTGATAAACACATCGCACGAATATACTATACACAAACTCACACACAGACAAGCGCGCACGCAATATTTTTGTAATTTTTTTTTTCAACTAATGGAAAAGATTTGGATGTAATTATTGCGTTTAATTTTTTCACGTTCTACACCGGTCCATTACAAGAATCTTATCCTTCAATTGTAGAACATTGCATCCTTTTGCGCGTGTTGTATTCGATTTCATCTTTATTGCGTAAACAAAGACCCTGTCGTGGTACTAGTGGCTTGCGGCACCGTAGGACTCGTCCGCTCACTCTCGTCGGGAATAAGAGAAAATCGAGGAAGAATTTGGGCGAATCATGCTAGAGATGCCCGATTTTCAAGTCCAAAAACTATTCGGAGTTGAAAGAAATAAGATGAAATCGAGAACAAATTTCAGTGGAACGTTTCAGGAATATCAGATAAAGGCCCTGAAAACCATTCGAAGCATCGATTTCATCTTTGATTGCTTGATGCCCTCTGGTAATCGCTCAAGCTGCGATTCAACGATGCACCATGCGCTTGTCTAAAACCGTTCGCTTCATCGAAGATTATATTGACGACTGCCATGGCGGGGACGATCGAACGGTGTCAAAAATCCTGCAGAAGCGTCAAGTGCAATGTCGATTTCATGTACATCGCGTAAATAATGATCCTATCGATGTACTGGCAGCTAGCAGCACAGCACGACTGGTCCACTCGCTCTGATCAGAAATCAGATGAAATTTCGAAACAATTCGGGTGAAACTTTTAGGGATGTACAATTAAGGTTCCAAAAACGATGCGAAGCGTGAATTTCATCTTCTAAGCTACCTTTCTTGAAAGAAATCTTTCTTAAGCTACCTTGTTTGCTTGAACGAAGATAAAATCAACGACTGACATGACGAGGACGATTGAATGCCGTTAAAAGCCACGCGAAAACGTCAAGCGCAATCTCGATTTCATCTGTATCACGCAAACGATTCTTCTGTCGTTGTACTCGCGGCTCGCAGCAGTTCCTGAATTGTCCACTAGCTCTAGCCGGAAATAAGATGAAATCGAGAATTATTTTCAATGGATCATTTCAGGAATGTCAGATAGATGCTCCGGAAAGCATTCGAAGCATCGATTTCATCTTTGCTTGGTTTGTACCAGCTGTTAGTCGCTCGAGCTGCAGGCCAATGACGCACCATGCCCGTCTCCGGAACCGTTGATTCGATCAAAGATGAAATCAACAAATGCCATTACGAGGACGGTCGAACGACGTTGACAGTTGCGCGGAAACGTCAAAGGCAATGTTGATTTCATCTTTATTGCGTAAACAATGCGTCCAACTCGCAGCTTGCAGCACCGCGTAAATTGTCCTCTTGATCTGATCACAAGTGACATGAATAAATAAATAACATTTTTTATAAAGTAGCACAAATTATAACCTTTTAGATTACGCTGGTGTTCTAATATTCTTAAGAGGTAACACCACTCTAGCGACAGAAAATAAGGCCTAACTTTGACAATCTATTTTAGGAGTTTGATAAAAGGATAGGATTTCATTTGAGAGGGTTTATTTAACACATATTAAAGGATAAAAAAAAATTATTATAATTTTCATACAAAATGGCCGCGACAGAGTCCAACTTGAAGTACGAGTTTTTCAAACTGGGAGGACGGAGTACTCGAACACGTTTGCATGGATCGATTTGAAATCGATCTAAGGACTATCGATCGGCTAAGGACTCCCATAGTGAAGCTATTATCAAAATTTCAAATCTATCCATGCAAAGGTGTTCGAGTATTCCGGCCTCCCAGCTTGAAAGACACGTTTTTCAAGATGGGCTCTGTCGCCCCCATTTTGTATGAAAATTATAATAATTTTTTTTAATGCCTTAATATGTGTTAAGTAAACCCTCTCAAAAGAAATCCTTTTTATTTTTCATACTCCCAAAATAAATTGTCAAAGTTAGGCCTTATTTTCTGCCGCTAGAGTGGTGTTACCCCTTAAGAGAAACCGCAAGCAGAGTCACAACGCTTTGGGAGTTCAGGAATCAACCCGTATCGGGACGTGAAAAATCGTATCTCCGGCGGTGCAGATCTTCTCATCTTGTTTCAATCCTCAAAAACCGTCGTATCGATTTTCGTCTGGCGGAACCGACACATTTCGTTTCCCCTAATGAGGAAATGCAAAGCTTTACCTCATGTTTCCTAACTCAGTTCGAACACACTTTGAGATGATATTCGTACAGAAAAATTCATTTTTGGAGATCAATCCGACTACGATACTAAACGGAGTGATTGAATGAGAAATGGAATCCGGAAATCAACCAGTTCTCGAAAATGTAGCGTCAAGTTATTGAGAGTTTGTTAATAAAAATTAACGTATTGATTTTTTTTTCAATACGCAAGAAAAATCGCTCGGTATTTCGAAATTTGATAATCATTGACAATTCTTTGGTTTTGTTAATTTTTATTTCTCAAGGAAGCAAAAACAACAGGCGCTCTCAATAGATAATCGCGGCAAAGTTTGTAATTTTCATTAATTGCGGCGCATTTCACACTTTGGCACGCAATATGCCGAGCTATAGCAGACGATAGGTGAAACGTCAAATCGCGTGTCACGAGTCTCGAGCCGAATAGGTTGTCAGGCAACGTAGCGAATGTTCGCTAAACGTCAGATCATTCGCGCTGGCATCTGTCAAACGCTGCGGTATCGCAGAACCTTCCTGACGTCGGCTACGACTACGTGGCCCTTCGACTACTCTTCTGCCCTTTCCGATCGTCCAACATGGCGGATTCGAACGTTCCTTTCGAAGATCGAACGCCTATTTTCTAATGCTTCCCATTTGATGACGGGGGCGAAAAAAAGAAAACGGCTAAGTAGAAATCTTCGGAGTAACCTGCCGAACCCGGCATTTCCCGCTGTTACACCTATTCTGGATCACCCTGTAGAGACGCGCCAGCGTCTCGACGCCAAGTAATTAAAAAGAAATAGAAAAGAATTCAAATTTAAACTCGAGACATCAGTCGCGCACTCTACTATACAGTAACACGGAGATATACTGGTCACATTTGAACGTAACACAGCTCGCCCGTAAAAACGCGTCACTCGATCGAAAAAGTAATGAAAGTTTACCAATCTAAAGGTATTTTTTCCGTTTGATTGAGCCTAGTTGCATTACAATCCATTCAACCAATTCTGAGATATCGACATATGAAGCGAATTTTTTCGCCAAATTATTGCAGAAAACGATATATATATAGCACATATGTCTTTAAGGCCTCGCCGTCTCCACCCCCACTCCTCAGTGAGCGATCCGTTTTCGTGTGTCGTCACACTGACGGATGCCAGTGTTGGGTAAAGTTTAATTGCAAGGTTAACTTAAGATTAACACTTAATTAATTGTTTATCACGACTATAACAATTAACAATTAATCAATTGTAATTGTGAAAACTCACGATTAGCAATTAATTAATTGTTAATTTTTTATTTTTTTTTTATCGTGGTGAAAAGGAGGAAAAAAAAAGACCGTGGGCGTCTCCGCTGCGCCAGGGATTAGGGGTTGCCCCTTAAAACCCGGAGCGGCGTCGACACCCGTGTGCCGGGCTCTCATCCCGCTTCATAGGGTCGGAGGGGGTCATCCCTCTCGGCCACAAATTCCGCGAGATGCATACCGGCTAAACCCCCCCCTCCCCTGGCCAAGAAGTCGAAATTCCTTGGTCAGGACGGGGGAACCACTTCTGTCTGATGCCCGGCCGTGGACTGCGTTAGCATTACTTCCGGCCGGACATCCTGTCCGTGTACTCTTGTCTGGTTCGTATCGTATCGTCGTGGTCTTGGCTACTGAGTGCCGGCCCTCCTCATTCGCTCAGTCACCCAAGCATCCGTCTGCATTTTTTCTCCTAAGGACATTCTCTACGAAGGTGGACACGAGGGCCCACCATTCGCTGTCCTGGGTCATCACGCCAACGATATTGTCTGGCGTGATTTCTCCAGCTGTCGCCTCTAGTCGTCGTCTCGTCTCGGTTCAACGGTCACATGTGAAGAACGTGTGTTCCGCGTCGTCTCGGTCGTGTTCACAGTATTTGCAGTCTGCAGTCCGCACCCTCCCCATTTTGTGTAGGTATCGTCTAAAGTATCCGTGTCCCGTCAGAAACTGCGTGAGGTAAAAGTTTACCTCGCCGCCGCTCCTTTCGATCCACGGTATCAGTTCCAGTATCAGTCGTTTTGTCCACGTCCCAGATGTCTCTTTCGTCCATCTGATCTGCCATTGTCGTATCGTCGTCTCCCGTTCCCTTCTTGCCGCATCTGCCCGTCCCGTCCGTGTACTCTGAAGGTAGATTCTCCTTCGCTCGAAAGCTAGGAGGTCCACCGGGATCACACCCGCCACGACCAGGACTGCCCCTGCCGAGACAGTCCTGTAGGCACACGCGATCCTGAGCGCACCTTGTCTCTGTACCATCGTCATGGCATGTCTGTATTTTGCTACGTGGAGTGCTTCCCCCCATATCTCGGCGCCATATAGGAGGATCGAGTGGGTCGTCGACATGAGTAGCCGACGTTTGCTCGGTCTCGGTCCTATTGTATTTGCCATCAGGCGGCTCAGAGATTTTACTCTCTCCGCCGCCCTCTCGGCCTTATGTGGGGCCAGAAAGTCATCTTCGTATCCAGGGTGACCCCCAGATACCTGATTTCATTCCTCGTCTCCATCGTCTCTGTCCTAATAGTCATCGGTATGATCGTCTGTATCCTCTTTCGCGTTAGTAGCATCAGTTCTGTCTTGGCTGTGACCAGTCGGAGTCCGTGTTCTGTCATCCATCCGTCCACCCGTCTCATTACTTGGTTAAGTCGCAGCTGGGCCAGAGATGGATCGCGTTCGACGGTCACGGCTGCCACGTCGTCGGCGTAAGCAACCAAGAAAGTATCCGGCCGCATCTCCAGCCGCAGCAAACTGTCGTAGAGTCCGTTCCAAAAGTCCGGTCCGAGAATTGATCCCTGTGCGACTCCCGCCGTGATCGCGCGAGTTTCTCGTCCGTCCGTCGTTTCGTAAGTAATACGTCTGTTTCGTAAGTAATCGCTCAACACTCGGAGTAGGTACGGCGGGACTCCGAAGACACCTCTCAGCGCCCCCAGGATGTCCACCCACCTCGCCGAGTTGAAGGCGTTCTGTACGTCCAGTGTCATCAGTAGCACCATTGGATGAGCCCTATGGCAGTGCTGTTGGGTTCGTTGGAAGGCCGTCACGACGTCTTGGATTGCTCCAATTGTCGATCGTCCCTTCCTGAAACCATACTGTCTGTCCGATAGTCCTCCAGCGGCTGCTATTGCGTCCGTAAGTCTAGGTCTTAACAGTTGTTCGTACAATTTTCCTGACGTGTCGAGTAGGCTCAGTGGGCGGTAAGCCGACGGCGAGTGAGGGTCCCCCTTGCCTTTGGCGATGATCACCAGTCTCGCCACCTTCCACCGCTCCCCGAAAATGCCCATCGTCAAGCAGGTGTTGTACATATCCAGGAGGACTCAGGTTGCCCAACAGCCGCAGAATCTCCCCCGGAATGCCGTCCGGTCCCGGGGCCTTCCCGGCCTTCATCGAGGCGGTCGCTCTCGCGAGCTCCTCCCCGGTAAAGAGCGATATCTCCCCAGGTTCGTCGACGTCTTCCGTCTCCGTTCTCGTCTCGTGCGTCGGGAAGAGTCCGTCGATGATCGTCCGTGTCGTTGGAGGGTCCATCGCGCCGGTCGGCGTCCGATCCCCAAGTCTACCGGTTACTAGCTTGTAGCTGGTGCCCCAGGGGTCCCGATCCACCTCGTCGCACAGTTCCCTCCAACACTTCCGTTTTGTGTCCTTGATCGTCATCGTCAGTTTCTTTCGTGCCGTCCGGTAAGCTGTTCTATGCGTCTCTGCTTCGGGTCCCCCCCTCGCCCGAGTGAGTTTCCTCCTACAGGCGAAGCAGGCCCTCCGTAGTTCCGCGATTTCGTCCGTCCACCAGTATTGTTGTTGCCGGTTTCGTCGGTAGCGTTTCTGTGGCATCGTGTCCTTGCAGAGTCGCTGGACGAGTTTCGTCGTCTCGTCGATCAGTCGTTCGGCGCTTTGTCGTCCTGTCAGTCCGTCGGGTATGTTTCCCTTTGGAGCTGGTGCTACCAGCAGCTCTTCAGAGAATCTGTCCCTGTCGCGTCTTTTGAGGTTCCACCGCGGCGGCGGTGTACTCCGTTGGGATCGAGTTGTCTCGTCGCCTCCCACTTCGAAGGCTATGTACGGATGATCGCTGGCATTATAGCCCTCGACCACCCGCCAGCGCCTGATCTGTGAGAGGGTTCCGTCCGACGTCAGCGTCACGTCAGGGATGGAGTCGCCAAAGCCTGGTCTTCTGTATGTCGGCGTGTTTCCTGTGTTAACCACTGCCAGATCCAGCCTCGCAGCCATCTCCAGCAGGAGCCGTCCCCATTTGTTCGTCGTGGTCATCCCCCACTCGGTCGCTCTGGCGTTAAAGTCGCCGGCGACGACTACGGGCCCCTGTCGAAGCCGGAGCTCATCCTCGAGGGAAGACAACCTCTCCCCGAACTCCCCCACGGTGCAGTTTGGCGTTAGGTACACGCTGACGTATGTGGTAGCGCCCACCGTTGCCCAGACGAAATCATCTGCCACACCGCGAGAAGCTACCCGAGAAGCGGCATCCCCCCTAAGCCAGATGGCGGCGGTGCCCCTGGTGTTGGTGAGCCACGTCGGCGTTGTCTCGTCTCTGTACTGTTCTGACAGTATGAGTATCGTCGCGTCGAGTTCGTCAGCTATTTGCGGTAACAGTAGCTGTGCCGTCTGACTCCGGTTCAGGTTTCCCTGAAGGACCTTCGTCATGTATTTGTCTTGTTCCTGTTCTCTCCCAGCGCGGCCCTGAAGACAGCGCACGCACCGGTACCCGGCCGATGCGCTACCTCCAGTTTTTTGGCCTCGGTGCACAGGAAGCAGGCCGGTCGGTTTTGACACGTATTGCCGACGTGGCCCCCGCCCCCGCACTTCCAGCAGCAGTCCGTCCTGTCTGGTCCTTTGCAGTTCCGTCTCGTGTGTCCGTAGCCAAGGCACCGGTAGCACCTTGGTACTGTCGTCCTGAGTCGGATGCGGCAATTGACCCACCCAATTTTGAGTCGCTGTCGCTGCAGTAAATGCATGGCTCTCTGCGATTCTAGCTCGCACACCGCCATACACTGTCCGGATCGGTTGGGGCCGAAGATATGCACCTTCAGGTCCCCTTCCTGTCCGGTCTCCTGTTTGAGGATTGCCGCGACCTCCTCGGGAGTCGTGACGCAGTCCAGGTCCATGATTTCCAGCGACGTACTGGGCGTCATGGCCCGGACGCTCCCCTCCTGCCCGACTGCGCTCTGGAGAGAGCGCTGGAAGCTTTGGCTCCCCTCTTGTCCCGTCTGCACCTTGAGGAGCAGACCGCCGTCCTTTGTTTTGCAGTAGGCCTTGATCGTCACGTTATCAGTCGCAGGGTCTACCTTCGTCTTCACTTGTCGCAGTAGGTCTGCGTACGTCTTTCCGTGTTGGGGCTTGACGAGGACAGCCGTCCCCCGCGGTAAGGGGGGCGGTCTGTCCCGCCTTACCCGTTTTTTGTCCTCGTTCGTCTGCTTGTTTTGTACTGTTTTTTGTTTTTTACTCTGTTTTCTTTTGTTCGTTTGTACTTGCCAGCTCCCCTCTGGTAATTGCGTGTCGTCAGTCGCCGTCGGTCTTTTCGCCGGCTGTTGGGGACGGCTGGCGTCAGACTCGTCACGTTTCCGTTTCGGCGTTGGGCCCGGTTTTGTCTTTTCGTCCTGTCTGGCTGTCCTTAGTTTCCTGAGTCTTTCGCATTTTCCCAGGGCGATCTCAGCAACCTCTGTGATGATTTTAATCCCGTCTTTTGTCTCTTTGTTAACGTTTTATTGTATGCTCGTCTTTTCCTGCATGAGTCTGACTCGCTTGAGGATTATCCGCAGATGATCCTTATTCGTTCGTCGATCGTCTGCATTTCCAGACACTTCGTCGTCACGTTCGTCAGTAGACTGTCGCCTGTTGCGCTCTTAAAGCTCGCCAGGCTCGCATTGCTGGAAACGCTACTGCGTCTCGTCCGGCTCGTGTGAGCCTCCAGCAAGTGGCTGTCCCTGTTCGTCTTGTCTTCGTCTGTCTTGTCGCCTGTTGTTGTCTTGCATGTTCTGCAGCCCCCAGAATCCTTGCTGCAGCCATGAGCCACCGGGGCTTGCACCCGGTCGGAGCTCAGGGTGGATTCCCCCTACTGGGGGTAACCACCTGGGGTATTTTATTTTGACCATGCCCACTCATATTTATTTGTGTCCGTCTCCTCCGTCGTGTGTAAGGTAGGTATGTGATGGCCAGAGCTCCCACCAGGGTGCCCTGCGTTGTCTCTTCACGTCCCGCCAGGGGGAGCCCCATGGGCTCATTCTCTCTTGGGCGGTACCCGTTTATAGGGCCCCCTCCGTCCATGACCCGCTTGGAAAAAATACCCGTTTATAGGGTTCCCTTTCAGCCGTGGGTGATACCCGTTCACAGGGTCCCCAGACTCATGCCGCCACGGGGCCTCTGCCGGGCCGCTCAGAGGTGTAAGTGTGCTTGTGTGTGAGTGGTTGTCTAGCAGTCGCCTACCACTATGTGCGGCTACAGCCAGAGCTTCCATTAGCCGCCTCTGTTATTGCGTTGTCGCGAGGGACATTGACGCGACAGGGACGCTTCCAGCGGACGCGACGTGGACGCAGGAAGATAGCGCTTTCCCCTTTGCGGCTGTTACCCACACAAAGGAGCTGCCCGCCAATTAATTAATTGTTAATTGCTGTAGTCGCAATTGACAATTAATCAATTGTTAATCGTGACATTCCACAATTAGAAACTAATCAATTTTCAATTTTTTCGGTGTATTTGATTAAAAACTAACAATTAAAAGTGATTATTATGTAGGGCGCAGAGTGGCGTCAGAACAAATGTGTAAGTTATTGAAATACGTATTTCAAATACCAAACAAACACGTATCTGATATCTGTACAGTTAAATAGATTAACTGTCAGGGTTAAATATTTCTTAGAACAATTAAAAAGCTAATTGCAATTGCAATTTGGATTGATCTATATTAATTCCTAGTCGCAATTAACATAGATTAATCCAAATCAATTAATTGCAACATGCAATTAGACAGAGAGAGGGAGAGGGGAGAAGGAGAGGGAGAGGGAGAGGGAGAAGGAGAGGGAGAGGGAGAAGGAGAGGGAGAGGGAGGGAGAGAGAGAGAGAGAGAGGGAGAGAGAGAGAGAGAGAGAGAGAGAGAGAGAGAGAGAGAGAGAGAGAGAGAGGAGAGAGAGAGAGAGAGAGAGAGGAGAGAGAGAGAGAGAGAGAGAGAGAGAGAGAGAGAGAGAGGAGAGAGAGAGAGAGAGAGAGAGAGAGAGAGAGAGAGAGAGAGAGAGAGAGAGAGAGAGAGAGAGAGAGAGAGAGAGAGAGAGAGAGAGAGAGAGAGAGAGAGAGAGAGAGAGAGAGAGCGAGAGAGAGAGAGGGGAGACGGAGAGGGACGACGGAGAGGGAGAGAGAGAGAGAGAGAGAGATAGATAGATAGATAGATAGATAGATAAATTTATTATGCCTTAGTCAACTTTGAGGCAAAATGTGAAAAAATACAATAATACAAGCAAAAATAATATTCTTCTTCTTTCTCTCTGCATATGGACAGATTCTCTTGTCGCTGATCGCAAATAAGAAAACCGAATTACAAATAAAACATAGCCGTACTATAAAACGTATAGTTAACTCAAAATAAAAGCAAAATTACAATAAAAATATAATTAAATTAATTTAACAAAAGAGTGATGGAATGCTAGAGTGATAGAAGGCCATGTTCAAGAAATTCGTGCCTACTACAATATAACTACAAGTAAAACTAACAACCAAGCAATGACGCTATTTCGCGCACATTTCACGCACAACCTACTGCATATCCAGGCGCAATAAGTAATTGAAAAGCCTCATCTTAAATACGGTGAGAGACGGCACAGAGGTAACATCTATTGGTAACGAATGCCATAGATAAGCACGTGAGATGCTAAGTGAATTTTTATACATAACTGTACGATACAAAGGAATATTGAAAGTCGGTCGACGTCGTCGCTCCGACGATCGCAGATTTTCATCCGGATTAATGAAGAGATCCGAAATGTACTTAGGGACACACTCATGCAATATGCAATAGACAAATATGCCTTGAAAATAATTTCGCCGATTTTTCACAGTAAGCCAGCCGAGTTCTGGCGGAAGGGTGAAATATGCACATCAGATCGCAAATCGAAAATACATCTAATACACACGTTCATCAGCCTCTGCAATTTGATATTGAGTTCCTCTGTTAAATAATGATACACCAAACGACAATAGTCAAAATGAGGGAAAATCAAGGTGGTGACCAACTTTATTCTGAGCTCAACTGATAATGCATTTCGGTGGAATTTTAGCTTATGCAGGGTTGAAAATACTTTACGTGAAATATTCGATACTTGGGTATGCTACGACAGATCAGCTGATAAGTGAACCCCTAGGTTTTGGACAATCTGTACAAATGGTAGCTGGATGTCGTTTAGAGAGATAGGTGGTAACTCATTCAGTTTGATGCTTCTAACTCGAGCATTTGAGCCGAGGACCATCACCTTTGATTTTCCAATGTTAAGCTCAAGTCCATTCAGTTTAGAGAAGTGATAAATCGCATCCACATCATTTCTTATCTTAACCAGCGCATGGTTTAGCTCACAGGGGTCACAAGAAAGCCAAATCTGCAGTTCATCAGCAAAGATCATATGATCAGAGAAAGAAAGACTCAAAGAGATGCCGTTTAGAAACAAGCTGAAAAAAGGGGCCCTAGGACTGAGCCCTGGGGTACACCTACATTTGTCGTCTGCCATTCCGAGCAATTCCCCAGATCATCAACAACAGATTGCGATCGTCCAGTATGGTAAGAATGTACCCATTTAAGCGCAGAATCAGAGAAGCGTATACCCTTTAGTTTTTTAAGAAGTAGATGATGACAAACGGTATCGAATGCTTTACTGAAATCGAAAAGGACAAGGATTTTTACCTGGCCACTGTCCGCAGCACGCCTTACGTCATCGCTAATTCTGAGCAAGGCCGTCTGTGTGGAGTGACCGCAGCGATAAGCAGATTGTCTACAATCTAAAATTTCATAGGCCTCTACGAATTCTGTGATCTGATCTTTGATGATTCTTAGATGATAAATTTGCGATGGGACGCGTGTCAGATGGCGATTTCGATTTTTTAAGCTTCAGTAGAGGCCGGATATAAGCGTTTTTCCAAAGCTTTGGAAAATATGCATATTTGATATAGGAATTGAATAAGCTAGTTAGGTGTTTTGCAATCTGACTAGCAGACTTTTTTAAACAGAAATCCGATATTCCATCCGGCCCCGAGGTGAGAGATAGGGATACCTTGGCAAGCAATATTTTGGCTACATCTACAGCTAAGTTTGCTAACTCCTTCCAAAGGCGAGGAGGATTTTCAATGAAACTAAGCAAATTAAATTGGTAATCATTTTTGGCCTTCTTGATATCCCTAGTGAGACTATCTCTAAAATTACGATAAATTTCAAAATCGAGTAACCTTTGCGAACGTTTAGCCTTTTTAAACAGAAGGTTGCGTTCTCTTATCCTAATTTTGAGACTATCGTTAAACCATCGCGCTAGAGGCCTATTGACTGGAAAACTTATCATGGGAGCACAAGCATCTATGGCCGAAATGACCGACTGCGTGAAAGATTCAACATCTGATTCAAGAGTATTAGAGTAATTAGGTTCGCAATCAGTAATATTAGGCTCTTTAAGCGATGAAGCTACCAACTCAGCAAAGACTTTCGGGTCGAATCGCGTTAGACTACGTCGCATGATGGTCGTGGACGTATTTACACTAGTATCAAATACAAAGGTAACTTCTATCAGATCATGACCATTAATAAAGGGTGATTCGGACTGCACAAATAAAGCAATTGTATCAAGTGTAGTGTCACAAATCGACGCGCAAGCTATTTGTAATTCCCGCGTGAAAAGGGCGTGAAGTAGTTTGTATTTGCCACGTGAATGAGGGAGCCACATCTGAGCGTGTTAAGTAAAAGAGGGCACTAATAGCACATCCGGAAAGGAGAGATCCCGATCGAAGGCGAGCTTCGCACAGAGCTCTCACGAACACGAACGAGAACGGACGTCTGGCACGTGGACTAATAGACGCCGGTAGACCGTCACGACGTATCCCGAGCGTTAGCCATCTTGCGACGCACGAGGCCTCGCCGGTCCCACAGCACGAGGCCGAAGTATAATTTATTGAGGAAAAGTACGAGCGTCGAGATCGTGGAGAATATCCAGCCGTGCTGCGAGTCGCCACCTCCTCACGACAGTCTATCGATCGATTGATCGACGCGTCGCCGAGCTATGAGCAAGTGTCGCGGAAGGACGGTAAAAGTCGCACAGAAAAGTGAGTACCGTGATTCTTCCGATCAGTGAGTTCTCGTGCTCCGCAAAAAAGAAAGACCATCACCAATTTTTTTTAACACCAATATAAAAATAAAAGACGCTCATCAAATAGAATAAAAAGCGGGACGCGTGACGCTCAACGGATCGAATTCGAGTGGCCATCTTGGCAACGTGTTCGCGTAACGTTAAACGGCTTGAATATGAGCGGCTATCTTAGTCACGTTTTCCAATGACTCGACACGAAATTTCGGGTCGACTCAACGTCGTTCGAATCTCGCGCACGCATTCAACTGAAAAAAGTGCGAAATCGAGCCGAGATAACATTTGAGTCGATAGTCTCGGTTGGTTTTGAAACGTTTAATGTATAATCTATGTGAGAGACTCGTGTCGTCCAAGCGTCTTTAACGTTGATTTAAATGATCGATTCGAGGGAGTGCCCAATGAAAGATTGAATTACGGAAAAACATTATTATAGAAAAAGAAGTACAAATTTGAATTATTATATGGAAAAGCAAATCTAATTGAATTACATCAGTTTGAGTTGTTAATTACATGTTGAAATATGTGAAGAGATGGGAGGATGAATCATTGAATTTTTTGAATTTGTGTAATTTGAGAATTGAAGAGATGGGAGGAAGAATTTATGTGATACTATGAATTTTTGAGCGACGGGAGGATGAATTGTCGAATTTACCATGAATATTCGCAATGTTGAAATCTGTCGAGAGATGGGAGGATGAGTTATATGAACCTATGTGAACTAAAATATTCAAAGAGATGGGAGGATGAATGAATCATCGAAATTTATGTGAAATAAAAAATATATGTGTTTTCCTATGGTAAAGGAGAGCGACGTTTGAATTTAATTCAAGCGTTGAATCGGTAGTGGAGCAACGGACAGCCTTCACTTCCTACGTGGTGAATTCAAGGAAAGAAATCATTGCACAAGGTTATCCGTAATTATCACGTCTAACCAAGAGTCACAGGTAGCAGTATGAATGGTGGCACGGGATTCTACAATATTCAAAGATAACAAGTAGACCATGTCACGTAAATAACTCGATTCAAAATTAGTTGACAATAAATTGCAGTTCAAATCTCCTGCAATGATAAAGTTTCGATAAGCGTGCGAATGAGAATTAAACACTTCCAGAAACTCATCGAATAAACGACCTTTAGGCCTACTATAAACCGTGACGAACAATAGGGAGTCACCACCTTGTTTATGTAGATCTATCAATAAAAATTCTGGAGCATTTGAGTACTCAGAAGGTGAAGAAGCTAAGACTCTTACTCGAAGAGATTTATGTATGTAGCACCCTACTCCACCAGCTTGTTTTTCCTCTCTATCATTGCGAATCAAAAAATACCCATCAATATTTATGAGAGAATCATCAATGTGTGAATGAAGCCAGGTCTCTGATATAGAAATTACATGATAGATATTTTGTGAGAAAAATATTCTTATTTGGTCAATGTGAGCTAATAGAGAGTTTGCATTGAACGAAGCTATCTTTAATACAGACGTTGGCAAGGAAATTCTATGGGATACCGCACTAACTTCGCTATGATCAAGAATCATTGTATGGATCCGTGATGAGCATACATTTAATTCGACAATATTGAGGGCAGAATCACCAGATACTGTTGAAGTAACAGATGCAGTTAGAGGTGCAGGCGAAAATACATCTGTTACTGCAAGCTCAAAATTGGGTCGTCACAAATTGTTAAGGTCCGCTTCGCATTTAATCTGGATACACGGTTGACCGTCATGCTTCTTAAGGCAGTAGTCTGCTTTACAGGCTTCAAAAAATCGATTTTTCGTTTTTGTCTTAAATCTATTCCAAAACTATCCAAGAATATGTGTTCAAAATTTTAGAGGCCAATTCGACATATTTTCGAAGCTAGATCAGTTTTAGTGGCCGAGCGTCGAGCAGGTGCGAATGCTCGGGCAGAACTTTACAGCCCGTTTTCTCGAGTTTTCATTTTCACAAGTTTTGGAAAACGGTGCCGGCGATAGTAAAAACAATATATGTCCGATCGAAAAAAACCAAAGTGATCTAGCTTCAGTATTGAATTATCTTCTATTTGAACTAAAAAAGTTGGACAAAAGTACTATTTAAATTACTTGTTTTGCAACTTAAAGTGAATTTTTTTTTTCAAAAAAGTGAATTTTTTTTTCAAACTTCGAAAAAATTTGGAATTTCGTCATTTCTTCGGTATTTTTTTAGTTCATATAGAAAAGGAACTTATAAAAACTAAAAAAAAATTTGGTTCCACTGTTTCAGATGCATCGCACGACCTCCATCACCGGCACCGATTTACGAGTGCACACTCCAGGCGCCCCAGAAAAATCGTTACAACTTTGGCAAATTTCAATAATTTGTAATAATAAAAATTGTTTTTTAAAGCTTGAATATAATATACTATCGTCTCAAAATTTCGTTTACCGCAATCATTTCCTTCCCTTTCAAAAAAATTGTTGAAAAAACGCTTTTTTTTCGGCTCCTAAAGCAGACTACTGCCTTAACAAAAATCGCATTGTCTCTTGCCCACACATACTTATAACCTAGATCTGCAGCCTTAGACTTAGTTATGCGAAGGAGTTTATATACATTTGCCGGGAGCATTTCATTCACAAAAACATTTGAATTTCTCAACGCCTCTGAACAACCAGGCGAGACTTCGGACCATTTTAGAACGCGTTTGTCGCGTTTCTTTTTGATGAGCGCGTCTCGCACAGCAATTGGCGTAAGAGCGACAATATAAGACTTGCGAAATTTGTTAGTCGACGCCTCGCTCTCAATTACCCCAGAGCGAGATGGAATCTTTCGAACAGATAATATGTGTGTCGACAAATCGGCTGCATCAATCGCATTAAAAACAGATTTTATCAGCTCAATCGGAGCTAGAGAGACTTGAGACGGAACTCCGGAGACTACAAGATCACTCTCCTGTAAGGCTGCGACCTCTGCTCTAAGCTCACTATTTGCAGACACAAGTTGGGCAATATTAGCAGTGTGTTCGGTTACAGCTGCATCGATAACAGGAATTTTAGCCAGACGAGCTCGAAATTCACTATTAGTCTGCTCTTGTTTCTCGCTAAACGCAGTGATTTTGGCATTAGTAGCCTCGAACATACCCATTATTTTGGCATTGGAAGCCTCTCACATACCCATTATTCTATCGAGCTTACTATCTGTATTAGACTCGGTTACTGGAAGGTAAGAAGAAGCAGCCAGAGGGGCATCACTATAGATTTCAGATTGTTGGTCATCCATGTCCAGCGTTGAACTGGCAAACGAATTATCCTTAGAGAGAGATTTGTCCAATGCAGACGAAAAACTGATTTTACAACACTCGCGCGCCAAGGAAGAAACGATGTATAATTTGCAACAACTCGGATGAAATGCCCGGCTACAACACGTGCACTCTTTGTATGTTCCCGCAATTTCCTTCGCACACTTATAACAAAGCCTATCCATAATTATACACGCGATGCATTAACATAAATAGTTGCAAGAGAAATACGCAATTTAACTTGGGCTTATCCAGGTGTTGCCGAAAAATTTGTAAAAAAATATCACCTATTTGATTTGAATTACCCACTACCGTCGTGCGACATTGACATGCAAAGCATAGCCTCCGACCATGGAGCAAGGGCAGAAAGCACGAGAGTATACTTCAAAGGCAGGCGAAGACGTATGAAGATAACCGGGAAATCACGAGTATTAGGCGATGAGATGAGAAAGACACGGCGATGTTCACAATCTGCCCCTCATGTATGTAGAAACGCTCGAGTTGATCGGTGTAGTGGTGTAGGTAGGTGTAGAGGTATCACCAAATGGGAGATAATTCGACTGGTGTAGTCCGAGCATCGACGGAAATACCCGACAACTGATGAGCTCCGAAGCAAGACGAACACGAAGGAGACGATAGCGTTTTGCCTAGCGAGACGCGTCGATATGCCCTCGCGTTGACTATAGACAGATAACTACGAGTATAGCGAATTTCCTTGCGATACGCGCCGTTGAGCCAAAGCCGGTAGAGAAAAGAAGACACCAAAGCAGGTTATGAAATCTGTCAAATTCTTTCCATCGAATTATGCGGCCACGTGGGATGCTTCAAGATATGATCTTTATGTCTATCGATGGAAAGCAATTTTGCGCATGCTTTGGCTCTGAAACAAAAACGCCCGCAGGCAGAAAAAAGCAGAATCGGAGCGAGAAATGAGGAGGCGAAAATTAACCGTCAGAGCGACTCACCAGCAGAGAGAGAGAGAGAGAGAGAGAGAGAGAGAGATTGATTGATTGATTGATTGATTCGTTTATTTTATGCCCTGGTGATTACCATGGGGCAAATGTTAATACAGTAGTTGAAGTAAGCAGTTCATAAAATTATAAAAGTGAGATACAGTGAGGTTTAAGATAGGCAGTTTAGTATATAATGTGTGATATTAATAATTATACAGGTAATTATAAAATAATATAGAAAATAATATAAGTAATCTTAATGTATAGAGTAGGTTGATTGCGAGTACAATGAAATGTTTACAAAAATTTGACATAAATTTCGGTACGCAAATACATTCTACAGATTCAATCCTAGTGTTACATGGTGTTTACAATTATCTAATTAAGTCTAACCGGTAGGGGATCTGCAGAAGAAGCAGAGATAAACTGTATGGGACGAGCCACGTCAACGAAAAACCAGGCCACGAAAAAATAAGGCGCAGGAACCTTGAAGCATTCAGATTTTTCATTTTGTTTTGTTTTGATATTTTATTTTAATTTAGGCATGACGATCGAACAGAAAAGAGTACAGGCGTTATTTGAAATCTGAGATTGTCGCAGCTGAAATTATGTGTGGGGGAAGCGAGTGCCAAAAGTGGATGCCAGCCATAACGAATGAGTTTCGGTAGGTTTCGGTGCGATTGGGTGGAATATAAAAAATAGTGTTTGCCTGACGAGTGATCCGATTTTTCGGTTGGGATAGAATGAATAGATTTGAGAGATAATTTGGGGATGAACCATGAACGATGTTGTATACCACCTGGCCAATGAAGTAAAGTCTTCGGGAACGAACAGTAAGCCAGCCTAGCTGGCGTCTGAATGGTGTAACGTGTTCATCTCTTCGTAGGTTAAAAATAAATCTTATGCAATTATTTGCTAAAACTTGAAGTTTGGAATTTAATTCATCGGATAGATCATTGTCGACCACACAGCAGTAGTCGACCAATGGGAAAATAAGTGACGTTATGAGCAAGGTCCTAAGTTCGCGCGAGAGACAGTTTTTGTGAAATTTCAGTTTAAATAGGGAAAAGTTGATTTTACGTGAGATTTCAATTATATGAGCTTTCCACGATAGATTTGCCGAGAGGGTGACACCAAGATTTCGCGCCTTACGGACATAGGGTATCGTACTTCCGTTTACTATTATGGGCGTTAGTGAATCTAGGTTGATTTTGTAGACAAGAGCTCTGCTACCTAGTACCAAGACCTTTGATTTTTTGAGGTTTAGTTGGAGACCGTTTTCGTGAGCAAAATTGTTGATAACGTTGACATCATGATTTAGGTTGGAAATAGCAAGCGTCAGTTCGGATGGGAAGCAACTTAAGTAGATTTGGGTATCGTTGGCGAAAATTATGTGTTTTGTGTGCAATAAGTGTTCATTTATGTCGTTTATGAATAAGGAAAATAAAAGGGGGCCAAGTACAGAACCTTGAGGGACACCACATGTAGTGTTCATCCAATCCGAAATTGCACCATTATTATCGACTACTGCTTGTGATCTACCAGAGAGGTATGAGTGGAACCAGGCTACTGTAGTCGGAGAAAAACCAAGGCGGCGAAGTTTGGTAAGGAGTTTTTGATGAGGCACTGTGTTGAAGGCTTTACTAAAATCAAATAGTACGAGTATGGTGACTTTTCTTTCATCCACCGCAAACTTGACATCGTGACAGAGTTTGAGTAGAGCAGTTTGCGTGCTGAAGCCCTTTCTAAAACCAGATTCCATTTGGTTGAAAAGATTATGAGACTTAAGAAATGTTATTATCTAAGAATTTGCGATTCTTTCAAGGATTTTTGAGAATTCGCACAAGTTTGCAATCGGTCGAGTGTCAGATAGAGACTGAGGAGGATTTGATTTTAGCAAGGGCCTCAGATACGCTTTTTTCCATAGTGACGGGAAGTGAGCGGTTTTGAACGAGTGGTTGAATAAGGTGGCGAGAGTGCTTGAGATTTTAGGTAGTGCGTGATGGATAGCAAAAAGAGATATTCCATCTGGACCACAAGAGAGTGACGGGGACGTGGTAGTTTTGATAGTGGAAGTTACGATTTCCGGGGACACCTCCGTGAACTCGAAAATGGGAGAGTTTTCTGGCAAGATTATGGGGTTCATGCACAGATTTGTAAGTGAACATGGAGCTGAGGTGCATGATACTCTGGTAAAAAATGCGTTTAATTCGTTTAGGGTGAAAAAGTTAAGCGGAGATGCTGTGGTTGAAGCCACAAGACCAAGGTTTCTCAGCTTCCTCCACAGTTTCGGTACATCGCGTGTATCTGAGAGTTGTTCCATATAGTAATTATTTTTGGCACGTTTTAAGTCGGCGGCGAGCTCGTCCCTAAATCGTCTATAAATTGACATGCCTAATACGCTTCCTGCTTTCGGATTTTCCAGAAAAATTTTCTCGAAGATGACGCGATCGGGATCATTCCAAGAGGTGGCTACAGATGGGCCGATAATCAATCGAGAAAGGCAGTTTCATGGCTCGTATGGATGGAATATTCCCTAGGGCAACGCATTATTTACGCAGGTCGATCGCGTGAGTTCAAGTTACCTTAGAATTTAATGGTAGATGGTTACTACGAAGCCCCTGGGGCGGTGCATGTATTAAAGTTCCATGGATGCTACTGGCATCGCTGCCCGCGCTGTTTTCTGCTAAACAGAGATCGGATACAGGGTGACGGTGCATCTATGAACGAACGTCACGAGAAAACGCTACCTGTAACTTATAAGATACGGAATAGCGGGTACTCACTGACGGAGATTTGGGAGTGCGAGTTTGACCGTATACTTGAAACAAATGCGCAGATGAGTACCCTCGTACGCGATCACGCTTTAGTTACAGCGGAGCCTCTTAAGGCGGTCCTCTAGTTTCTCGGCTGTTTTTTTACGACTTTTTCAATAATTTTTTACGGGCAAAGCATCGAAATAATCAATCTCATTGTTTTTGCATAATCTTTATTAACATTTAAATAAGCTTTACAAATTTTTTGAAGTCAAAATATATAATAGAATAAAAATTATAGTGGCCGACAGGAAGACATCAAGTAAAAGAGGTGCTTGACGGTGACCAAGATTGCGGCTGTTCTGCTTATCTGAAATCAAAAAACCAAACGGCATTTTAATCTTCATATTTAAAACTAGCGATTGAACTAGAGTGAATTCTAAATTACAAAAATTGACTTTTTTATACACTTTTGAAAATTACATTCTATTTTTTACTCATTTTTCTTAAGTTTTTCGCTCGTAAAGAAAAACTATCGAAGCAATCATGATAATCCTAGTTCAATCGCTGGCTTATAATATATTAAAGATGCTGTATATATTTGAACAAGATCGGTGCAGTAGTTTCTGAAATATCGTGGTCACCGTTTCGAAAAATGGTGTTTCGAGAAAAACGCGTTTGAAAGTTCGCGCATGTAATTTACCTGCTCCGTATACCTGCTCCGTTCCAGGGCCGTAACTTGTGAACCACTTCGAATATCGAAAAATCGTTTGGCACACATTTTCTACACATGTTGTAGATGTGATTTATGAAAAAAAAAATCGATTTTTTCGACCCGAGAAACTAGAGGACCGCCTTAACCCGCGTGGTGCTTTTTTCGGAGGCCGCACAGAAAATATGGTTGCGCTCTACGATATAAAGGATGCTGAGCAGATACTATACGTCGATGTATGTTCTTCATTTCCGTATATTTGTAAATACGTTAAATACCCCGTGGGTCACCCGAGAGTATACGTAGGTGGTGAGTGTATGGAGTTAACACGACCCAGTAACAGCGAACTCACGACAGTCGAAGGTCTCGTTAAGTGTACGGTGTTACCGCCGCGAAATCTCTATTATCTGGTGCTACCGGTGCGTATGCATCATTGTTTGTTATTCGCTCTATGTCGCAGCTACTGCGAAAGCATAAATCAAAATGAATGTGTACATGAAAATCCTGCAGAGCGTGTGTTCAACAGTATGTGGGTAACCGATGAGCTGCGAAAAGCTATATCGTGCGGCTATACAGTAATTCGCGTACAAGAAATTTAGCAATACGTGGTAACGCAATACAATCGTGATCCACGATCTGGTTGCTATTTTACCGAATATTTAAACACATTCCTGAAAATCAAACAAGAAGCTAGCGGTTGGCCTACGGAGTGTTTCAACAACGAAGATGCGCAAGAACAATACATCACTGAGATCGAGCGTTCTGAAGGTGGCAAACTGCATCGTGAAGCGATATCGAAAAACCCCGAATTGCGTTAAGTAGCTAAACTGTGTCTTAACTATTTTGGAGGGAAGTTTGGGCAGCATGAGAATTTGCCACAAACGGTTATAGTTTCGACGCGCACAGAGCTCCTGGTATTATTAACTAATGCCGAGTACGAAATCACCGGTATCTTACCTGTTAATCATGAGATATTGTATGTCAGTTACATAAGAAATGACGACGTCATAATCCCGCCAGGTATAGCGAATTCTGTAATCGCCGCGTATACAACAGCTCAGCTCAGGGTCAATTGAAGTTTTATGGTCATCTAGAACGTCTAGATAGGCGTGCGCTGTACTGCGACACCGATTCGGTTATTTACATGACGAAGAATAACCCTGCTGAATACGAACCACCAACGGGTCAGCTTTTAGGAGCTCTTACAGACGAGTTGGATCCGAGGTGTTACATCAAATCTTTTGTTTGTGGAGGTCCAACATTTTATTTAGTTATAACAAGCGCTCCAGACGGTGCCGAAAGCGAAGTATACAAAGTAAAAGGTATAACGCTCAATTTTGCAAACAGTCAATTGATTAATTACAATACAAAATGCTCCTATATAGTTGACAACAAGGTGGAGCCTATCGAGTTGAAATATGACGCTATACGTCGTACGGCGTTTCATCATGTTGTCACGCGTGCAGAAAAAAAGAGATGTAAACCGTCGAGTGTTTTGACACTCGACGGACGTCACGGTAAATACGGTTCGCTTCCGTACGGGTACAGGGAATCAACTTTTTAACCTAAATGTAAATAGTGTAAAATGTTTGTGTTGTTATTGTGAAATAAAAGGTTTTATACATATTCCAACTGTTTGAACTCTTTATCTTGCGCGGTTGTAACGAAAATTACTCATTCGTACAGATGGACACGCGATGGAAACATCCCTGGATCGCGATGACCTGCGGCCCCACGGGTTGCGGTAAAACGTGATTTGTGAAAAAAATGTTTAAGTTTATTTCATGTATGAATAGTGATCCGTTCGAGAGAATTATTTTCTATTATTCTGAGTGGTAACCCGCATATACGAAGTATGGTACGTCGATAGAATTTCATGAAGGTCTACCTCAGAGTACCGATTATGCGAACGACCCCCGTGCAAAACTCATAATAATCGACGATTTGATACGTGAGCCATCAAACAATAGCGTTGTAGATCTTTTCACCAAAGGGAGCCACTATAAAAACCTGAGCGTTGTTTTTATTACCCAAAACTTATTCCATCAAGGACATGGACAACGAGATATTTCGTTGAATGCCAACTACATCGTAGTTTTAAAAAATCCTCGTGACCGTGCTCAAATTCAATACCTCGCACGCCAAGTATATTCGGAAAACCCACGATTTTTACAAGAGGCCTATCACGACGCAACGTCCAAGCCGTATGTTTATTTGTTGCTGGATTTGAAACAATCGACACCTGATAACTGTATTTTTCCCGACGATCCTCATCATTTCGTGTATGTACCACGGAAAAAGTTTAAAAGCTGCCGCAGTACTGGCGAATTGCCAGTTCAGCGCGTGTTATTACGCCTAAAGGATCGTCGTGTTACAGTAAATGCAACATCATCTTACTCGCGCCTCTTACCCGCGCGAAACTAATTCAAGCGCTAGTCATTGTATTTGTCAGTGCGTGTGGCACATTCTTAAAGGTAGCGCTACTCCGAAGACTCGCGGTACAAAAAGAAGTTAAAAGAAGTGATCCACCAAAACGATTGATAGTTTGTCCCGCATAATGGCGCGAGGTGGTTCGCCGCTCTGTAAAAAAGCACGTTGCAATATTGCGATCTCTTCAACACCTGAATAAGGAGCAACGTGAGGTTGTTTTACGTAAAGCAGACCCCGGCATCATCCGCTGTATTTGTGAGTGTGCCTTGAACGTTCTTTACGGCAACGTACTTCTGAAGGCCGGTCAAAGAAAAAATTACGTCGTCACGCGCCCGTTCTCCGTCGTTTAGCCTCAAAAACAGGCTGCTGGAAGAGTAAGAAACGATTCATTGTTCAGAGTGGTGGGTTTCCGCCTCTCTTACTAGCACCAATACTATGCACTGTTCTATCGAGTTTGATTGGTGGTCTTGGATAATGGAGCACGCAAGAAAAATGGTACTCGTGCATGAGGAACATCTAGGGTAACTAGGTACACAAAGCCATAAGTAGTCAGTTTTTATTACGGACCCCTCTCAAATGCGCCTACCGCAAAGAATTGATGCTACGCTGACTAGATTTGACACGGCGATGAATGAAATTCTGAATTCTAATGCACACAAGGACGAGAGGAAAAAGTGGGATGTATACTTAACTTTACTACAACTTTATCTCTATTTTATCGATAACGAGAGCGTTCAGCAGTACCGCACGCTTATGGGGAATAAACATACTGTAGAGTCAAATTATGATAAAGAAGAAATCTATAATGGCATGAACGATTCCGTCATAATTGAGAGTGCACCGGCTAAATTTTGCATCAAAGCGAAACTGCTACTTCGTCGTTTGCGGGACGCACCACGGTGTAATTTTTCTTGGGATTCTGCTGGGGTCGTGTCGGTCAGTGGAAAACCAATCAAGGATTCAAATATTGTTGATCTCGTGAACGACGCAATGAGGGCAAGGAAAATACCTAAACTAGCGGGGCGCAGTGCCTTTGCCAAGTTTTTGAGAACGATGCAAACACCAAGGGAATTCATCGACAATGAGGCATTGTGGGTGGAGTCAAGAGCTAACTGAACATTGCGACAATCACAGATCAGCGACAGCAGCACAGGCAGCGAGGGAGCAGCCGAAATGAGTCAGTCATCATTCCTCAGCGGCCGTGAGAACAGATTGCAGTCAGAGAGTACAGGGCAGAGTGGCAGTGGTTATGATAATAAGAAAAGACGTGTAACCTGGGCTAACCTCAAAATATAATCATGAAACCCTTAGAAGAAGTGTACTTTAATCCAGTCAATGATGCATCGTTTTCAGGTGCTACCAAATTGTTACGCCAGGCGCGTCAACAGAAAATTCCCAAGGTAAAGGCTCCTTAATGGCTTAAAGCACAGGATGCTTATACAAAACACAGACCCGTGCGACATCGCTTTTCGCGGCGCTTCTATAATATGCGGAATATTGATGACTTTTGGGAGGCTGATCTCGTAGATCTTCGTTCAATTAAGGATTATAATGATGGTTATGTTTACCTCCTCGTCGTTATAGATGTTCTTAGTAAATTTGTATGGGTTCAGCCTTTTCGCGACAAGACCTCTGCATCTGTAGGTAAAGCGGTCGACCTCATTTTATCTAAAAAAAATAGTTACGGCCGATCACCCATTTGCCTACAGGCCGACAGGGGTAAAGAATTCATCGGGGCTGCATTCCAGACTTTTTTGAAGAAAAAGAACATTCAGTTTCGTACGTAATGGCATACTTGTTCAGCTACCGAAACGTATAATTGTCGGTTTTGTCGATAATAAGGCTTTCAACAGCGATCGTGCAATGAATCCGTTCAATTTTAAAAATTATCAAATTAATTATCTTTCTTTGTATGCGGATGGCTTGCAGATGCCGTCAAAGCCTCTACAACCAGACTTTGTAGATGCTCATATGTACGTGGATGCATATCACACATTATTTTCTGGTACAGGCATTCACTTTCTCAATTAAGGTAATTGCATTTCCCGTTCAGCTACCCGTGGGATAATTGTCTCTGCGCATTTGATCTTACACCAGATCTCTCGGCGAATAGCAGCACTCATTGGAACCTGGTGAGGCACGGTAGTGTGAGGATAGAAGTACGTTTTGCGGAAGCCCTAACTTCAACAATTAATTGCATTGTGTATGCTGAATACGATAATATGCTGGAGATCGACTCATTCAGGCCAGTGATCATAGATTTTAGCGGCTGATGAGAGGGAAGCGCCTTCAGTTTACGTTATTCATCATGTTATCAAAATACGTTATCAAAAATATTTCATCATGAATATCGTTATTGTTGTGCCGCTAATTTTGCGCCAACATGATTGTGCCCTTGAAGTTACGTCCTCGAAGAGACTGGTGGCGGGAATCGGGCGATCGAGGACGGGTAGCTGGGTGCTTCCAATAATGAGTAAATCTCCAACTCGAGAATTGTGAACTTACAAATATTCAACTTTATTATAACTAGGCAACATTGGTCGTGCAAGATGTTCAGTTGCCTTGAGACCGACCTCTTCGGTTACCACCCGAAGACTGACTTTTACCTTTCGGTACCTCTAATTGTTAGCTCGGTTATTGGCGATTGAACGTTCTGGAACGTTCGAATCGTACGAAGTCGAGTCAGCGACGAGTGTCGCCAAAGTCACCTCTGGAAGTGCTTCATTCGCCAAAACTGCTGTCGTTGCACAGGGGCGATATGGCCCCTCGACTTCGCAAGTCGAATATGCTCGTTGCTATGCGCCTTAAGTTACGCGCTGAATTGCGGGGCACAACATTCCTCCCCCTTAGGAAGACGAAATCCATGATTTCGGCTCCGATACATAAATATCATTTTTTTTTGTGTCAGGTCGTCTCTCGGCTTACAAATATTTTTTACAAATGCGTGATACATGTGACATATTCTATACGTACTTATTTTAATTGAACCCTTTAATTAACATTTATTTTCCCATTTGTTTAATATACCTTTATTCCCTTATTATCTTTATTTACGTCGTACGGGTTCGTGGCGTGTTACGCGTGAACGTGACTCTAAGGTTCTTGGAGTCGGCTGTTGATTTACGTTTCGCGGCTCGCGGCTGTTCGGATGCTGCGTCAGCAAGGTCGCTTCCTTGTGACGTAGGTCGCGTGCGGTGATTTCGTACGTACTTGTATATTATGCACATGATAACGATTACAACAGGAATGAATATACTTATGGAATAATTCCCAATAATATGTTTATACGTTGATACGGAATCGTAATCGTTACTTAATTTTGTTTTTAAATTTTCGATCCGTTCTCCTATTTTGTTGATTTCCGTTGGATCGATTATTCTTTCATGAGGTATATTACTCTCTAATAATGGATGTTGTATATCCATTTCTGGAAACAAGAATGTTAAATTATATGGTGGTAGGAAAGTTATGGTTTTTTCTTGTTTTGTTTCTTTTAACGTTTCGATTTTAAAATCGTCGGATGTGACGGAACATTTCCCGTCCAAAGCCAATATGCCTGTACCTGTTATCGTTATATGTTCTATTGTCGATTGTTTACCATTTATCGTAAGCGCTTTGGTCTCCGGCGCTACGTACAACCATCGTCCTTCCTTTTCTAAGGCGATGACTATTGAATTTTTTAATTTCGCCAGGCGTCGAGTACAATTTAATATACCTGGGTTTTTTCCTATAAACGTTGTTATTTCGCATGGTGCCTCTGATTGTATTACTTGTCTCGCGTGTTTCGGATGACAGTAATATTGATTATTCTTTCTTTTACATGCCGCTAATTCGTTTTCGGTTAGCGTTAAATAATCTCTCTGTTCTCGATTTATTATTATAAATTTCATAGACGTTTCTATGAATTGAAAATTATTTTGTTCTACTCGTACGGGTAAAGGATAGACTTTGTTAACGCCAAATTCGATGTTTTCGATTAAAGGTATTCTCAGAACTAATACCAAGGTGCCTTGGCTACAGTAGGAGCCTATTTCCGTGACCTTTAATAGGTCGTTCATTTTTTCGCGTTCGACTGACGTTGGAAAATCGAGTCCCTGAGGCAGGTGTGGTAATGCCTCTTTCAGGTACGCTGCTAATTGTCTGGGTGGCAATATGGTAGGGTTAACTATTCCCTTTGGTAATCCTACTAGGAAACTCTCTAGTAGACGTATATCGTTTAACAATGATTCTATGATTACGCTAATTGCAGTTAATTTTTCGTCAAGTTTTTGTCTTGTTAGAATATCCATTACTAAATTAGTTACACCGTGTTGTAATTCTGCAACTATTCGTTTTAGGGAATTTTCGTTAGCTGCGTAACGGCTCGTAGTTCGATTGAACATTTCGATCATAGATTTTTGAATTTGTAAATTTTCTTTTAGCACCTCTTCTGTTGTTTTTTGTTTTCTTGTTATTTCGTTAATTTGATCATTTATTTTCTGATCGTCATCTGCGTCTAAATTACCGGTTATTGATTTTATTATTGACCCTAATCCATTGATTAATCCTCTCTTGACAATCTTTCTTTTTGTTCCTGCAATATCGTAGATCGCTTCGATTTCGCTTTCTATTTTATTCTCCATATTTTCGAGAGAATCTGCTAATGCAGTGCATAGATCGTATTCCGGTGTACGGTGACAACTTTCCAATAAAGGTTTCAATGCTAACTTTATTTGATGATCCCTATCCATTATGGGCTGGAGATCCATACGTATGGCTAATTTCCATACTTCCTTTGTGACGAATAGCGTTCCAATTTCCTCGTAGTAAATTCCCGGTGACGTGGAAAATTTTTCCACGTGAAAATTTTTATTTTCCTTTTCTTTGTTGTTCCCTTGAGCAATCTCAGGAAGCGCAAATAGGAACCTGCAAAGAGGATTATGGGTTTTATCCCTTATTCTTTTCTCCTTTTTTTTGTATAAGTAATATTTTCGCTGCTTCGCTGTAGGCATTTGTATATATATATTTTTTTTCGTTTCTCCTATATTATTTCTTATGCGCGTGAAATATTCGCGCGTTCCGCTATCGCGACGGCGTTCTTAGCAAACGTGTTTCCGGTCGGATGCTGTGTCAGCACCCTGGGTACCCTTGAAGGTGTCTTTATTTCCTCCACTCCATGTTTTTTGTGACAAATTAGTGAGGAGTGGGGATATTTTGCTCGTTTCTGGAGCTTCATTATTCCAGAGGAGCATCATTAATCGTCTGACTCTCGTCGCGTGCAGCTAGTTGTCTTCAAAAAAAAAATAAAAAGTAAAAGTGAGTGAATTTTTATATTTATATGCACGCATTTTTATTTTATTAAAAAAATTTTTTTTTTTTTTTTTGATTTTTTTTTTATTTATTCGCGCGTTGTATTTTCAGGATGTCGTTCTTCACCACCGGTGATCGGGTAATTTTCGAGGGCGAGGGGGTATACCTCGTATTGGTAAGCATCGTTTTAATTTTAAATTTTTATTTTAAAATTTGTTTTTATTTTTTTATTTAACGCTTTTCCCTGTTTTTTCTTTTTTTTTCAGTCGGTGCGTCGGGAGACGCACGGAAGGTCGCCCTGGCGGGGCCTATGGATACGAAATTTCATCGCCCATGCGAAGGGCGTACGGGCCCGTCGGAGCCGCTCCAGGAAGGCCCTGCTTCAATTGTGGACGGACGACGCCTTCTCCCGGGAATGCTGGGAGTGCGACCCCGAGGGCGTCCCGGGGGACGTTTTCGGCCTGCGTGCCCTTTTTGGCCTCGAGCCCTTGAGGGAGATTACTCCTAGCGACTCGATTTGGGACGTATATGCGGCGTCCTTAGGATTTTAGTTGTATTATTATATATATATTTTTTTTTTTCAACAGCAAATTTTGTAACAATATATTCGAAGTTCTTTTTTCTGTTAATTTTGTTATGATTTTTATTATTTTCCCTATCCTTTTCCTGCCTTCCTACCTCTTTTATTTAATTATTCAAACGTATCAACGAATATATATATATATTTTTTTTCATTATTATTTTAATTCAAAATATATATGAGGCATTCCACAGGTTTTCAGCAAGGTCAAAACCCTCACTATTTTTCAGAGTCCTGCAATTTTTTTATTATCATAAGGTACTTACTAGGAGTGTCTGTGATTTCTTTCAGATTTTTTTTATGAGTCCTGCTCTAGATATCTCAATTTTTGAAAAATGAGAATTAGTTTTCAACTAGATGTACCTTAAAAACTATGATTTTGAATGAACTTTAGACTTTAACAATAAAAAAATTTTTTTTCGTACAAAAATTATATAATAAATGAAAAAAATCGATTTTCAAAAAGTATGTCACGTTTGATTTTGCTCTAAATTTTTCTGAATTTTCTGTTGTTAGTGTGGACATACAGAAAAAATTGGCATCATGGGCCGCGAACTGGTTTAGAAGATACGGGCCGATTTGCATTTTTTTTGTTGTTGTTATTCATCTTATCTTTAGTTGTATCAGTCTGATTTGAATTAGTAGTGGACATAACTGAAAAATAACACGATAATATGAAACTTCAAGCAGCTTCGGATAATGTAATTGACGATTTCGAAATTTATCGCATTTCTAACTTTTAAATACGTTATAAAGGTTATGTAATTTCACATACAATCATAACATCAAAACCGGCCAAGGAAATACGGGAACGTTTACTTCCGACCTTGCCGCCGGTGTCGCGTCGTTCGGGCGGGAAATTTGAAAATTTGAAAAAATCAATCTTATAACATACAAAAAACTTTGATATATTTTTTTATGTGAAATTCAAATTTTCTCCCAATTAATCATCCAATTCATATCAATATAAAAGAAAAAAAAAAAAAAGGCAAATCAGCCTGTATCTTCTATACCAGTTCGCGGCCTGTCTTGCCAATTTTTTTTCTGTATGTCTACACTAACAACAGAAAATTTAGACAAATTTAGAGCAAAATCAAACGTGACATACTTTTTGAAAATCGATTTTTTTCATTTATTATAGAATTTTTGTACGAAAAAAATTGTTTTATTGTTAAAGTCAAAAGTTCATTAAAAATCAAAAATATTTTGTCCCATAATTTTTTTTAATTCTCATTTTTCGAAAATTGAGATATCTGGAGCAGGACTCATAAAAAAAATCTGAAAAAAATCACAGACACTCCTAGTAGGTACCTTATGATAATAAAAAAATTGCAATACTCTGAAAAATAGTGAGGGTTTTGACCTTGCTGCAAACCTGTGGAATGCCTCATATAATAATTCACAAGATTTGCTAATACTGGGCAATAAAAAACGTTCACTTGTCATAAATATTGTGTTTTTTCTTACCTAGTATTTAAAAGTAAGAAATGCAATAAATTTCGAAATCGTCAATTACATTATCCGAAGCTGCTTGAAGTTTCATCTTATCGTGTTATTTTTCAGTTATGTCCACTACTAATTCAAATCAGACTGATACAACTAAAGATAAGATGAATAACAACAAAAAAAAAATGCAAATCGGCCCGTATCTTCTAAACCAGTTCGCGGCCCATGATGCCAATTTTTTCTGTATGTCCACACTAACAACAGAAAATTCAGAAAAATTTAGAGCCAAATCAAACGTGACATACTTTTTGAAAATCGATTTTTTTCATTTATTATATAATTTTTCTACGAAATTTTTTTTTTTTATTGTTAAAGTCTAAAGTTCATTCAAAATCAAAAATATTTTGTCGCATAATTTTTTTTGCCTGGGCCATAGTTTTTAAGGTACATCTAGTTGAAAACTAATTCTCATTTTTCAAAAATTGTGATATCTAGAGCAGGACTCATAAAAAAAATCTGAAAAAAATCACAGACACTCCTAGTAAGTACCTTATGATAATAAAAAAATTGCAGGACTCTGAAAAATAGTGAGGGTTTTGACCTTGCTGAAAACCTGTGGAGTACCTCATATATATATATATATATATCATTATTATCATTTTATTCCATTTTTATTTATTTATTTATTTTTTTTTTCCATTTAAATATATAAATATCGATTTTTTATTTTTATTTCATTGTTATTATTATTAATTTGAATATATATATATATATATATAATATTATTATTATTTTTTTACCGGGTGGCATCGCGCCACCCGTACGCGAATCGTCGCGGGATGGCAGCCGCCTCACGTCGGTCGCCACGGCGACGGCGTGAGACGGGGGGGCGTCGTGCTGCGCCTCGTGGGCCTCTCGCGGGCCTCCGCGGGCCAGGCGAGTCGCCCCCTACTCTGTCGGTCAGTGGGTAACGTAGGGCTTTATCCGGTCTACATGTACCCGGACTACCTTGCGTCCACGGCCGATAGAGTAGTTAACCTCAGAATCTCGGCTTTTTATGATGTATGGCCCCGTCCAATTGGGGGTCAGTTTCGCTGATCTCCCTCGGCGTAGCGTTGTGTCGTGTAGGAGTACCTTGTCGCCGGGCCGGTATTCTACATTGCCGGCCGTCCTATCACGTTCTTCCTTTGTTTTAACCTTTCCTTGTAAGAGTCGTTCTCTTGCTACTTGCCATGTGGCTCGGAGTCGCTGACGCAACTCCCCGACGTAATCGTCGTATGTGTATGTTTTTCTTGGGGCTTCCTTTAATGCCGTCGTTAATTCGGCTACCTTTCCAAAAATTAATTCATGCGGCGTATAACCTGTTGCCGTATGAGGAGTTGTATTGTACGTGAACGTTGCGTACGGTAACCACTCATCCTAATCCCTTTGATCCTCTTGTATGACATTTTTTAGGTATTCCGCTAGAGACCTGTGGGATCGCTCTAGGGCTCCATTCGATTGAGGATGGTATGCGGTTGTTTGTATCTTTTTTATTTGAAATAAAGTGCACATTTCCTTGAAAAGTTCACTTAAAAAATTCGTTCCTTGGTCGGATAACACTGTTCTCGGAATTTCATATTTGCAAATTATTTGTGTCGCAAATCCCTTGGCTACTTCTCTAGCTTCTTGATTTTTTAGGGGGATTGCTGCGCTATGTTTTGTTAACAAATCTTGAAAAGTTAGGATATATTTATGTCCTACTTCGGACTCAGGTAAAGGTCCTACTATGTCGACTGCACATTTTTCAAACGCTCTTTCAGGCGTGTCGGTAATTACCATGGGTGCGGTCTTGTATCTCCTGATTTTGTTCCTTTGACATTTATCGCATGATGATACATAGTCTTGTATATCTTTATTCATTCCAGGCCAGTTGTATTTTGTTTTAATTCGCTGTGTCATTCTTTTTACGCCTGGATGTCCTCCGAGGGGAGCGTCGTGGTATTCTTGAAGTATTATACTGCGCTCTCTCTCGCTTGGACATGCTTGATTCATATTTTCTATCTCTGTTTCACTATCACTTGCTGTCTCGTTCGCGCTCGAGTCTTGCGCTTGCTCTGTCTCTTTTTTCCGGGCCTGTGGCTCGGTTTTCCTTTGCCGGGGGAAGTTTCTTTTTACCCGTATGGGCCTCCGTTGTCCCGTGTGCGCGTTCCCTTCCAGCGTTCGCAGAGTCTCCCATTATTTTTCTCGGCCTACCACGCTTTCGTGGGCTCGGTTGATTGTGGCCAGCCTTGTTCGGAGGGTTGCATTGGGGCCCACCCAGAGGGGCTCCGCTGTGTTCTTGTATTATACGCGCTCGGGCTCCCTTGCCTGGTGTGGATCCGCCAATGCTGCAATTTTCTTCGTCACTCTCGCTCGTATTCGAGCGTCGCGACTCTTCTAACTCACGGGGAGATTCCTCGCGCACCGCGCTTCCGCAAGTGACTCTTTCGCCACGTGGGGCCTCGTAGCCCGGTGAGCCGTATTCTCGGTCTCTCCTTTTTGTGCGGCTATTCGTAGCGCTGTCCTTCTTTTCGCGCTCTCTCTCGCGACGTACCGCGGTCTCAGCTGCTCGCCGCGTCGTCACTAACACATACATTCTACTCAGCGCGTCTGCGTTTATGTTCTTCTTTCCAGCTTTGTAGTCGATAGTATAGTCGAACTCCTCTAGCTTGATGCGCCATCGCATCAATCGGGAACTTCGGTCTTTTACATTAAAGAGCCAGGTGAGTGGCTTATGATCCGTGACCACTGTAAACTTTGTTCCATAAATGTATGGTCGGAATTGAGTTACTGCCCAAATTATTGCCAACATTTCCTTTTCCGTTGTTGAATAATTTGTTTCGGCCTTGTTCAGGGTACGACTAGCGTAACATATTGGTAAATCTTCTCCAATTTTTCCCTGAGACAAGATTGCTCCAATTGCATTATCCGAAGCGTCTGTTGTGACGACGAAAGGTTTTCACTCCAGATGAATTTGCTCTCTTTTTTTTATTAATTCCGTTAAGGGCTTAGCTATTTTTGAAAAGTCCTGTATAAATTTTCGGTAATATCCTGTGAGTCCCAAAAATGACTGCACTTCTTTTACGTTTTTTGGAAAGGGAAATCGTTGAACTGCTTCGATTTTCCCTGGGTCGGGTTTGACTCCAACCTCCGTTATGACGTGACCCAGATAATGGGTTTCTTTTCGTACAAATTGACATTTTTTCGGCTGCACCTTCAATTGAGCCTCTCTTAGTCGATCGAATACTTCTCTCAACCTTTTATTGTGTTCTTCGAATGATGTTCCGTATAATACTATGTCGTCTAGGTAGACATAGCATTTGAGACCTTGGATGCCGGCGAGTACGGCGTCCATTAGTCTTTGGAAAGTCGGTGGGGCGTTTTTCAACCCAAATGGCATTCGATTGTATTCGTAGTGTCCAAGAGGTGTGGAAAAAGCTGTTTTTGGTTTATCCTCTTCGGCCATCGGTATCTGATGAAATCCTGATGCCAAATCGAGGGTTGTAAAATATTTGGCTCAACCCAACTGGTCCAATATTTCGGTGATATTGGGTAATGGGTACGAGTCACCTTCTGTTGCTTCGTTTAGCTTCCTGAAATCCACTACCACTCTTTTTCGGACGTTGCCATCCGCGTCGGCTTTCTTTGGAACGACGAGTAGAGGAGCATTCCATGGGCTCTTGCTCGGTCGGATTATTTCGTCTTTTAACATTTCTTTGGCCTGTTTCATGACTTCCTGTTTATGCACTTCTGGCAATCGGTACGGACGAATTTTCACAGGTGTTGTTCCTGCTGGAACATTTATGCAATGTTCGACTATGTTCGTATGTCCGAGTTTTTCGCCTTCCAAATGGAATACGTCGGCAAATTCCTCGCTGAATTCCCGTAAAAATTTTTCTTCTTCTTTATTCAAATTTGAGGTTCCTTTGACCTCTTTCCATAATTTTTCTTGACGTTTGGTTCTCTCTTCCTTACTGAGGGCATTTATTTCTTTTGTTTCATTTACTGATTCTTCTTTTTCTATTTCTTCTATTTCCACCGTTGGTCTGTCGATCTCAATTTCTTGATCGCACGAGTTTCGTACAATTACGAGACAGGAGTTTCCGGTCGGAATTGCAAAACTTTGTCCTATTTTGACTCCTGGTCGTATTTCTTTTACTGCGACGCATCCTACGTTCGCTGTTAATGTTTTCGCGTATAATATTTTCTCTGTGCGAGGGGGTAATTTAATTCCCTTTGTACCGTTGACCATAGGTACCATGTGCCCATATATTTTTATGTATTTACCATTCAATATGTCGACGTTGTGTTCGCGTATGAACTCCATACCTAGGATTCCGTCTACTTCCAATGCTACTGTGTCGTCTATTACGAAAAATCCATGTTTTACGTTTACTGCGGGAGTTTCGATTTCTAGTATTATTTTGCAAAGGGCGTGAAATTTTATTCCGCCTATTCCCTTTAATTCGATTGTCTCGTCTATTATCTCAGTTTCTTTTTTCAATACACTCTTTTTTATGAGACAACACTAAGCTCCTGTGTCTCCTTTTAATGTGAGAATTTTTTCACGAGCTTGGGGTGATGCGATATGGAAATCGCTCGCCGTTTCTTCGGGATTGATTGTTTTAACATCGTATGTCTTTACTTTTTTAAGTGGACGATCCTCTTTGAATGAGCTTGTAGCTAATGTTCGGGCAATTCCGCTGACGTTTCTCTTTTTTTCTTCGGTCGTTACCGTGACCATGGTACGTGTGAACGATCCGATCGTTTTTTTATTTTCGCTGAGATTTCGATTTTCTTCTTTTGGTCTTTCCTCACGCGGTTTGTTTCTGTTTGCTGTCCAATGATACTGATTCGGGCGCCCTTGCGACCCGTTTTTATAATAGTTATTGGTTCCCTGACCATGCTGATAAGTCCCTTGACTCCGTTGATAATTGTTCCCTTGATTAGGGTAACTGTTGGTCCCTTGACCTTGCTGCCAATTTCTTTTTCGACAGTCTTTATACGCGTGTCCTGGTTTCTTGCAGTAGCTGCAAGTTATGTTTAGTTGATGCACGCTTTTCGTTGATGCCGGTAGACTATAGCGTCCATACGCGGGTACGCTAGTACGACAATCTTTTCCTAAATGGCCTATCTTATGACACTTGTGACACGTCACGGGCGTGCGTTTTTCCAAGTGCGTTTGTTTGTTGATTGATTCACCTCCTTGAACCGATTTTTCTTCTTCCATGGCTCCTTTTAGGGCCGATCCGAGATCTTCAAATCCTCGGGCTTTTACTATAACTTGATACTCTCGTCGGAGTCCTCTTTCAAAATTATGTAGTGCTAACTGGCGAACATAAGTTTCTATTGTTTTCTTTTCTGCTGCTGTTCCTTCCTTTGCTGTGCTAGCATCTACTAGTTCCATCATAATTGTTTCGAGTCGTTGACCGTAAGCTAACACGCTCTCGTTTGCTCTTTGTCTACATGTATTAAAATCTACCTGTAAGGCGGCTATAGTACGTCAAGTCCCGTACAATGCCGTCATCTCTTCTTTAAATTGTACGTATGAATCAATTTGTTTGTATCGTGTGTCTTTTCGCGCTTTCCCTACGATTTTTGTTGCTAATACGGATTTTAATAAGGTTTGTTGGTCCGCGGGTGCGATACTTTCATTTGCATAACCATACGCTTCTATTATATCCTCTACTTCTTCAGGCTTTATTCCGTCGATCGTGGTATGAGGCTTCGAGCCTCTTTCAATGTCATAAATTCATTTTGCTCTGGTCGCGCCATATTTTCGAAGTTAGTTGCTAACAGAGAAAATTCCTGTAAATCGATTTCACGACAACGCTTAATTTCTACAGTATCGGGCGATTGATCTGAATCGGATAAGAATGTTACGGTTTGATCTGTCGCAGATCGAAATTTTGTTCTTTTCGTTACAGCGCGTCTAGCAATAGATTTTTGTAAATTCGGGGTATCGTCGGAACTAGTGTCTATTCTAGGACGTTTTTTACTAGGTTCTTCTTCTAATTCGTCTTTTAATTCATCTTCACGACGCTTGTCGAAAATTGATTCTAATGATCGCGATAATACATGTCTACCAGGTAATCGATACAATTTTTTATGCTCTTCTTCGTTCGACATTAATCCCTAGTTGGCTTTGGAGGGTTTTCATATATAAATGTTCCGTCACTTACATTAAGATAATCCGTTGCATGATGATCGATGCCTTGTAGTTGGATCGCTGTTGCTTGTAGCTTCGTTGCTCAGGTTCAGACGTTCAACTCATGTGGAAGGCCTTGGAAGGTGTGGAACGGCGTTGCGTCCCTGTTGTCGTGTTGCTTTGATTGTTGAACTCGTACTCGTTGTTGATCTTTTTATAGTTGATAACGGTGTTGAGTCTTCGGTCTCGTGGTCGGTCTGGTTTCGATGATCCTCCGGATCCGGTTTATTTTGAATGGCTCTGTACGTACGGCTCGGCCATCTGCTTACGTTTCAATGTTTTGTTTGTTCCTTTTTCCGACTCGGTCGGGATGCTTGTAGTAATTGCTTTTTTGTGTTTTCTTATTTCTTTTTTTTTTTGACGTGACTCGGTCACTTGTACTTGCGTTGTATATCTTCAACTTTTTTTTTTAATATTTTTTTTTATATACTTTTTTCAATGAGTTCGTGTTTCCCAAGTTGTGGAATCCCACCGCTGCCACCAATATTGTGCCGCTAATTTTGCGCCAACATGATTGTGCCCTTGAAGTTACGTCCTCGAAGAGACTGGTGGCGGGAATCGGGCGATCGAGGACGGGTAGCTGGGTGCTTCCAATAATGAGTAAATCTCCAACTCGAGAATTGTGAACTTACAAATATTCAACTTTATTATAACTAGGCAACATTGGTCGTGCAAGATGTTCAGTTGCCTTGAGACCGACCTCTTCGACTACCACCCGAAGACTGACTTTTACCTTTCGGTACCTCTAATTGTTAGCTCGGTTATTGGCGATTGAACGTTCTGGAACGTTCGAATCGTACGATGTCGAGTCAGCGACACGTGTCGCCAAAGTCACCTCTGGAGGTGCTTCATTCGCCAAAACTGCTGTCGTTGCACAGGGGCGATATGGCCCCTCGACTTCGCAAGTCGAATATGCTCGTTGCTATGCGCCTTAAGTTACGCGCTGAATTGCGGGGCACAACATTATTGATATACAGGGTATGAGGGATAGATGATCAGTTTATACCTGAAGAGGTAGCTATCATCTTGCTACATACTGAGAACTTTGGTCATTGGTTTGTAAAATCACCCTACACGTATGACAAATTGCCACCCTTTTTGAGGAGGCAAAACATGTGGCCCGGCGGTAACATTCACGGCATAGAATGGTCTGAAGGTGATACATCAATACATTCATTGGAAACAAATCTGAAGAGTATTGCGACCGAAGCTACACGGATCTTCACAAGAGGCTCTGAGAAAACATCATACCTAACTCAGCTCACAGGGCGTTTCATTATAAATTTGGAAGATGATGACGAGTTTCCTGCATTCCGCTACCTACCACGAAGGGGCATACGTTGTATGTATCACGGCATGTTAAATACATACAAATGCGCTCTGTACAACACTATCAGGATCAAAGCATGGCTCTGCCATAGAAAGCGAACTGCTTTCTTATGGCAATATAGAGCTACTACATCGTGGCGTGTCGGTTTGTCGGAAGAAGAAAAAAGCCCTTGGATCATGAACAGTCTTCAGATTTTGCAGTCTCTTCAGCACATAAAGGATTATACGGTGGGGGTGTATCCAGCAGATCGCAGCCCGAAAGTGTGGACGAAACCGACGGCCTTCGTGGTTAACACCGATGGACACCAACTACCCAGAACCCACTAGGTCGCCATGTGCATCGATCGAGATGGGCACGGAGGGTTTTCGATAGTTACGGCCTACCACCAATTATCCCACAGCATATCTTGCGTCTCCGAAGAAACTGCACTCTTCCGCTACGACCCAACGCAGCTTCAAGGGCCGAATTCACAATGCTGCGGACAGTATTGTGTTGTTTCTTCATTATATGGCTACTCTTTTCGGCATTCACCTCTTTAGAGACGTATTTTCGAACGATTTTCAGCCAAACGATAAAATAGTTGACGAGTATTATAACGCGTATATCGATAAGTGCAGCAAATCTAAATTTAAAGGGATAGTATCCAGCACGAATAGTTGTGTCGGCGGTGGTTTTAGAAATAAGCAAATACACTGTATATGGTACTGCAGTTCTCGCCCTCAGTAATTATAGGGAATGAAACGTTTCAAAAAATGTACATGTGTTGTTAAACTCCTATCTCATTGCTTGCCGCAGAAATCATACGCGTGATAACATGCTTTAGATCTCAGGTTTCGCTGACGCGCAATACTGCTGACGGTAAGTCTTACGTTTCGCGCACGTGCAATACTGTTGACGGTATAGCCATGTCATCAGCGCCATTCTTGACGCAGTCTCTTGAGATGCTATCGTGTGATGCAGAGTTAGTTGCTACTGCAAAAAAGACGGCATCAGGACGGGATGCAATCAGAAAGAAGCGGGGCATCGGTGAGCTAGCTGCTCACTCAGTCCTCACTCGTCGTCAACCGAACTCATCCAAATCTACAATTCGGTTTTTTTTCTATACGAAGACAGCGCAGCGCCTTGAAAAAACGAATAGAAAGACTCTTGAAAGACGTCGACGACCTTAATTTGTTACTACGCGCCCGATCTGATTTGAATTTTTTAACGCATCAAATAAGCACACTCGAACTCCGCGATGGATTTTTCACGCATCAATAGAATGAGCAAATTAACGGAATTCCTACCCGCCAAAAAACTGAACGAGTTAGAAGTCGGCAAGGACTACAACATCACTAATATGAGGACAGCCCGAACGACATGGGGGAGCAGAATTACCATTGATGTGGACAATGAATTCACGTGCTTCCTACCGGCGAGATTCGCCAAAGCCTTCGAAGAAAACGACGGTCTGTTCCAGCAAATGGTGGCTGCTGCATGCGCTAACAAACTGCTCATGCAATATCTGGGTGGCCGATTCAATAATCTGGAATTCGAATCGACTGCAGAGTAATGTCACAGCAGTTGAGTGTAATCCGTGTTCGTGGGCGTTACAATATGAGCGGGTGTGATCTCGTTTTCGATATCCAGCACTTCAAAGATAAAAATGGCAAGTTTCTGCCAAAAGAAGTAGTTATTGGGGCGATACAAAAGCCATGATGCCTAGCAGGGTGGCTGGTCGCCCCACCTTATCATATCAGCGAATTACCACCCGTTGTACGCTTGAAAAATGAGTGGAGAACGGAGAACGACCACGGCATTCATTGGACCGACGCATCAGCATCGATGATCTGCGTAAAGAATTATTCAAAAAAGCCAATGGGGGCGGATACGCTCTACTATACTTAAGAGGCCACCAGGCTGTTGAATTCTTGGAAGAGTTCTCCAAGCGCCGGATCATGAACCTGGACAACAATCAAGTTCACGAAAATAGTTAAAAAATATATAGATTTACGTCTAAAAAACGCAAACACCAATCGGTTCTTTTTGAACTTCCAACAAGGCAAATGCACGGCACAAGTCATCGGGTTACATAAATTCTCCAAGATGCCAACAACCATCGCGACTTATTTAAAATTAGATAACCCGGAAACCTACACGGGCCATACCTTTCACAGAACCTCTGCGACATTGCTTGCCGACGGCGGGGCAAACATTCCAACCTTGAAAAGTCACGGCAGATGGAAGTCGAGCACTGTTGCAGAAGGTTATATCCAAGAATTCATCGAAAATAAATTTAAAAAATTGCCAACATAATATCAACGTCAATATTTATGGCCTATGCTGAACATTCTAAACGCAATACGAATACTCCACTGCCGAAACGTCAAAGAGTTGAAACTGTTACCTCCGAAACAGTTGGATCAGAATCAAGCTCGAATATCGAAAAAATCTCGCCCACAGAAAAGTTTGTTTTCAATAATTGTTCCGTGACCATACAAAATTATCAAAAATAAAGTCAAAAGCCTATCTGTAAAATTATAAACAATAAAATAAAAAATGTGCATTTTGCATTGGAAAATACAAAAACTTGTATCGGAATAAATAACATATATTTATTTATCTTGAAATTATCTTTACACAAACAAACCCAAATAAACAGACAAACAAACAAACAGACAAGAAAGCGAGTTAATAAAAACGTGGTAAAATAGTAAATTGAAATATAATAATGCATTAAAAAAGTACTTTCATGTGATGCAATTATGTTTTCCTTGCTTTCTCGTGCATATGAAGGGTGAACGCCTTGTTAAAAATTATTAATAACATATAAGGAGACGCCACGACCGTGGGGTCGGGGATTTGGCCGAACTTTTTTGTGGTGAAAGAGGGCCCTTAGCACCTCACGTGGTTAAAGTAGTAGGACGCACTACTCGGAAAATTCCGAGAAAAATCGATTCAAAGTTTCTTAGGCGCCTTATGAGTTTAAAATGTCAAGCACTTGTCAAGCCGCCGTCTAGTCTAGACGGTTAGGGCTCGGTCTTTTGCGCCGGAGGTCTGGCGTTCGATTCCTCCTTCAGATCTTATTTTTTTTTCTTTTTTTTTGTTATTCCAACAATTATTCAAACCGTTTCTCATCCCTACATTATTTTTTAAAATTTATTTACATTATTTTTTTCAATTATTTTTATTTTTTAAAAATTATTTTCTTTTTTTTTCCAATAAAACAATTCATAACGGTGGGTTTTTTTATTTTTCATTGTAAAGTATATGAGGAGGAACATTGGGTTTTTAATGAGAATAACAAAGTCGATTAGCAAAAATTCAATTTTTATTCATATAATAATTATATACAAAAACCGCAGTGGTAATTATCGTAGAAAGAAACAAAGCAATAATTTTTGCGACATCTTGCGCAACATATAAAAGCGGATTTTTTACAATCGCATGGAGTTTGCAATACATCCGTACAAAAACATGTCCCATTAAATTTTTTTTTTTTTTGTCTTTTATTGATAAATTATATTCTGTTATGTACATAACAATAAATAATTGTGCAGGTAACTGGAACAAAATAATTTCAGAGTGAGCATCCATCGATGCTTAATATCTCTGGGTTGCGCAGTAAGACGATTTTTTCGGGGGTTAATTGAATCTTTCTCGTAGGTCGATTGGTTTAAATTTCTTGAGTCTTCTGGAGATTAGGTTAGGGTCTAGGACGGTTCTGGCCAGCTCATTGGAGTGGGTTTGTAATCGTCCTTCGTATCTTTCGCTGCAGCGTTCGATTTCCTTTGCAATTGTGTTTATTCCGAGGTCTCTGTGAATGGTGGCATTACTGACATACCAAGGAGCATCGAGTAACATTCTTAGAGTTTTAGATTGGAACCTTTGCAGGATTTCTAAGTTGGAGTTGCTAGCCGTCCCCCATAACTGGATTCCGTATGTCCACACAGGCTTGAGAATGATTTTATAGATGTTAAGTTTATTGTTTAAGGATAGCTTTGATTTACGGCCAATTAACCAATACATTTTGCGTATTTTTAGGTCTAGCTCTTTTCTTTTTGTTTTGATATGTTTTGACCATGTTAGTCTTTTGTCGAGATGCATACCCAGGTATTTCACATCGTTGGCGGTTGGCAGTGGATGTCCGTGCAGATTAACTTTCGGGCAGTCACCTCTTTTTGTGGCGAAAGTAACCTGGACAGATTTGGTTTCACTGGCTTTTATGCGCCATGTGTCCAGCCAATTTTCTATTTCTCGGAGTTCCCTTTGCAGGTTATTCGATGCAGTCCTCGGGTTTTGGTGAACCGCGAGTAACGCGGTGTCGTCGGCAAACGTAGCCGTCACGATATCCCTTCTTATGGGTAAGTCAGCGGTGTAAAGTGTATAAAGAACTGGCCCTAGAATACTACCCTGCGGAACGCCAGATTGGATGGAGTGTAATTCTGAAAGGTCTTGGCCATGGCGAACTTGGAAGTATCTGTTGCTTAGGTAGGATTTTAACAGAAGGCAGAACTGTGGTAGTTTTTGTTTTATTTTGTAGAGTAGGCCGTCATGCCAAACTTTGTCGAATGCCTGTTTTATGTCGAGGAAGACTGCGGAGCAGTATTTTTTTTCTTCTATTGCATTGTAGATAACATTGAAAACTCTGTTGATTTGTTCAACAGTTGAATGACCATTTCTGAAGCCGAATTGGTGGTCGGGAATAAGTTTGTCGTCCGTTATTGGAGTCTTGATCCTTGTCAGTAGAAGTTTCTCGAATAGTTTGGACATAATTGGTAGCAGGCTTATAGGCCGATAGGATGTCAGTTCGTTTGGGTTTGACCCCCCCAAGAGTCAATGAGAAGTAAACATTTATTCTCCTCGACGTAAGTTTTTAAACATTTCTGGAGAAAATCCGTGTATAAGGCTGTTATTAGTTTTCCGGACTTCGATGATGTTGCAATGACGTTCGTATATGTATTGGCATAGCCATCTACTAATTTTTGAATACGCGGTCCGAAATGACCGGTCGCCTCTTGCAAACATACGAAGACATGGGGGAGCAGTTTTCTGGATAATGTTATGGAATATTGTGCGGTGTACGAATGCGTCACTTTATTCAAATCCGACTTTTTTACGAAAACTGGTTTACTCCCTTTTTGAGTGAGTGTCCTGTTGAAAACAGATTGATATTGACATCCTGAAAAAAAAATAGTAATTTTAATATTAAAAAATATTCGAATATGTATGTAGAAAACTTTTTATATAATTAAGGCAGAACACCACTGTGACCCCCTGTTTTTTTGCCATTTTTCAAGAATTTTTTTTTGTGGGAAAAAAAGAGATATTCGAAAAATTTTTTTTTGTTTTATTCGTTGTTTATTGAAGATACATAAAAAAAAAATTTCAAATTTTTCACGCCTCATGGTGACGCTGGGGAAGCTCCCGCGTCAGGTACTGTTGCCTTTGCAGTGGTTCGCGGCACGCAGCAGAACTCTCTTCAAAGTCGATCTGAAAAAAAATACCGAGTGTTTTCGTTAATAATATGATATTTTGAAGAGAAGTACATAGGGATTTGAAAAAATATTGATTTTTAAAAAATAGGCACGCTTTTGAAATTAAAGGACGATTTTCGAGTAAAATTTCCCGTCGAAAATAGGCTATAACTTTTTTTATTATTGAGATATCGAAAAAATCCTATGTACTTCTTTAGATAATCTAGTTTTATTGATGCAGTCCAAATTTGAAGTCGATCGGATAAAAATTGCTCGAGTTCTGCTGCGTGCCGCACTCAAAAAAGTGGTTTTGAGAAAAACGCGTTCAAAGTTTTAGGTTTGTTAATTTATGCGATAAATTGGAAAAAAAATTGTTTACCTTTAATCAGCGATGCCGGCACCATATAGCTGGCCTTCAAGAAGCAAATGATTGTCCCTAGCATCTTTTCTCGAACTTGTAGAGGCTCTTCTTGCCTCTTTGGCAGCGTCTGTGAGCGAGCGCTCCGCCAGCTCGATCCGCGCTGCGTCGGTTTCAACGCAAAAATTGAAACAATTTGGGCCGATAGTTATCCCCAACGTCTCCAAAACTTTCATGAGGCTTCTCAGGCCATCATTGAATAATAATACCGCGATATCAGCTGCAATATCGACGATTTTTTTGCTCCCGGACTGACACTTGGGGGCTATTGCCCAAACTGATTTGTTGTAGCTTTCGTTGTTGTTTTGCGTGAAGCCGCCCAAACAACGCTGCAGCAAATCGTCTCTGCTCAAATTTTCGAAGACTGGCGTAATTGCCTCCAATACTTCCTCAGGAAGAGGCGGCCGCGCGGGACCCCGAGCGTCACGGAGCGCTGCACCGCTCCACAAAATATTCAATATCTCCGAAAATAATTCTTTTTCGACCTGAGTCCAACGGCATCTTAATCTTAAATGTATTTTAGATTTTTCTAGATGGTTTTCAAAAAATCGATTTTTTGAAGCCGTCACAGTGGTGTTGTCCCTTAATTTTGAACTTTTACATTTTGCATCGGTAAAAACATTTTGTACGCAGAAAACTTGTATTTACCTGTTTGGTCAGTATTTATAACATAATCCTCATGGTATTGAGGTATTAAGCGGCACGTCTGTCGACGAAAGGTCTCTGCAGACGCCGGGATTTCCTCCATTGATGCCGCCTCTTTTTTCGAAACCAGTTTCGTGATTTTCCGTTGAGAAATTTTGTGTTTCTGTTTGAATGCCGTGACCCATCGATCAGACGCCTTGAAATTGAAATCGATGAATTGTGCAGGCGCAGCCAACGCCCATTGTTGTAAATTTCTTGTCGTAATTTGCTGATATTGCTGTCTTGCTTCCACAAAACGGTCGTAGGTCCACGAATCTATCGCCTCAAATTTGTCCAATCTCGTTCCACCACTTTAAATATCATTCTCCCATTGTGAAAGATATTCTTTTCTCTTCAAGCGGCTGCATCCTTTTTTTTGCAATGTCGCCAAAGACCACGTGGGATGCGCTTTAGCAATGTTCACGACTTTAACTTTGTAGGCGATGGGAATCATTTCACTTTTATTATTTTTTCGGTTCCGGTTCGTACTCGTTTGGAGAAGAATCAAGTTGAGGCACTTCGAACTGTAGTTCTTCGCAATCCTCATGAGCGTGAATTAATTCCTCTTCAATTAGGAATTTTTTTTCACCCAAAAGTTCCAATGTATTATAAAGTTCTCCGGCCAATAAAATAGCATCGTGAGATATTTCTTCTGAAGGTGTCGATGCAATTAAATTATTTTCCGTTAACAGCTTTTCATAATAAACTACTGCGTCCTTCAATCGCGATTTTGATTGATCACTGTACATGGATTCTTCAGGAATTTCCTCTCCTATTCCAGAAGAGCCAGCAACTTCTTCAGTCGACATTTTTAACTTCGAATTGTAAGAGAACTTTGAAATTTAGCAATAAGAAATAGGCACGTCTGTTCACGACGAAATCGAAAAACGAACTGCTGTTCAATTCTCACAGACTAACGCACAGTCCTATGCGCAGATGTCCGTTATAATCCTAAGGGGACCCCAGGTCAAAATTCTTTAGACCCTTACAAGGCCATAAAACTAAATAGAACAACGAGCACGAATATTTTTCAGTGAATGAAAAACTTTACGTTCTTGAGCTAAAATAAATTTTAAAAAATAATGTAGGGATGAGAAACGTTTTGAATAATTGTTTGGATAACAAAAAAAGAAAAAAAAATAAGATCCGAAGGAGGAATCGAACGCGAGACCTTCGGCGCAAAAGACCGAGCCCTAACCGTCTAGACTAGACGGCGGCTCGACAAGTGCCCGACATTTTAAACTCATAAGGCGCCTAAGAAACTTTGAATCGATTTTTCTCGGAATTTTCCGAGTAGTGCGTCCTACTACTTTAACCACGTGAGGGGCTAGGGGTCCTCTTTCACCACAAAAAAATTCGGCCAAATCCCCGACCCCACGGTCGTGCCGTCTCCTTGATAGTATGTTAAAATTTGGTGATGCATTTCAAAACTACTTTTGGTGTCGACGAGGGGCTCCGCCCCTATGAGCGGGAGCTCCGCCCCCTCCACCCCCTTCGGGATGCCCGCGATACACCTTTCATGTCCGATAGACCTTCCATGTGCGACACACCTTACGTATGCAATGCAGCTACGGCACATGGTTGTAGCCACATATATTTCACATTGCAAAATCTTGGAAAACATGGTTTTGGTATATAAATAATCGTGTGCACCGCAGAGAAGGGCTTTTAACCCTCACGCGATGTTTGCAGTACTCATCTTTGCCTCGCGCGCTCGTCTACGACTCGTACTAAAAACATCGCGCTCGTGGTAAAAGACCCACTTTGTCTCTTTGGTATGCAATGTACTATTTTTGTAGAAGGTGTAGTACGCAATAATCTAGCAGTGTCATATTGAATCCCTTCCTGACTTATTGTTGTCTCATTTTTTTTTACAGTACTAAAGAGTTCCAGTACACATGAGAAGATATGCGAGAAGTAGTCGGAAGCTTCAGACACTGAAAATGACTACTTTTATGAGGCTGTACTATACAACACACGAACAGTCTCATCTCTCAGGTCTTGCTGAGTATGCGTTGTCTAATTTTTTTTAAGTACTAAAGAGTTCCCGTACATGTAAAAACGTGTCTCCGAAGTAGCCAGGATCTTCAGTCACGGTAAATATAGTTTTTTTTAAGTTAAAACCCCACCACACAACATTGGAGCAGTGTCATCTCTTATCCCTTGCCGATTGATTGTTAGTGAATTGTTTTTATCAACTACTAGAAAGTTCTAGTAGACATCAAAACTCTTGTGAGAAGGAGCCAGAAGCTTTGGACGCACCAAATAACTTTTTCATCGAAGGTGTGCCCTACAATGCTCCAGCAGTATCACCTCTCATGCCTTGATAACTGATTATTGTCTAATATTTTTTCGAGTACTAGAAAGTTCTTATAGACATGCAAACATCTTCGAGGAGTTACCAGAACTGTCAGATTCACGAAATAATGTTTGTATGGCAGCTGCATCATATAATAATCGAGTGTTGTTCTATTTCGCTCTCTGCTGATTTATTATTGTTAAGGCGAATGCGTGGAAAACGACACAGCGAATCACTGGATACGTGATAGACGAATGAATCTCCTTTTTGAAATAAAGCTTTTATTCTACGGATATATATGTGTGTGAATGTACAACTCGTAATTCGAGACCTTTTGCTAAAAAGGCATAGAGTATACATGAGAAGAAAGTAAAAAACGGCGTAGCGTCGATCGCGCACGCGCCTCTAGTGGAGAGGCGGAGACGCTAGTGAATCATATCGATCGGTAAAGTAGTAACTCCAACATTCCCCTTCGAGACGATTGCTCCGCCGACGTCGATATTACACGTTCAGCAGTCCCTGGCGAGTGAGACAATTTCTCAACTTTAGGGCTGGACCCGCTTTCGTCAAGCAATCCGACGAACTACTCTCGGTTGGGATATGCTCGACCACTATCGTTCCGGAGGAAAGCACCTCACGCACATAGTGATGCCTCACATCTATGTGTTTGGTCCAAGCACGGAAAACGGGGTTCTCGGCCAATTTCAGGGCCCCGTTGTTGTTGCAGTAGATCCTTATGCCCGAATGAATGCGATCTGCCAACTCTGATAGGAAGTGCGACAAATGCGTGGCCTGCTTCGCTGCATCCGAAAGAGCCGTATATTCGGCCTCGGTGGATGACAGCGCCACCGTCCCCTGCTTCTTCTATTCCCAAGAAATGGGGAATCCATTCATGACGAAGGCGTGTCCCGTATACGACCGTCTGTCGACAGGACAGTTCGCCCAGTTCAAATATTTGGTCCATGTAACCTTCCAGACGTCCCCCTTCCCTTCTAAACTGTAATCCGTGGTTCACAGTTCCCTTGAGATACCGGAGCACGCGCTTTGCCGCAACCCAATGCGCCTCATCAAATCAGGTGCTGAATTGATTAAGGTAGCTGACAGCGTAAGCGATGTCCGGTCTCGTGCAGGTGGCCAAGTACATCAGGGCACCAATGAGCTCCCGATAAGGAACGTTCAGCTCGGTACCATCTTCCCCGTGACGTGGTTCCAACTTCGTGCCTGGATCCAAAGGGGTCGCCACTGGATTCGCGTTGATCATCCCAAATCGTACGAGAATTTCACGAATGTAGCGCCTTTGCTTCATCGAGATGCCTTTTTCAGTCTGGCGGAACTCAATGCCCAGACAGTAATTTATGGGTCCGAGCTCCTTGATCTCGAAACATTTCGAGAGATGACTCTTCAACGACGCGATCTCGGACTTGTCTCTAGAGGCCACTATAAATCCATCTACGTATGGCACGATGATAATTAGCTCTTTTCCGAACCCCTTGAAGAACACACACGGATCAGGACTCGACTTCCGTGTGCCATACTTCAGCAGACACTCGCTCAGCACCTCGTTCCAGCAGCGTCCGGCCTGACATAATCCATGCAGTGCCTTTTTCAGTAGGCACACCTTGTTCCCACGATACAGCTCCTGTAGCATTTCGATGTATCTCCTTCCGATTGCGCTGTCCTTGGGTGCGGTCTCCGAGAGCATGTCCAATCCTCTAAGGGTGTGCTTCGGTACCTCCATAAAGATTGTTTCCTTTGACGAACTGTCTAAGTAGGCAGTCATTACGTCGAGCTGTTCCACGATTATGCCGTTTTGAGCCGCGAGAGCCATCACGGTACGGATTGACTCGATGCGTGCGACTGTGCAAACATGTCTTCAAAGTCCATTCCGGGGCGTTGCGTAAATCCTCTCGCAACTACGCGAGCTTTTCTTCGTTCCAGGGTTCCGTCTTCTCGGTATTTGTTACGTAGCACGACCCTGCTTCCGATGACCTTCTCCTTCTCGGGTCGATCGGCTAGTCGCCACGTATCGTTTCTCAAGAGCGACTTCAGCTCGTTCGCTATGGCGACGTGCCATGCTTCCGGGTCCGGTCCCTGCAGTACTTCCGAAATTGACTTCTCCGCGAGGTTGGAGAATTTGTCGGGTGTTTTCGTGTTATCCGCGACTAGATATTGTTTTCTCGGTCTCCCCCTCGCTCCAGTGCGGATGATGCGTGGCCTACCTCGTCCTCGTTTTGACTCGCCACGGTCTTCTCTCTCTTGTTCCTCGGTTTATTCGTTGCTTGACTTGATAGATTCTCCGACAGGATGTACACCACCATTTTCTTCACGGTTGTCGTTCCTTACGTCGAGTTCCACCTCAACCATATCCCGTGCATTTGATTCTGGCGACAATAGGTCGGTCGCACCTTCGCTCATAGGCTCGATTGATTCCTAGTCCAGGAATTTAACGTCTCTGGGTACTTCAATCCTTCTCCATTCGGGAATGGAGAAGGATTAGCCGACGAAGACTCCTTACACGGATCGCGACTTGAATTTGTCTTTCTGAGGATTGAGGTCAAGTATCATGAGATGTCCCGTCCAAATTCCTTCAAGGAACTCACGTTGGGAACGTGTCCTTTCCACTTCTCATACGCGGTTCTTCCCCGGTGGAAGCTTGTTGGACATCGATTGATGACATAATTGGATATGTTCACGGCTTCAGCCCAAAGGAAATCAGGTGCCTTGAACTGCATCATCATGCATTGAGCGGTGTCTAGGAGGCTCCGGTTTCTTCGTTCCGCAACACCATTCTGTTGCGGCGTATGTGGCATGATCAGCCTGCGCTTTATTTCATTGGTCCTTAGGAACGCGTTGAAGTCCTTGTTCAAATATTCCGCCCCATTATCCGACTGTAGGCATTTGATCCGCTTCCCTGTTTGATTCTCCACCAACGCCTTATACTCCTTGAACGTTTGAAAAACCTCGTTCTTGTACTTCAAGAATCGAATCTCGCACCAACGGGTGGCGTCGTCGATGAACGTCACGAAATATTTGGACCTTCCAAGGGACTCCGTATGCATCGGACCGCACACATCGGCGTGTATTATTTCCAGGACTTCCGATGACTTTCTCGATTTCTCCGGGAAGGGAGTCCTCGACATCTTTCCGCGACTACAAATTTTGCAATTATTGTTAACCACCCATTTTTCGACGGACATTCCCAGGACGGACATGTCGCGATTACAAATGCGAAAGTCACGGTAGGTCAGGTGGCCCCTACGACGATGCCACAACTCTTCCGGCGCTAGCCTTGCCTGTGTTTCCTCGCTGTGCTTACCGCTATCTCTATCCTCGAGAGCAAGGGGGCGCAGATAATACAGCCCGCCATTCGATCGACGAGCTCTCAAAATCGTTTTGCCGTCACCGTTGACGACCGAGGCACGGTCGGATTCGAAAATAACCTTTAATCCAGTATCACAGATCTTTCCTACGGACAAAAGATTAGTTCGTAAATCAGGGACGTGTAGAGTGTCTTTCAGCGTCACCATTTTCGTGTTGCCCTCGAAGTCGACGTCAAACTATACCGATCCCTTTCCTTCGATATCGACGGCCGATTTATCCGCAAAATTTACCTTACCGGCGGAACTTACATCGAAGTGTATCAAGCCCTTCTCCTCGCTCCTCATGTGAGAGGTGCAACCGCTATCTACGCACCATATGCCGCGCATTGCCGTGTCCATGTCTCCGTAAAAGGCGGTTGAAATTGCGCACAGGCTTACCTCTCCCGCCGAATTTGCGTGGTCCGAAGCCCTTTGAGTCGTTCAACAGTCGGCGGCCTTATGTCCGACTTTGTGGCACCGATGGCACTTGAATTTAAAAGGCTCCTTTCTCGATGACTAATGCGCCTTGACGTCCCCTGTCGCTTCGGTGTTGTACCTTTTTGTTGCGCCTCGCTTTTGGCCGTGTTGCCTTCCTGCAAGCATCGCATTGGGCGGGAATTCACGATTCGCATACTTTCTTGCATCCCGCTGTTCAAGTATTTCCACACGAAGTATGTCCGGGGGAGGCAGGTCATCTTGCGACTCGATCGCAGATCGAAAGTTTTCGTATGATGACGGGAGAGAGTGCAACAACATTATAGATTGCATTTCACTGTTTACCTTGATGTCTAGATTCCTCAGTCTGTCGCCAATGTTGAAAAACTTTTGCATGTGGTCCTGCACATCTTCGCCTTCCTCCATGCGATGGTACGCCAGCTGTCCCATTAGCGCCGCCTTCTGCGTTGGCCCGGTTGGGTGGTAAAATCCCTGTAGTTTTAACCAGAGCTCACGTAATGTGTTACAGCCGTTTGTTATTTTGACTTGTGATGGCTTCATGGCAAACGTGATTTCGGCCATCGCCTTCTCGTCGTCTTTGTTCCACTTGATTACATTTTCGTGATTCTCCGCGGTCTCTTCCGGATTTACGATTGTGCAGTTCGGGTACGCCCAAAGATCGTTTCTGCTCAAGAGGGCTCGCATCATAATTTTCCATGACTCGTAATTGTCTCTATCGAATAATTCGATGCGCACACTATTCGAGGACGCCATGTTACCTTCAGACCGTTCGAGAACTCTTCTCTTCGGAAAAACGCGACTTTCTAACCTCGATGTATCACTTCACACTAGTTCACAATATTATTTGCAGTTTGACGTTTTTGGGCCCATAACCGGTTAAGGCGAATGCGTGGAAAACGATACAGCGAATCACTGGATACGTGATAGACGAATGAATCTCCTTTTTGAAAGAAAGCTTTTATTCTACGGATATACATATATGTGAATGTACAACTCGTAATTCGAGACCTTTTGCTAAAAAGACAGAGTATACGTGAGAAGAAAGTAAAAAACGGCGTAGCGTCGATCGCGCACGCGCTTCTAGCGGAGAGACGGAGAAGCTAGTGAATCGTATCGATCAGTAAAGTGGTAACTCCAACAATTATGGTCTGATATTTTTGATAGAACGAGAGAGATCTAGTAAACATAAAAGCAGATGTGAGAAGTAACCAGAAGCTTCAGAAATACGTTTTTTTTGTAGAAGTTGTACAATACAACAATCGAGTGTTGTTCGATCTCACTCTCTACTGATTTAGTAAGTCTAATTTATTTTTTCAACTACTAGAGACTTCTAGTACACATAAAAACATGTCGTAAAAGTAGCCAGAAGGTTCAGACGCACGGAATATTTTTTTTGTCTTAGGTGTAGTACACAATAATCTAGCAGTGTCATATTACATCCCTTCATGATTGATTGTTGTGTCATTTTTTTTTACAGTAATAAAGAGTTCCAGTAAACATGAAAAGATATGCGAGAAGTAGCCGGTAGCTTCAGACACTCAAAATGATTTCTGTTATGAGGCTGTATTATCCAACACTCGAAAAGTCTCATCTCTCATTTGTGAGAAGTAGCCAGAATCTTCAGTCACGCTAAATATATATATTTTTTTACTGAAGCCCCACCACACAACAATCGAGCAGTGTTATCTCTCATCCCTTCATGACTGATTGTTGTCCCATTCTTTTTTACAGTACTAAAATTTTCCAGTACACTTGAAAACATATGCGAGATCGAGCCGGAAGCTTCAGGCACTCAAAATGATTTCTTTTATAAGGCTGTACTATACAATACCCGAACAGTCTCAGCTCTCATGTCTTGCTGAATTATTGTTGTCGATTTTTTTTTAAGTAATAGAGATTTCTACAACATATAAAAACGTATCTGAGAAGTAGTTAGAAGCTTCAGTCACGCTAAATATATTTTTTTAAATTAAAGCCTCACCACGCAACAATCGAGCAGTCTCACCTCTCATCCTTTGCCGATTGATTGTTATCGAACTGTTTTTGTCAACTACTAAAGAGTTCTAGTATACATCGAAAATCTTGTGAGAAGGAGCCAGAACCTTTGGATGCACGAAATAATTTTTCTGATCGAAGGTGTGCCCTACAATGGCCCAGCACTATCACCTCTCATCCCTTCTTGACTGATTGTTGTCTAATATTTTTTCGAGTACTAAAGAGTACACATGAAAACATCTGTGAGGAGTAACCAAAACTGTCAGATGCACAAAATAGTTTTTGTATGGCAGCTGCATCATACAATAATCGAGTATTGTTCTATTTCACACTCTGCTGATTTATTATGATCAGATATTTTTGATACTACTAGAGAGATCTAGTATGGATAAAAGTAGACGTGAGAAGTATCCAGAAGCTTCAGACGCGAAAGAATTTTTTTATGGAAGCTGTACCATACAACTATCAAGCAGTCACTCCTCTCATCCCTTGGCAATTTATTGTTGTTCTATATTTTTTTCCAGCACTGGAGAGTTCTAGTACATATGAAAACACATTTGAGACGTAGCCAGAAGTTTCAGACAGACGTTTTTTTTTTGGTAGAAGGTTGTTGTGCCACTAATTTTGCGCCAACATGATTGTGCCCTTGAAGTTACGTCCTCGAAGAGGCTGGTGGCGGCAATCGGGCGATCGAGGACGGGTAGCTGGTCGCTTCCAATTATGAGTAAATCTCCAACTCGAGAATTGTGAACTTACAAATATTCAACTTTATTATAACTAGGCAACATTTGCCGTGCAAGATGTTAAGTTGCCTTGAGACCGACCTCTTCGGTTACCAGCCGAAGACTGACTTTTACCTTTCGGTTCCTCTAATTGTTAGCTCGGTTATTGGGGATCAAACGTTCTAGAACGTTCGAATCGTACGTTGTTGATTCAGCGATTAGTGTCGCCAAAGTCACCTCTGGAGGTGCTTCACTCGCCAAAACTACTGTCGTTGCACAGGGGCCTATGGCCTCTCGACTTCGCAAGTCGAATATGCTCGTTTCTATGCGCCTTAAGTTATGCGCTGAATTTCGGGGCACAACAAGGTGTACAATACAACAATCGAGTGTTGTTCTATCTCACTTTCTGCTGATTTATCAAGTCTAATTTCTTTTTTCAATTACTAGAGACTCTAGTATACATAAAAATATGTCTTGAAAGTAGCCAGAAGGTTCAGACGCACGGAATATTTTTTTTGTAGAAGGTGTAATACACAATAATCGAGCAGTGTCACATTACATCCCTTCATGACTGATTGTTGTATCATTTTTCTTACAGTATTAAAAAAGTTCCAGTACACATGAAAACATATGTGAGAAGTAGCCGGATGCTTCGGACACTCAAAAGGATTGCTTTTATGAGGCTGTACTATACAACACCCGAACAGTCTCATCTCTCATGTCTTGCTGAGGTATTGTTGTTTAACTTGAAGCTTCAGGCACCAAAAATGATTTTTTTTTATGAGCCTGTACTATAAAACAATCGAGCAGTCTTATCTTTCACGACTCGCTGAGTTATTGTTGTCTAATATTTCTTTTTCGAGTGCCAGCTTCTTCTAGTACGCATAAAACTCTTTTTCATCTCGATAAAACCAACTGTATTCGAAAGAGTTTAAAAAAGTAAAAGATACGGGTTTTTGCGTTAAAAAACCCCCTTTGGAAGTGACTACCCCTGTATAATACTGTTTTCGGTGTTCCCCCACGATTTCATTTATTTTTGAATATGTTATTCTGCATCGAAAACAAAGAGAAACGAATTTTTTTTCATCGGCGGCAAAACAGTTTTAAGGGGTGAAACTCACCCTCCAAATGACTTTTGCAGTTTTGCACATTTTCATTCAAGATATTTTAATGAAATAAATGCGTGGATAATGCTTATGGCGAAAAATAAAGAATGAGCTTCCGTCAATTCCGAGGGTATGAATTGGTAAAAGTTCATAAGGGTTGAACGTCGATAAATTTGTAATAATGATTTTTTTTCATTCCAACAATACCATCCGCATTTAATAGAGTTATATGACGTGGGAGATATCTGTTTTTTTAATTTTCCGGTAAAACATCATCCGAGGGCGAACTACCCTCATTTGATGCCATGTTTGGTGTCCCCATCTGATTTTGTTCCGTTTGATCGATGGTGTTTGTTTATCGAAATTAACGTGACGCAAATCGTTCAATATCATGGCGAATTATGTAAAATGGACGTATTAATATTCCGGCGTCATACATTTTTAGAAACCAATGCGGATTAAAAGGTTAAACATTTTATACCATAAACACGATTCGTTATATTATAATGAATTTATTTGCATTCGAAAATACGATGAAGCTTACGGAACGTTTTACGTTCCTTCAAAAATATTTTTTACCGGTGAATAACGCCTAGGTATACGTGCGCAACCGAACTTCCATAAAAATCGTATTATGTTTAAGGATTACGAAGTTTACCCCTATTCACCCCCCCCCCCCCCCCCCCCCGCGGGACTGGAAAAGGCGCATTTGTTATTATTCTCCATACGCATTGTTCTCGAATTGGTTTTATTGGGATATCTTGATTCGAACTATGCGAAACTGCAAAAGTCACTCGGATGGTCCCCAAATTTGCAGGTGAGTTTCACTCAATAAAACTGTTTTTTCGCCGATAAATATTATGTGTCTCTTACATTCCGATGAGGAGTAACATATCCAAAAATAAATTAAATCGAAGTGGGACACCAGAAACGGTCTCCTTGTCAGTCGCTCGGTTGCCCAAGTCCCGATGTCGGCGGATAATCAGGGCTGCCGAGCAGACTGTCCTGACTCGGCAGCATGTGGGCAGACCCATGCACAGTGTGTTTTTTCGACACATCAAGGAGCATAGACTGTCCGGCCAGCTGGCCTTCTTGCGGTTAGCTGCACTGATCTCTGAGACCGAAGGGTTCATCTGCGCTTGCCAAGACGGAATCATCAACAACCTGGTCTATCACAGCCGCGTTGTGGGTCAGCCTCCGCCGACCACTTTGCGTCGGGCATGCAAACAATCGCCGGAGACACTAACGCACCTACTGTCGGCTTGCCAAGTATGTGCAGTCTCCGGCTATATCGATCGCCATGTCGCTGCCCCAACGGCCATGACATGGCGATATTATAATGCCCGCGACATACCGATGTAATAGTCCTCTACGGCACTCTCAGGGGATAGACCGGGAGCCCGTGCATCGTGAGCGAGAGGTGCAAGATGTATAGAAACTACTCGTTCGCGACCATGGGGCCGCTTCAAGCGACTAAGCCTGATGTTGTCCTCTTCCATTTCGATGAGAAGACGATTAACGCTACTGAGTTATCGGCCCAGGCCGAGGTTAACATCCTGCGAAAGGAAGAAGAGAAACGGCTCAAGTATCAAGCTCTGTTGGCCGAGCTACGTCGCCAACACCAGAGATTCGGGGTAACTTTTATTTTCTTCATCATTAGTGCACTTCCCCAAGTGCACTAATGATGAGGAAAATGAAAGTTACCCCGAATCTCTGGTGCTGACGACGTAGATCGGCCAACAGAGCTTGATACTTGAGTCGTTTCTCTTCTCGACACTCGAGGGTTCCGATACCACCTTGGCAGCAGCCCAGTCTAAAAAAAAATTAATAATATTGCTCTGCGATAGCCGCTCCCTCAGCCCAAAGGGTGAGCGGGTACCGCAGTCCACAATTGTGTTGCTTGAGCAAACGGAGGAATTCAAACATGACCCCGTCTGCATCTGACCTGCTAGCAACCGGACCCTCGGTTCGGTTGCTAGCAGGAAAAGGAAATTGAAAAATGGTATTTAAAAAAAATCCCATCTATCCGTACGTATGTTTGTTAAAAATTCGAAAATTTCTTAATATTAGGACTTGGAATTAATTCGTAGCGTTTTTTTAATGAAAAAAAATATGTATTTTAAATGAAAATAAAAAAATACATTAATGAAAGTATTGCCAATCGCTTTCTACTACTTTTTACCATCTTTCGGGCAGGCCACGAATACCGTGTCGGAAGAACGCCTCGTCTTTAGATGCAATCCATGAATCGAACCATTTTTGACAATCTTCGTAAGAAGTGAACTTCTGCTCAAACAGGCTATGAGCCATCGGACGAAACAAATGGTAATCAGAAGGAGCGATATCTGGAGAATACGGCGGGTGGGGTAGGACTTCCAATTTAAGTGTTTCCAGATATATTTGTACCGGTTTTGCGACGTGCGGACGAGCATTGTCGTGCAGCAAAATGACTTTGTCGTGTCTTTCGGAGTATTCCGGCCGTTTTTCTTTCAATGCACGGCTCAAGCGCATCAATTGCAATCGGTAGCGATCCCCAGTTATGGTTTCATTCGGTTTCAGCAGTTCATAATAAATCACACCCCTCGGAACCCACCAAATACAGAGTAGGAGCGTAGACCCATGGATATTTGGCTTTGCCACTGATGTTGATGGTTGGCCGGGCTTAACCCATGACTTTCTGCGCTTCGGGTTGTCGTAATGGATCCATTTTTCATCACCAGTGACAATTCGATGCAAAAAACCTTTTTTTTTCTCCCGTTGAAGCAGCAGTTCACATGTCAAAAGACGCCTCGCAATGTCCCTTGGTTTCAATTCATATGGGACCCAATGTCCTTCCTTCTGAATTGTGCCCAAAGTTTTAAGACGTTTTCCTACCGTTGATAAGTCAACTTCCAATGATGTAGACAATTCTTGAAGTGTTTGAGATGAGTCTTCATTGAGCAATGCCTCCAACTCATTATCTTCAAATTTTTTCAGCTGGCCAGGTCGCTCCTTGTCATCCAAGTCGAAATCACCAGCTTTAAAACGTGCAAACCACTTCCGACACGTTTGCTCAGCTAGAGCATGTTCACCATACACTTCCACTAAAATACGATGAGCCTCAGCAGCACTTTTGTTCATATTAAAGTAATGAAGTATTACTCCCCGCAAAAACACTTCAATAAATTATAAAGTGTTCTTATTTACGATTCAAAAAGAGGTTATGTACAGCAAATGACATTCAATGATAGCTGTTTCACGATGAATACATTACTGTCGGTAATAACGAAATACTGTACTACCTACGCCATCTCTTGTGAAACGCTACGAATTAATTATAACACCTAATATATTTTTAAAAACCGTTTTAACGAATACGTCTTGACGTGTGAGATGTGATTTAGGCTGTTAAGCATAATGCTGTGGAGGTAATTTCAATCACATTTTAAAAAATTTCGAATTGGCGAATTTTTACATTTTTGCGTTTTTTTCGTACAATAAGGTCAAGGTAAATGGCAAGGGCTCATTCGCAGTTCACTCGCTAACGGCTCACCGATTTCCGTAAGATAAAAACGAAAATTCTTCCAATAAAAAGTGATCAGAAATCCGCTATAGGTACTTCAGAAAGAAAAAAAATGAATAGGTGCACCACCCCTTTATTTTCCTTTCTGTCACCGACGTGTGTGAAGTTATCATATCAATTGTTACCATCTCACAAATAAACTTCAGATAAAGTGGCATCCCGTATAGTTCTACAGTTTTTGATAAGTTTTAGTAATAGTTCCGTCGATTTTACTATCGAAACCGCATTTTGAAAAAATGAGATGCTAGCTTCGCAAAATATATCATAACATCCATCGAATTTCGAAAATTCGTTGATGCCAAAGTTGAAATTAAGACATTTCTACATCCTAAACATATTCTGTAAATAGTTCTATCGGTTAAATCCAATTCAAATCCCTAACTCACCTAGAAACTATTCGTAGGTGAGTGAGACATTGTAGTATTACTGCGAGTTCTAGGTCGTACGAAGCTCTTGAACGAAAACTAGAGGTCCCTTATACGAGTTCCGAAATAGTTCTGGTCTTTCAAACATCCCCAATAATTATGGCTCATTGTTATAAATAAAATATCCGTACAGGAGTGAGATGCTGTGGAATAACTGGAAATTTGGGTCGTATAAAGCTTTTAAGCGATAACTAGAGGTCCTTCAAACAAGGTTCAAAAAAGTTCTGCAGCTGCGGCTACTAGGTGGAGATGAGAGGGGAAATATGGTGAGAATGTAATAAGGGGAAGACTCCGTACAATGGAATCTACGATGGAAAGAAAAAAAGGCTCCACTGAATCGATCGTCTTTTTTTTCTGTTATGATTTGGAACTTCGCCTCCTGCTCTTTCTTTTCGTAATCGTATGGAGACATTCTCTAAATCTACCAAAATCCTTTTCGGAAACCCCCAATAAGTTTCCGTAACTCAAATGGGACCACTATAACGGCCGCTTGAAATTCACGATATTGACTACTTCGAAAAAGTGGTAAAAAAAAAGGCGAAACATAGTTTTTTGGCTTTTAGACCGTTTCGGGAGTCAAACCGATGGGAATTTTTTTATCGATTATACAAAAATATTCGAAATCGATTTTCTTCCATTCCGGTAGAAAACTGGTGCTTTCACTGCATTGCTTTAATTTTTTTCCAGCTTTAGAAATTTTCCGTGCGCTCATTTGTTTCATGATTTTTCAATTTTTGGCAGAATTTTGAAAACGGGTCATCGATTTTCACCAATTTTTCATACCCTCTTTCATAGCTTCTTTTTCGGTCATTTTTACGGGCACTTTCGGTGAAAACTAATCGAGATATCGCAGTGAATCGTGCGCCATTCTCTGAGTATATTAAAATCGCTTTCGGAAACCGCTCAAACCCCTCAACCAGTGTCCGCAAATCAAATATGACTACGGCTGCTACAGCGGTTTGAAATTTGAGGATTTTCATGATTTTGAAAAAGTGGCCAAAAGGGTAGAATTTTTTTCGGTTTTCACGCCACTTCAACGGTCTAAGATTTGAAAAGCCGTTTAATTCCTCGATTCCGATTATTTTTCAACTTTGGGCGGAATTTTAAATTAGAGTAGACGAGTGGTGCGGGAGCTATGACAAAATTCCTACTACCGACATTTTACCGACCTACTTAGCCAAGACACGAACCATTAGTTCATGTCCGAGCTAAGTCAGGTTCGGATGGTCGAGTAGGATTTTGTTCAGAGCCCCGCACCATTATTGACTGTCTCTACTTACCGGTCGATGGCTCCCTTGGCTACCGGCTGATGGTGGTCCCCCCTCACGAATGGGGGGGGGGGGGGGGGGGGGGCACGGAGACGTCCGACTCCCGGCTAGATCGCGCAACGACTGACAAAGAGTCGTGGTGCTTTGTAATAAAAGGGAGCCCCCCCCCCCTCCCTGCCAGAAGGAGGGGCGTGAGGAAGAGTGGGGGGTCTCATTTCTCAGAAAAATTGACCCCCCCCCCTCGCCACGCGACAGCTTTGTGTTGAAACCTGTCAGCGAATGACTTTTCTCAGAATTTGTTTATCCACCGAATTTCGTGAGATTTTTTCTACGCATTGTTTTTATCGGACGTTAGAAATTTTTCGCCCGCGGTGGAAGAGGGGAGCGACATGATTTCGTCAGATTTTTTCTATGCATTCTAGAAATCAGACGCTTTTTCGGTGATCATCAGAGGTGTTGAGTGAGAGGTGTCGACCGTCCGACCATTTGCACAATGTGTGGTTACTCTCTCGTCGGTAAAACAGAAAACTATCGAGAAACAAAATTTGAATTCAAGATTTAAGAGTCACACAATGCCTCGCACGCGGCGGCTTGACAAAGGACCCCCCCGCCACTCGCCTCGAGACAACTTTGTACATTGACGTGTTGAAACCTGTCAGCGAATATCAAACGCGCTTTTCTGAGAATTTGTTTATCCGGGCGGCGGAAGAGGGGGTCAAGCTGCGATATTTTGTCAGATTTTTTCTACGCATTGTTTATTGTGGTCAGTCATCGGACGCTTGAAATTTTTCATTCGTTTATAAATAAACTCCGCTGCGGAAGAGTGAAAGGGGGGTCGGGCGGTGGGATTTCGTCACATTTTTTTACACACATTGTTTATTATCGTGAGTCATTAGACGCTTGAAATTTTCCATTTGTTTATTCCGTCGGCGGAAGAGTGAAACGAGGTCAATATGGCGGTAAGATTCCGTCAGATTTTATCTACGCATTATTTATTATCATCGAACACTGCTTTCGGCAGTCATCAAAAGACCAGGTGTTGAGTGGGAGGTGTCGACCGTGCGATAATTTGAACAAACGGGGTCACGGATGAGTTCAGAGTGGTCACCCTCTCGTTGGTAAGGCAGAGAACTATCAAGAAAAAAAATATTGAGTTCAAGATTCAAAAGTCACACAACATCTCGCTGTTTAGAACTCGATCTTGTGTATACAAACTCGACGTTCGAGCGGGCGGGCGCGCGTCCCCGTACACACACACACGCACACACACGCACGCATACATGCACACGCACACGCGCGCGCGCGCACACACACACACACACACACACACACACACAGAGACGCGGGTGTGAGGTTATATAGAGATTTTTCTCTCAAATATATTCATCAGCCCTTCCACATGCGTGTTTGATTTCGATTCATTCAGCAGTCATCATGGACGATTGCGACAAAATTATCGATACGTTGAAGAGTGCGCGGTATTCGCAGGCGGAAAAGTGGCAAAAGTATTGTGATGTGCACGTCAAGCTCTTGGGGAAAATATTGAAAAAACCGGGGCTGAACGTTGGTCAAAAATTGAAAATTCAATCGACATTAGCAAAATTGTCGTCGTTGAGGGAAAAAATCGCGCGTGGAGCAGGTGTAAGCACTGCTGGTGTAAGCGGTCCTGGTGTGAGCGATGCTATTGATAAACTAAAGTGGATCGATCTTGAGTCGGCATTTCAAAGTCGGATAAAGACGGTTCCATTGTAAATTTCGAGCACAAAGATGTGCAAAGTTTCCTCGAAGATGCGATGCACGTGGTTATCGGAAAATTGGGAAACATTGTGCGAGAGGAGGGTAACGTGAAGGTGAATGTGACATTAGCGTGCAAATTTCGCCTCATGAAGGTGAATGAAATCATTGAGGAGGAAAAGACATTTCAAACGAAAAACGCAATCATCTTACCGTCGAGCGATATTAGCGAGTGGTTCATCGAGTACGTCCAATCAAAACTCTCGACGAAAATCGAGGACTTTCAGGAAAAAGAGTCTGGTTGGACATTACATGAAATCTCACATCTACTTGTGAACATTAACAAGTACGAACCACTGCGAGGAAGCTTATCCACGTACACGCCTCTCCCGCGGGATATACAGATGAAACGGGCCGTCATCAATATTGAAAACAATGACCCCTATCGTTTTCTCTGGTCCGTCACAGCAGCTCTCTCCCCACCACCTAGGGGAAATCCTGTACGTAAGAGTTCGTATCCTCATTACAGCGAGGTGCTCAACTATGAAGGCCTGGATTTTCCAATGAGTTTGTTCAATATTTAAAAATTTGAGCAATCGAATGGCTTATCGATCCACGTGTACGGGATTGACGGCGTGACAAAAGACGGCACTAGTAAAATTGTGCCGATATATTTGAGTAAACAAATGACAGACAAACCAACTATTCATCAAACTCATGATCAGAGCGAAAATCGATGAGGATGAGGAGGAGGAGGAGGAGGACGCAGGTGTTCCCAAGGTGTATCATCATTTTGCGTGGATTAAAAACATTTCGAGCCTCGTGAGTGCGCAGATCTCCAGGGGAAAACGCTACACGTGGATTTGCGACGGATGTTTGTGCTACGTCATCACAGAAGAAATATTGCAAAGGCACAAAAAGGACTGTAGTAATAATTGCCGAGTTATGTTTCCCGAAGTTACCAACACAATATTGAAATTCAAAAATTACAAGCATAAGGAGATAGTTCCATTCGTAATTTTTGCAGATTTGGAATGTTTGCTCGAACCGGTCGCAGCATCGCAGACTAACACTGTAAACTATCAGAAGCATACTCCCCACAGTATTGCCTACTATAAGCATTGTAGTTTTAATGACGCGCTCTCAGAGTACAGAGTGAATCGTGGAAAAGACTGTATTGAATGGTTCATCCGTGACTTGGAAGAACTGGCCCACTCATTGAATGTAATTATTCAGACAGTCGTACCGCTGAAACCTTTGAGCGTGGACGAAAGTCGAAGCTTCAAGTTAGCTGAAAAATGTCACGTTTGTGAAAAATCTTTTGCTCCTAATCAAGTGAGAGTCCGAGATCATTCTCATTTTACGGGGAAATTTCGTGGTGCTGCTCATCAAGGATGCAATTTAAATTACAAAAATAGCCACGTTGTTCCCATAATTTTTCACAATTTGTCGGGATACGATGCACAATTTTTAATAGTCGCATTGGCTCGAACATTCGAGGGATCGATCAGTCTTCTCCCCATTAACAAGGAAAAATATATTTCATTTTCAAAGTGCGTCAAAGGCACACGCGTGCAGTACCGATTCATCGACTCTATGAGATTTATGGCGGGTAGCATTGAAAAATTAGCATCTTATCTGAAAGACGATCAAAAAATAGTGACACGTAAGCATTGCGCTAACCCCAGGGAATTTGTGTTATTGACGAGGAAAGGTGTGTTTCCCTATGACTACTTGGACTCTTGGCAGCGACTCGATGAGACGGAATTGCCCGCTAAAGATAAATTTTTCTCTCGACTCAATAATGAGGATATCTCGGTGGACAATTACGCACACGCTTGCAAAATTTGGACAGTCTTTGACATTAAAACGTTGGGGGAATATTCCGACTTGTACTTGAAAACCGATGTACTCCTACTGACGGACATATTTGAAAATTTTCGTCAAAATTGCATCAGCACATATGACCTCGATCCATTGCATTATTTCACCGCCCCCGGCCTATCCTTTGATGCAATGTTAAAATGTACGAATGTCGAACTCGAACTTTTGGTCGACGTTCACATGTTGATGTTCATCGAGAGAGGTATTCGCGGTGGAGTAGCGCAGTGCTGCAATAGGTATGCGAAAGCAAATAATCGCTACATGAAAGATGATTTTAATGCAAACGAGCCAGAGTCATACTTAATGTATTACGATGTTAATAATCTGTATGGTGCAGCTATCCCGTGTCGGGTTGCTGGTCCCGCATCGGGCGCCTCCCCAGGTGGCGGATAGGGGAATGCCTCCCATAGATGGACGGTACTGAGGTTAAAAAAAAAAAGTCCTTGGGGTGGACCAAAACCAGCTAGGGGAAGGTAACCCCGAAAAATAATCCAATTATGAGTGGACAGGAAAACGGAAATGAGATTACTGTACAGGGGCTCGGAACCCCAGTACCGGCGTCTGGACAGGGTGCGCAAGCAGGCCCGCAGACGTCGTCAACCGACGACTGCAGTCCAAAGCCAGTGGTGTCCTTGGCTGGCCTTGGATTCAAAGCTACAAGCGCGGCACGTCTTCGCAAAAGAAGACCTGAATCCCCGGGAACGCCAACTGAGGCCCCGCGGAGGAAGCCCGTAGAGCCGGCGACACCAAACGGCGACGAACAAAGTGGAATGACCACCCCGAAGCCAAACGGCCTCGGATTACCGCTCCTGAACGGCTCCCCCATTGAGGAGCATATTTCAAGCGCGCGGAAGCGAGAGGAGGCAGAGCTGCTCAAGTGCTGGGAAATCTTGAAGACGATGAAAAGCGCGACGGAGCGACAGCGCAACATCAGCATCGAAGTCAAGAAAGGAATCCACATGCTTGAGGAGTCGTTCGAAGTTATCGACTACGTAAGGGCGTCGTGGAAAACCGCCGAGCTCCATCGGAAGAAGCAGCAGACGCAAAACGACGGGACGAACGGCAAACTTACCGACCGCACCGAAACAGACGGCGGAAAAAAGAGAGCAGCGTCTAGTCCCAACGAACCGGAGAACGGAAAAAAGACGAAGGACGACGCCTCTGACTGGACGGAGAGCAAGACGAGGAAGACGCGGAGGAAAGCGAAAAGGGAGGAAGAAAGGGAACGGCGAAAAGAGCCCCCAGGCACGGGAGACGCTACAGTAAACCAGGGTGAACCAATCAGACGACGAACCCGAAGACCCAGGACGGACGCGTTACTCATCGAGCCAAAGGAAGGCAAGACGTACGCGCAGATTCTGAGCGAGATACGCGGAAAAATCAACCCAGCGGAGACTGAAACGGTAATAAAGTCTATACGGCAAGCGCGAACCGGGGGCGTCCTCCTGGACCTAGGCTCGAACACGAAGAACAAGGAAAGCTTCTGCGGTGCGATAAGAAATATCCTCGGGGAGAGCGCTACAGTACGGGATCTGGAGCCGGTAGCAACGCTCGAAATCAGGGACCTGGACTGCTTCACAACGCAAGAGGAGGTCGAAGAAGCCGTGAAGAGGGAGCTGAAGGAACTCGCAACGGAACCCAGAGTCTTCGTTACGAAGACGAACTCCCGAGAGCAGAAGATGGCCATGCTGCAGATAAGCGAGCGCGGAGCGGCCGAACTTCTAAGAACTAGCAGCATAAAAATCGGCTGGGTCAACTGTAGAGTGAGGCGGAAACTCCTCGTAACCCGGTGTTATGCCTGCTTCGGCTACGGGCATAAACAAGCAAGCTGCCGAGGACCGGACCGAAAGAGCGAAGGCCTATGTCTACAATGCGGACACAAAGGCCACGTGAAAAAAGTATGCACGGCGGAACCTAAGTGCTGCCTATGCGAGGAACGAGGACTACCACCGGCGCAACTCAAACACGTCCCGGGGACAGGCGCCTGCCAGACGTACCGGCAAGCCCTGGCCGAAGAGCGAAAGAACGGGCAAACTTGAAGATCCTCCAGGGAAACCTCCACCGGAGTCGAACCGCGGACGCACTGCTGGACCAGCTGAGGATCGATAAGGCAGCCGACCTGCTAATCCTCAGCGAGCAATATCGCAACCGAGACGAACCAGGTTGGTATGCCGACAGCCTTAGCACGGCCGCGATTTGGGTCCCAAAACAAATGTCGCCGCAAACAACGGCACATGGCATCGAACGAGGCTTCGTATGGGTGAAGTGCGGCAAAACCACGATTGTGAGCTGCTACTTTACCCCAAACGAGAGCATTTATGACTTTCGGGAGAAGATCGATAAGCTAGAAGACACTATTACGCAATGGGACGGCCCCCTCGTAGTAGCCGGCGACTTCAACGCAAAAGCACCGGAGTGGGGCATGCCGACCACGGACAGCAGGGGGAGGTACATACTGGAGATGGCCGCACGAACAGGACTAGTCGTAGCCAACATTGGGAACAAATCCACATTTAGAAGACCTGGATGTGCTCAGACCATCCCAGACATTAACTTCGTAACGGAAGCCTCGGCGCAAATCATCAAGAACTGGAGGGTTATTGAGGATTATACGGGGAGTGATCATCAATATATCACCTTTAGCCTGCGCCTGGCTGAGCAGCAGACCACAACCGCCTCTTCGAAAACAACGACTTGGAACACGGCTAAACTTGACGCGCAAAAACTGACAACGACCATAAGACGAGGAATGGACGCTGTGTTGGAGCAAACGGGCTCCCCCGAGACCATAGTCGAGGCCTCCATGCGCCTTATCCTGAAAGCATGTAAGGAGGCCATGCCCAGGAAGGCGAGGCCAAGGAAAAAAGCAGTCTACTGGTGGAACGAGGAAGTCGCCGAGCTCCGAGACCGATGTCTGCGGCTACGTCGCGCGGTCACCAGAACAAGAGGGCGCACTGGCGGCACGGCTACAACAGAGACGGAAACGTACAAGCAGGCCAGGAAAGCACTGAAGATCACGATCAAACAAAGCAAGCGCCTCAAATGGGAAGAGCTTAAGCGCGACGTCGACAACGACCCCTGGGGATTAGGGTACAGAGTTGTCATGCGCAAACTCAGAGCACAGGGTCCGAGTCCCACCCTGGACGCTGAACGTATGAGAAATATAGTCGACACGCTTTTCCCAGCCTTCCCAGCGCGAACGGAAGGGCCACGACTCGTACGACAAGACGACATACCTCCGTTCACAGAAGAAGAACTGAGAAAAGCCGCGGCCGCCCTCCCAAATAAAAAGGCCCCGGGACCAGACCGGGTACCATCGGAAGTATTGAAGATCATTGCAGAGTCATGCCCCGGGCTCCTACTCCATGCATATAACCGATGTATTGCAGACGGAGTCTTCCCCAAGGCATGGAAGATACAGCGCCTGGTGCTTATCGATAAAGGTAAAGGCGACCCAGAATCGCCGTCAGCGTATCGCCCACTGTGCATGCTTGACACAGCGGGGAAGTTACTAGAAAGGCTGATCAAGCCCCGGCTTGCCGCGGCCATCCAGCAAGCAGGCGGACTGTCCGAGCAACAGTACGGATTCAGGAAAGGACGCTCCACCGTAGGCGCCGTCGAGCGGGTGGTCAGGGCGGTCACAGCGACACAGCAAGGAAACCATTACTCCAGGCGGATAGTTTTACTCGCTACACTCGACGTCCGCAATGCCTTTAACTCTCTGAGATGGGACGATATACTGGCGGTTCTGCGAAATCACTTCAAGATCCCAGATTACCTTTACCAGATGGTACAGAGCTACCTCACAGACAGACACCTGAGGTACGACACGCTAGACGGCCCTCGTAGTAGGGAGATCACGGGGGGGGGGGCTGCACAAGGATCGATCCTTGGTCCAGACCTGTGGAATGCCTCATATGACGGCATCCTCCGGATGCAGATGCCAGATGACACATTCCTTGTGGGATATGCGGATGACATAGCAGCGGTTATCGTAACCCGGGATTTAGACGACGCCCAGAGGAGGCTGAACCAGGTGATGCGGAGAACGAGCTCCTGGCTGCAAGAGCGTGGCCTGCGCCTGGCAGTAGAAAAGACAGAACTCGGACTCCTGACGCGACGACAAATACCGAATGTCGTCAATTTTCTAGTGGATAACGAGATCATAACCACGAAGGAAGCAGTGAAATATCTGGGGATCCGACTGGACACTAAGCTTTCCTACTGGAAGCAAATCCAGTACTCCTCCGGAAAGGCTGCGACGGTGACAACGTACCTCAGCAGACTCATGGCGAACGTCGGCGGACCTACGGCTAGCCGGCGTCGACTGCTCATGGCGGTGACAAACTCCATACTCCTGTATGGGTGCGAATTATGGGCTCACGCCCTGAAGAAGGATAAGTACCGGAAACAGATGGCGTCAGTACAGAGAAGGGGAGCACTGCGTGTAGCGAGCTATTACCGTACTGTCTCAGAACCGGCGATAATGGTGATCGCCAGAGTGATACCGATCGACCTGCTAGCTTTTGAGCGACAGCAGATTTACTGCACGAAAGAAGAACTCGGGACACGGCAAGCGAGAGAAACAGCAAGGCAACTCACCCTGCAACGCTGGACCGAACAATGGCGGGCGGAAACCCGCGGAAGATGGGCAGCGAGGCTGATTAGCGACCTACCAGCATGGATAGGGCGAAACCACGGAGAAATCGACTACTACCTAACCCAATTCCTCTCAGGACACGGGTACTTCAACTCGTACCTTCGGAAGATGGGAAAGGTAGCCGACCCGAAATGCATCTACGGAGATGCTCTATCCGACACACCGTACCACACTCTCTTTGAGTGCGGCAGGTGGATAACGGAGCGTCAAAAGCTAGAAGACGAAGTGGGGCGGTTCACTCCCGAAACCATTCTGGGCCTTATGCTCACCGGAGAAGAACAATGGGAGAGCGTGAAAACATACGTTGAACTGGTGCTGCGACGAAAGAAAAAAGAACTAGACCAGCAAGGATAAGCCAGTGATGGCCCATGGAACGAAGAAACAAAAATAGAAAGGCAACAACACTCAGCAGGAGCCAATGGCTTAGTACGAGGCACCACCTTGAAGTAATACCGTAAGGTAGTTCCAGGGTTGATCCATGCCTGTGAAATGAGGAGGTTTTTTAGTGGGTGCAAGCCCCACATACCAGGGAACACGACTATTCCCCGGTGAATATGACTAGCCCCTGACGATGCGTCAGGCATTTTTCCCCTCATAAAAAAAAAAATATGGTGCAGCTATGTGTGAGTCACTCCCTTACGGCGCGTTTGTTTGGGTAGACGATTTCGAGGAAGGTATCGCGAGTATTCCGGATGACGGTGAAACGGGATACATTCTTGAAGTTGATTTAGAGTATCTTCGAGACTTACACAACACACACAAAGATCTGCCCTTGTGCCCCGAATACTACGACCCGCCTGGGAGCACTCAGAAAAAATTAACAACCACGCTAATGCGAAAAGAAAAGTATGTAATTCATTATCGAAATTTGAAGCAACGCTTGAAATTGGGACTTCGCGTCACAAAAATGCACAGAATCCTCAAATTCAAGCAGCGCGCTTGGCTAAAAAAATACATTGATGTAAATACGGAATTGAGAAAAAAATCTACCAATGATTTTGAGAAAAGATTTTATAAACTCATGAACAATGCGGTCTTTGGTAAAACAATGGAAAATGTGAGGAAACATCGGGAAGTACGACTCGTAACAAAGTGGAAGGGGCGGTGGGGAGCGGAAGCGCAAATCGCCAAACCAACGTTCCATAGCTGCACCATATTTGACAATGACATCGTTATAATCGAACTCAATAGAGCGTGCGTTCTATTCAATAAGCCCATCTACACAGGATTCCCAATTCTCGATATCTCCAAACTCTGGATTTACGATTTTCACTACAATTACATACTCGAAAGATTTAACAATCATGCAAAATTGTTGTATACAGATACTGATAGTCTCATTTATCACTTCAGCGTGCCTGACATTTACGAAACGATCAAGTGTGACATTGACAAGTTTGACACGTCCGATTATTCCCCAAACAATCCCTACGATATGCCCTTGCGAAATAAAAAGGTATTAGGCCTCATGAAAGATGAAAACAATGGCCATATTATGACAGAATTTGTGGGCTTGAGAGCGAAATTCTACTCGTTTAAGATCCTCGACTGTGGCGATGTAAAGAAGAGAGCTAAGGGCATTAGGCGGTCAACCCTGAAATCCATCACATTCGACGATTTCAAAAATTGCTTGTTTGCGCACAAAAACCTCGTCAAGGCGCAACAATTGATTATGAGTAAAAAACACATTGTTTACACGGCGATGCAAAATAAAGTTGCTCTCAGCTGGAGTGATGACAAAAGAGTGCTAATCTCAGATTCCACGGACACTCTTCCATGGGGTTATGCTTCCGACGATATGGAATATTAAGATGAAAAAAACCCCAAGCTGTACAATGGTGTGTAAATAACTAAAAACCGTATGAAAATCAATGCCAAAAATTCATCTCCTACTCTGGGGGGGATGGTCATCGAAAAAAAAAGAAAAAAAAACAAAAGACGTTGGAGTCTTTCGAGTCTAGAACATAAGCAAATCGTGTATCAGATAAGCGTTAGAGTGAGATGAAAAAACCCTAAGCTGTACAATGGTCTGTAAATAACTAAAAACCGTATAAAAATCAATGCCAAAAATACCTCTCCCCTCCCCTAAGCGGAGAATGGTCGTCGAAAAAAAAAAATAAAAACAAGAGACGTTGAAGTCTTTCGTGCCTAGAACGTAAGCAAATCGTGTATGAGATGAGCGTAAGATGGAGGGAGATTCGAGATTCGAGAGCAATGAATCGAGTGGGTTACGCACGCATGCAAACATCTCCCGAGAATACCAAGGAGAGAGAACTCTTGCGGTCTAAGGGAGAAAAAAAAAACATTTTTTTACGAATTTTTCAATGATTATTCAAAAACCTTTTTTACAACTATTTTGTATAATAATAAAAATTTTATTTGATTTCTTCATTTTGTCAATTCTGATTTGTCGATCCAACTGTTGTGTGCATCGTCGAAGCTTAACTACTTGACGAGCATTCGATCACCGCGTTTCTTCACAATCTTCTCAACGAGGTAAATGTCGGGATGCTTGCGCTCTGGAGCTCCTCTTCGTAGAAGCAGCCGGCGATGGGTTCGTTCCGATGGTCCTTGAGATTGTACGTCGTTGGATTCGTTCTTTTCACTCTATATATCGTGAATATTTCAGTTGTCCAAGTTGGCGTGTAACCCTTCTCAAATATATACTTCAATTTGCTGATTCGCACATTATCGCCAATTTTGAATTTTTGTGATTTTTTTCCTACTCGAGGCTGGCGGAAAATACGATGGAGGATCTGTTTCTCATTTGCCGTATTGACATTTTTTGGTTTCACCTTGATGGTGCGATGCACGGTGCTGTTGTATTCGGTCATTAGAGAAGCCAGAATATCCATCCGTTTATAACTTCTACGTAGACTAAATTGCATCCACATTTTATTTTTTAACGTTCTATTGAAACGCTCGCAGATTGATGCTTTCAAATTGCTATACGTTGAGTACATGTTAATATTGTATTTTTTCATAAGCTCTTAAAACTGAGAGTTATAAAATTCTTTTCCACGGTCAACTTGCAAGTTCTTGGGTACACGGCCCTGACGTAGTGTACATTTCATTGCAGTCGTTGTATCTCTACCGCTCTTGCTTCTCAACGGTATGGCCCAGGCAAATTTGGAGAATATATCGATGACGGTTAGGAGGTACTTATGTTGTGAGTTTTGCCTCGCGTACGATGACATATCTACGATGTCGGCTTGCCACGTTTCATCCAGACCTCGAATTTCAACGTGTCGACGAGTATAATTTCTTCGTGCCGGCTTATGCAGCTCTCGCACGAGCGTCAGTTTTTTGTCATCATTCATGGCGCGGTTAGTCCACACACATCAACGTTCAACATGCGAATGTGTGAAAAAACTATCGTTTTGCTTCGTTAATAAATAATTCCAGCCTCACGCAATTCTTCGACAATCGATATGATTTCATTGGAATGCGATGAGTTGCCTGCCGCTTGAGATGCGTGGAGTAATCGAAGATGATCTACAAGCTCATTCGGATTGTCCCAGTAAATATAATCAAATTGCATATGTTTTATAGCTTTCTTATACTTGGGCATCCCCCGACCCGTACGTGCACGAATTATTTTTGAAATATAAATCTTGAATTTGTGACTGTTTTCACGTCGCACAGCTCCGTCGGGACGATAATATTTTTTATGAGCATTCGTGGCAATGATAATATTCGCATAATTTTTCAAATCCGTCGGTTTGAGAATCCCGACGTTTGGCACTTTTTTAAATAGAAGCTCTGCTAATCCAGCAGTTTTTGCATAATCTTTCTCCGCCACACGAATATGCTGAGAATCGAAATTTATGCGAGAATCGCCAATCATTAGTTTCGCATTCGCGAGAACTCGTACTCCATACGATGTATCCAGGCTTTTCTTTCTACCCATGCGTAATAGTATGAGATATTTATTCATCAATTCATCGGCGCGATCCGATGAATAATCTTCATCCTCTTCTTCTTCATCATCATCATCTTTGTGGCCATACGCCTCTGTGGAAGGTGAATCTCTGGCATCTTCATACATCTCTGTTGAAGGTGAAGCTCTGGGTGACTTTACTTCTTCTCTCAATTCATTCTTGATTTCCTCCTCCTCCTCCTCCTCCTCCTCCTCCTGCTTCATTGTCGGCATCTCGTTCTTGTGAGAAACGAGCTTTTCTAATGGTGTGACTATCGGCTTAACGACATCCTCCATCGCCTGATCAGCATTATCTCTGCCCATCTTTATCATTCGATGTTTTCGTCTAATTGCATCACTAGCCTTGACGATTTGCTGCAGCACGTCTTTTTGTTGCAAAAGTTGTTGACGCTTCATGCTGTTGTCAGTTTCACAACACTTGCAATACTGTTTGCATTGGAGCAAAGAGCACGTCATTTATTGACTCGCAGGAAAGAATCGAATCCCCGTCAATACCTACCCTCGTTGATACTACTATCCTTGTCAATTGTAAGGAATCCATACTTGCTGAAATTCCAACATTCGGAGCATATATTTTTAAAGTGTGTATATGACATGTCGGTATTGACATGGTCATCGTACACATGTTTGAGGTTCGAAGCGTCCTGCTTGAAAAGAACTATGAAATTCGTATTATCGCGTACGAGATGCTTAGGAATACGAGCGTATGTTTGAGAAAGATAGAAACAGTCAACGTTCTCATGCCGTCCCATGGAGAAAAAGGCTCTGACGTTGTCTTGTTTCTCACACGCTATATCGTCAAAGACGAATATAGAGTTCGAGATCCTTCACTGGCTTGAGAAATTTTTCGAGTAATTGGTATTTCGGTTGTTTCAGCGACTTTGAATAGAGATAAACGTTTTCGAATCTGAGACTGTTAGGGTGTATTACAAGGGTGAGCAACGCGTTAGTTTTTCCGCAGTTTGAGGGACCGCAGAATACCGCACGAATCGTATTTGGCAGTAAATCACCATGACGCTTTCGTCCACCCTCTCCCTCCCAAATTTGTGTAAATTCATCAAAGTTTATTACCGGCAGCTTCCCACACGGCTTCTTCTTCATCTTTGTCGCGACTGACATAATTTTCATATAAAACGAGCTTTTATATCCATTACCACTACAGTCGAGGATCAACCTTCGCCATGATTAAACGTCGCGGAAAGTCCGGTAAAGGTCTCTTCAATCGTTTGATCAACAATCTTCCCGTTGAATTGCATTTGCCTGGATATCAGTATTGCGGACCCGGCACAAAGCTAGCTAAACGTCTTGCACGTGGCGATCCTGGAATAAATCCGTTGGATGCAGCTTGCAAGGAGCACGATATCGCGTATTCGAAAAATCGTGAAAACCTCAAAGCTGGACATTCTGCGGATAAAATATTGCAGGAGAGAGCTTGGCAACGAGTTCGCGCCGGGGACGCTAATATTGGGGAGAAAGCAAATGCGCTTGCCGTAACAGGCATCATGAAAACAAAGAGAAAATTCGGCATGGGGATTAAGAAGAAGAGGGGGGGCAAAAATTGTTGGCTTGGAGAAAATTATCGATGCGGCGAGAGAAACCATGTTCAAGAGCGTTCAAGAGTGAAGATTCAAGTGTAGTCGCTGCGTCAGCTTTAAAGGGTGCCCGAGCAGCTGTCAAGAGGGTCGCAAGTGGCACGCGCAAAGTGCGTACCCCTCGAGTGTTACCCGTGCCTCGTAAAATCGGTGGCTTCCAACCGTTTCTCGTGCCCATCTTTGCCGGTCTTAGCGCTGCGGGAGCGCTAGCCGGTGGCGCGGCCAACATAGTCAAAGCGGTCAAGGCCGCTCAAGCAGCGAAACTTGAGCTCGAAGAAAGCAAGCGTCACAATCGAACGATAGAAGCAATAGCATTGGGCAAAGGCTTGCATCTCAAGCCGTACAAACAGGGAATGGGTCTTTTCATCGCGCCAAAAAACTTGAAGTAGAGCTACCTCACCGAACACTCACCGACGCCGATTTACTGAAATACGCCAAAATTATGAAAATCCCCTATTTTCGTGGAGCTTACATGCGAAATCAATTGCCCAAGGGTGGTCCATGGCGACACGAATGTGCCATTGTAAATCTCGATGAGGATATGGGGTCTGGCACACATTGGATGGCGTACAAAAAAACTGACAATAGAGTCCAGTATTTCGATAGTTTCGGCAATCTTCAACCACCAGCTGAACTTTTAAAATACATCGGTGTGGGTAGCGTAAATTATAATTACAAGGGGTACCAGAAATACGGTACATTCGAATGTGGTAATTTGTGTCTCAAGTTTCTCTGTCAACAACTATTACATCGACGAGAGAGATTTTCTCTATATAAAAGTGGATGATAATGAAGAAATCAAGTCAGTTTGTCAAACACCGTTATGGATAACAGTCTTACGTTGACCTTATCGGGATCATCGTCGGTGCTCGAGGCTCAATACTTTCCCCCCATTGAACTCGCCCCCCACAAGAGTTATACCCTCGGACTTATCGAACTCCTAACCTACAATTCTATTCCAAATATAGACATTGGACACAATAAATTTTACGTTGGCAAGGAAGTTTTTACCATTCCTACTGGGAGTTATGAAATAGACGACATTGCGACATACTTGGAAAAAGAGTTAGCAAAAAAACAAATTAGCATTCGCATTAGGCTCAACCACAATACGCTGCGCGGTGGAATCGAGTGTAATTATGAAATATATTTCACGTCCGCCGATTCTATTGGACGTATGCTAGGATTTGCGCCGCGTAATCTGAGAGCTGGTGAAAAGCACAATCGGATAATCTAGTGACCATTGTCAAAGTGAACGCCTTGCGTGTCGAATGTAACCTCACAGCAGGCGCCTATATTAACGAGCGAAGAGTACACACAATCCACGAGTTTTTCCCATCCGTACCACCAGGCTATAAAATCATCTAGGTTCCATCGCATGTAATTTATCTACCAATCGCGAGCAAGACGATAGACAATATTCAGCTCCGAATAGTGGATCAGGACGGTGATTTAGTGAACTTTCGCGGTGAAACAATTGCCATACGACTACACATTAAATCGCAATGGGCATAGTCTTTCATAGAGTCTCTTATAAAAAGAATACTCCGTCGAGGAGAGAGGCCAGTAATCGATGGACACGCACGTCGCTAACAACGCCGAACGTGGTGTTTTTGAAGAGATTAGGTGTCCGAATACATGGAAAAATCGCATAAAAAACTATATAATCTGCATTGCGTGCATATGTTGTTTGAGATGGAGGCGGAAATAACTGATATCAAAACACCCGTCATCTTCGATGATTCCATCGCGCATTATGAGATTCATGCTCATCAGCCGTATGCATCCACAACCTTTAATAACAGTGATGAAATACTCATTTCCATTCAGCATCAAGACATATGCATACTTCCCAGTCAAAGTTTGCTACGCGTATGCGGGCGTGTGACCAAAGCCGATGGTACACTGGTTGCCAATACGCATTTCGCAAATAATGGCGTTTGCTATTTGTTCGACGAAGTGAGATATGAGCTCAACGCCATGGAAATAGATCGATGTAAAAATGTGGGCATAACGAGTTCGATGAAGGGATACGCGAGTCAATCTAAGAACTATAAGCTTGAGAATGCCGGCTGGTATGATGTCCGCAGTGGACATGCTGCCGCAGATTCTGATGGGAATTTTGACGTATGGATACCGCTGAGTATGATCCTCGGTTTCGCTGAAGATTATCAAAAAATTGTTGTAAACGCGAAGCATGAATTGATTCTATTGGGATCGAAGACTGATGATAATGCGATATGGCAAGCCGCAGGCGACGTCGACATTAAATTCACGTTGAAAAAAGTAGAATGGCTCGTACCGTACGTGACACTCTCCGATAAACGTAAAATTCAGCTTCTCAAGTTTATCGGTAAAGACACACCGATACCCATGACTTTCCGTTCGTGGGAATTGTACGAATACCCAATGCTCCCCGAGACCTCAAAACACATGTGGGCCGTGAAGACATCTACGCAACTTGAGAAGCCGCGATATGTCATTCTAGCCTTCCAGACTGATCGTAAAAATAAGAAAAGCGCAAATGCGAGCAATTTCGATAATTGTGACATCACCGATGTTAAACTCTACCTAAATTCGCAAAGCTATCCCTATGGGAATTTGAATCTGGACATCATAAAGAACCAATATGCGCCTCTCTATCAAATGTATGCAAACTTTCAATATTCGTACTACAATAGAGAGCCCGAACCATGTTTGAAAAAATTGGATTTCATAAAGTATGCTCCTCTTGTCATTGATTGCTCGAAGCAGAATGATTCTCTCAAATCCGGCCCCGTTGACGTACGCATCGAATTTGAATCCAAGACCAATATTCCCGCCAATACTTCCGCATACCGTCTCATTCTCCATGATCGTATTTTCGAGTACAATCCGATAGGTGGCGGGGTCAGAAAGTTGATATAAAAAAATTGAGGTCGCGCGCCACCTCAGTCATCATCATGGAGTTCATCGTTGACGTGCAAGGCTTCAAGCGACCGATCAACCAATTCGTCCCAAAGGAAATATCAATTGTCGAGATGACGAGCGTTGACAGCAAGCCTCTGACGTTGCTCTTCGAACCACCGTACGTCTGGCACTCTCCGCCCGCAAAGTACAAGAGTACGAATATGTGGTTGGAACGCAATTACCATGGTTTGCGATGGGAAGATGGCGACTTTCCACACGACACGATCCCCATGTTCATTCGATCAATCTTACAACACGCTCGAATCGTCTACATCAAGGGATTGGAGAAATCGCTGTGGTTGAAGAAATTCACCGACCAAGCAACGGAGATTATCGAACTGGAGACTCTGGACTGCCCATCGTTGCACAAACTTGCGTCAAAAGAGCTACGAAACAACGGATGTCCCTACCATACGACTCTCGACCCGAAATTCAAGTGTGCCTATGAAAATGTTAAATGTCTGGAAAAATGGTTGAAAGAGGATATGAGAAAATAATTTTTTTTATTGATTACAACATGTTTTTTTTCTTCTTATTTACACAAATTTTCTCCAAATAGCTGGGGGGGTTCGTAGATTCCTTCTCGTTAGATCTCTAAGCGCAGCTTCTGGATCAAGCGCTTTGGTGAAACACGGATGTCTGCTGCTGGTGGCAAAATCGTCCGTGATCCACGTTGACAAAGTTCGCTGGTCCGGATTTTCTCTGCCGATATCGTCCGACCCTCGGTGAATTCGAGACCCCACAGCGACTCGGTGAATTTGAGACCCCACAGCGATTCGGGCGACAAGTTTCTTCACGTTTTTTTTCCCTCGCAATTCACTTGATGTCAATCGTCACCGTGATCGCGAGGTTCGCTCGACACATTTTTGAATTCCATGCTATGAAACTTTCCACCGATGTACACCATGCAGAGATCGCCTTTGTACGCTGCTGCCAACATCGTCTGAAATGTTGCTGGACTCGCTTCAAGCGCCTTGCTGATCCTCGTCGGTAGAAACACGGTGAATTCATTGCGGATGTCGATTACTAACTTTTTTCCATATTTGGTACTCACTTCCCATATATTGGTGATGGGATATTCCGACTCGGCTGCCAGCTCGTTCAGTTTTTTCGCCGGGAGAAAATCGGCATATTTGCCAACCTTATTGATTGCCTCCATTTTTCACTTGCTGTTCGTCTGATTGTTCGAAGCCGTCTTCATGAGATTATATACTTACCCCCCCTCCGCCACACTCAGCACTCTCACTTCTCGACCAATAACGAGGAGGGAGAGATTTTACGGACGTTAGCTCTTCCATGGCTCCAAATTCACTTTTATTTTCAAACATTATCGCCAGCGTATGAATCTGCGACCACGAGTCTATTTCTCCTTTCAATTGTCGAATGTTGTTCAACAATCTCTCGATGCGCACTTTTAATTCACGTCTCTTGCATGATTCTCTGTGCCGCATGACTTCAATGGCAACTTCTCGACAAGAGCTTGGTGGTCTATTTTTTCCGTGAATCGCCCACAGCCCCGTATCGCCCGGGACGAACATTATCATGCTTCACTCCCGATCTTTCGAACTTCGTAGGGGGATGGGGGACATTTTTTTCGATGTTCATCTTCAGCAAACTTCTTCAAATTTTGAGAAACCGGATTTTTCGAATCTCTGAAATGACTCGTGCTGACGGAGGGGGGGGGTTAGATGCTATACTGGCAAATAGTTTTATAGATACGCTCCACTTATAGCTCCCTAGGGATCACCTTTAACGCATAGCTTTGATTGGGGGAGGGGTTCTTTGTCAAGCGCAGCATCCGCCAATGTGTGTATGCGTGTATGTGGGTGTATGTGTGTGTGTGTGTGTGTGTGTGTGTGTGTGTGTGTGTGTGTGTGTGTGCGTGTGTGTGTGTGTGTGTGTGTGTGTGTGTGTGTGTGTGCGCGTGCGTGTGTGTGTGTGCATGCGCGTGCATGAAAATGGCACGTGCAGTCGCATGGCTCGACACGATATTATAAACAGCAGTCTTTTAACACTGATCTGTTTCCTGTGATCGCACGTGAGAGCGAGACTCCTTTGTCAAGCGCCGAAAAGTGTCCAATGACAATAAACAATGCGTAGAAAAAATCTGACGAAATCCCGCCCCCCCCTCTTCCACCGCCGGGATAAATAAATTCTCAGATTTGATATTCGCTGACAGGTTTACGTCCGATAAACAATGCGTAGAAAAAATCTCACGAAATTCGGCAGCCATATTGACCTCCTTTCACTCGTCCGCCGCTGCCGGGATAAACAAATTGTGAGAAAAGTCATTCGCTGACAGGTTTCAACACAAAGCTGTCGCCTGGCGAGGGGGGGGGGGTCCCTTTGGCACGGCGCCCGATGACTCACCACCCACAAATGTTTAAACAATTTTTCTGAGAAATGAGACCCCCCACTCTTCCTCCCGCCCGTCCTTCTGGCGGGGAGGGGGCTCCCTTTTATTACAAAGCACCACGACTCTTTGTCAGTCGTTGCGCGACCTCGCCGGGAGTCGGACGACTCCGTGCCCCCCATTCGTGAGGGGGGACCACCATCAGCCGGTAACCAAGGGAACCATCGACCGGTAAATAGAGACAGTCGATAATGGTGCGGGGCTCTGAACAAAATCCTACTCGACCATCCGAACCTGACTTAGCTCGGACATGAACCAATGGTTCGTGTCTTGGCTAAGTAGGTCGGTAAAATGTCGGTAGTAGGAATTTTGTCTTAGCTCCCGCACCACTCATCTACTAATTAGGACTATCGATTTTCGACCATTTTTGTATACATACACGTTTGCCTCCTTCTCGGCCATTTTTCAAGTTGATTTTCCGGGAAAACTCATTTCCATATTGAAATAAATGAAGCGGCATTCTGTAGCCTATCGAAACCTTTTTCGACGTCCCCCCCTTCCTCTTAAGTTCATGTCGCTCAAATAGAACCGGTAGAATGGTCAAAAGGGACGAACATTTATTTTCGACTTTTAAACCATTTCAAGGGCCTATTTTATGGGAACTTTTCCACCGAATACGGATGTCAACGAGTTTTAGTCGAGTAAAAGTATTTTGCAACAATAGGGAAATTAGCGACAAAGCACTCCTTATAGTTTCCTTATTATGTATCAAAAGAAAATCTTACCAGGAAAGTGCCCAGTATACCAGCATAGACGTTTACGTGGTACCGCAATTGATGGCTTTGTCGACGAACAGCCCTCGGGTTCTCGTGTACCCACACATGCTTGTTGCGGCTGTTGCGTACACATGCTCGTTGCGGCTGTTGCGTACACCGCTTTGTGGAAATGCATGATCAGCCTCATACTGTTGAACGAGCCAGATGCAATAGTTGAGATGTCCCACTTCATCGCCTTCATGCAGTTCCTGCACTGGCGTGCGATGAAATGGATACAGATTGTCAGCTTTCAATATCCGGTGTACATTCGAGTGACTGACATCGAACGCGCGGGCCACGGCACGCGTACTGGTTGTTGGCTCCTCCTGAACAGCTTCTAAAATTTGTTCTTCCGTGTTAGGACTCCGCACTATCCGTTCCCGTCCGCCATTCGCCCCACGTTTCAGAATAACGGACCCGGTATCCCGCGACCCTTTAATTGTGTCCATGATGACTTTAGGGCGCGGATGCTGTTCGCGATTCAGGTATCGTTCCCGATAAATCCAACATGCTTCCGTTGCATCTTCGTCAGCTATTCCATAATAAATTATCATATCTGCGTATTCGCTTGCAGTATAATTCGCCATATTTCCAAACGTTGTGTGAAAAATCAACAATTTTATGCATAGCAGCCGTCGAAAAAACAAAGGAGTGTGGCAAACGTCGCACTTCATTTCTTGTCTCCTCGGCATAGTACATGTAATATTTCCACTTAAATCGACGTGACTCTTGCGATGTTTAAGTACTAACTTTTTCCACAGAAAGACATCTTTCCCAGCCCCCCGAATGAAAATCAAATTCTACTAACAACGGCTTAAAATGTACTGAAATGCTAAACATATATATTTTGTCGTTGAAAAGTAGGAAAAGTGTAAATAAAAGTGTATGAAAGAATAAAAAATGGATCAAAAAATAAACGTTAATTTTTTGCACATTTGTTCACATCTCAATTATTATTGCAACATTGTAGTTTCCACTGATGCAATTAAATTTGGCGTTACGATAAAAGAGGTTCGGAAGTTTGAAGTAGTAACAGGTTCTTTTGAGGTCTCTATCAGGAACTCAACATAAATACGGCGGTTTAAAAGATAAGTTTCTTTTTACGTCAGAAAATCGACTTTTCTTAAGGCTTTCAATGCTTCGTAAAGTAATTTCTCAGACAGACGAAAATTGATATGACTTTTTTTCAGACTGTCTCAGAAGCTCGGAAAATACTTGCAAAGAATCAAAGGAACAGAAACATTTTTCAATTTTTTTTGTGTTTTTTGAAGCGCTGTATCTGTGTGAAAAATAATCGTATCGAAATAAAAAATAAGCGTTTTGGCATCTCAGGTTTCTAGTTTTAAAATCGTAAGCAATATTTTTTGTGAGGTACGGTTATCGCGCGATCATAATAGGACGAGAAAAAATTTTCAATTTTGTTTTGTTTTTTTTATCAAGGCTTTACGCGCTCGGTAAATTTTTTTCAGTAAAATCGATGCATAGGTCAGTTAGCTTGTTGATTCAGCTTCAATTTTATTTGTTCTTAGCCTCTCTAGGTTAATTTTTCGCTGAGATATCCAACTCTGAATGAAAAAAATTCTTTTTTTCTTTAATAATCGATATCTCAGCAACCAATGATCGTACAGGGAATTAAAGGGCAGTTTTAAAAACTTGAACAAATTTCCTACAAGACCGTTTCATTGATTTTTTAGAAAAAAAATTTTTTACGCTTAACATCTATGTGACAAAAGTACAAAAAATTACTTTTTATGGTTTTTCAGTAAATCCACCATTTCTTTACAAATATTAATGGAAAGACTAATGTTGACAGTTTTTTTTTTCAGTTTAATGTACCCCTAATAACCCCGAGAATTTTCAACTTGATCCATTGAACTATTTTTCCGGATCGATTGATCAAAGTATTACAAAACAATTAAAGGAACAAGTTCTCCTAACCATCGTGTAATCATCATCAAAATAAAAAGATACATTTTTTTCGACTTTTTTAACAACCTTGCACTAGTTGCTTGTAAAATTTGAGAAAAAAATTGAAAAATACAAAAAAAAGGTTGGTTTTTTAAATATTTATAAAACATTTTAGGAAACACTACTGACTCATATTTTCTTCTGAAAAAAGATGAATTTTGAAAAAAAAAGACTTTTTTTGTGACCCTAATAACCTTTGTAGAAAATATCGAGAATGAATCACATAAATGTTCTCAGATCGAGTAGAGAATACAGCTTGGGGGTATGAACTTTTAATTAATGCAATTCAAGATGAGTGAAATTATGGTACGTAAAGGCCGAATTGTGTCTATTATGAGTCAGTATTGCTTCCTGAAATGTTTGCAAATTTTCGGAAAAAAATTCAATTTTTGTGTTATTTGTTGAATTTTGTTTTCAAATTTAACAAGAAACCAGTAGGCTTATTTTGTAACTCGTAACGACAGTTTTCGTTATCTTCAGCTAGCGACAACCAATGAGAAGCGGCCTTTCTGCTGTAATCCTCGATGCGATTGGCTGCCGTTAGCTAACGATAACGAAAACTGTCGCTACTGAGTTACAGAATAGGCCTACAGTGCAATGTTGTGAAAAAAGTTGAAAAAAAATTAGTCGTTTCATTTTGGTGATGATTACACGATATTGAGGAACAGTACACTTGTTCCTTTAATTGTTTTGTAAAAATTTGATCAATGGGTCCGGAGAAACGGTTCGATGGATCAGTTTGAATCTTACAGGGCTATTGGGGATATGTTAAGCTAAAAAAACCTAGCAACATTAGTCTTTCCATCAATATTTGTAAAGTAGTGGTAGGTTTACTGAAAAATCATAAAAAGTAAATTTTTGTACTTTTGTCAAATTAATTTCAGGGGCAAAAAAGAATTTCCTCTAAAATTAATGAGAGGGCCTTGTAGGAAATTTATTCAAGTTTTCAAAACTGTCCTTTAATTCCCTGTGCGATCATTGGTTGCTGAGATATCGATGATCAAAGGCAAAAGGATCTTTTTTCATTCAAAGTCGGATATCTCAGCAAAAAATTGATGTAGAGAGAGTAACATAAAACTGAATTGAAGCCGCATAAACAAGCTAACTGACCTACGCATTGATGCAATTGAAAAAAATAACCCGAGCCCATGGATCTTTGAAAAAACTCATCAACATAAAAATAAATAAAAAATTTCGCGCTGTTTCTTGTGATTGCGCGATAACCGCAGCTCACAAAAAATTGTTGTGAAAAGATCTCAAAACTAGAAACTTGAACCTTTGAAATGTTTTTTTTTCATCTCGATACGACCATTTTTCGCTCAGATACAGCACTTCAAAAAACACTAGAAAAAATTGAAGAAAGTTTCTGTTCCTTTAATTCTTTAAGTAGTGTATAATAATAACAATGATATGGCGAGCATTATTTTTGAGAAAATGGTATCTTGTTACCTGTTACGGTTGATTTCCGAAAATCGACATTTTTTACAACTCTTCGGATTTCTTTAAGGTATCAAAACTTCGAAAAATTTCTGTGAAGTACCATTTCGACCGTCGATCTTTATTAGCGGTTATACGCCAAATGAATTTATATAATGCCATCTTAAAAATGAGTCACCAGCTTAAAGATCGCGCGGGAACATCGAGCGTTGTATTAAACTCATACAATCAGTACAATCGGGAAGCCTGTCATGGGTCTGGAACTGGATTGGTTAACAGGCAATCGTAACGAATGATTCGCAAAATTTCAGATTAAGCGCGTTCCTGACGTCCTAAGTCAGAGCTTAGGGTTTTTTAGTAATCAGACACTTGTCGCCAAATGCTGCCCATTTAATAACGCGGTCGAAAAATTATGCCAGATAGAAATCCTCGGAGTAACCTGCCGAACGGGAGATTTTCTGCCGTTATAATTATTCTGAATCACCGTATGCGAAAATGCCAGAAAATAATTAAAAAGATATTCGAAAAAAAATAATTAAAAATAAATTAAACTGTTAACCAGTTTTTCAGCTAAAGTGACAATTTTGAACTATGCAAACACAATCAATTCTGAAAAATTAATTTAAAAAATTGCGAAATATTGGTTTTAATATCAACACACATTTTAGAAGTTTCCGACTCCGGGGAAAATTCAATATGAGAAATAAAAATTTATTTTGCCTCAAGACAACAAAATTGAACTATCTTTTCGGTTGGCATGTTTGTCTAAACAATTCGTTAATAAAATTTCCGTCCTTTTATTATCGCAAATGAAGGCTCATTATTATTATCGACTACATAATTGAATTTGTAAAGATTCCCGTCAATTGACCAACTCCGGAAATTCCAGAGGAATAAATTCTTTCCCGCAAATGTACACCGGAAGGATGTTTAGTGTACGCTCTGTAACGAAAAATCTACATTACGATGAGAATCTAGTGAAAAATGCAACTTTGCGTTGAAAACAAAAGTGACCGTAGGCTTGGCTTGAACCCGAACTTTCCCGTTCTGAGGCAGACAACCTACCGAATCGACCAAAATTTTCTTAACAGAAAATCTTGTTGTACGGTTGTATGTTGTTGGCAGTAAATCGTTTTACGGCGAACGGATGGGTGTACGGTTCTATCGCCTCGTTGCCTCAAAGTGAACCTTTTAATTTATTCTCAATTAAATCCGTTTCATTGTAAGTTTATGAATGGAATTATTCATTTTGCAAAATCTCCTCAATATTTTCGTGACGAGGTTCAATGACAAACGTTCGAAACCTCACCCGGTGGCCCAAATAAAATATTAAGTAACAAAAAATTTGTTAAACAATATTATCCATTACAAAGAATAATTTATATTGCGGGCAGTAAAAAAAATATGACTAGCGGAGTAAAAAAAAGTGGCCATAGGCTAGCCTTGATCTTGAACTCTCCCATTCTGAGGCAGGCAACATACTCATTCGACCGACATTTTCTGTTAGCGATTGATCGTTGTACGTCGAACTGATTGGTGCACGGTCCTAGCGCCTGGCTGCCTTAAAAGTGAACCTTTTAATTTATTCTTAATTAAATACGTTTCATCGTAATTTTATGAATGGAATGATTTAATCGAAAAATCTGCTCAATATTTTCGTGACGCGGTTCAAGGAAAAATGTTCGAAACCTCACCCGGTGGCCCAAATAAAATATTAAGTACCAAATAATTTGTTAAACAATATAACCCATTACAAAGAATAATTTGTATTGCGGGCAGTAACAACAATGTGACTAGCGGAGCGAAAAAAAGTTACCATAGTCTAGCTTTAAACCCGAACCTTTTCATTCCGAAGCGAGAAATGTACCAACTCGACCATCATTTCTTCATAATAATGATTTGCCAAATGAGTTACTTATCGTCATAGCCCCTGGCAGACTGAAAAAAAGGATCTTTCAATGTTATAAATAAAAATTATTAAACGATAAATCCACTTGCAAATGAATGAATCGCGGTCATTATCCGACGCGAAAAAAAGAAAATTGAAAAAAAATCACCTGCCCGAACGTGGCTTCGAACCCGCGCTAGCTCCGGCTCCGACGCCGAAACTACTGTGCTATTGTTTACTCAGCGTCAAGTTTTACTCGTGAATATCTCGGCCAATTTTTTATCGCACGACATTAAAAAAAAAGGGTTTGGCTCGGAAAGTACCCTGTATGCTCACGAACGGAAAATTAGTAGTTGAGTTACACCCTGCATATGTAACTGTATTTTAATATAAATGTGGTAAAGGAACTTACGCTTGCGACTAGAAGGTTACAACCGCGCGTCTCGCTTTTTCGACCGACTTACGCTACCGCCCGGAAGTGACTACGCTCGGGTGGCTTCGGTATAGTTGGGTTTGATTCGAATTTGTCCGGATCCTTTCGGATTGCGCATGCATATCGGCTAGACGCAATAACACGTCTCAACCAGAGTTGTGAAAATAGTAATTTTAATATAATTCATTACTCATTACTTTAAATAATGTGTATTGGATAAGTTCTCCATTACAAATTACAAAAGTAAAGTGTAATGGATGTGTGTTCCATTACGAATGAGAAATGTAACGTGCAATGAATGCATGTGCCATTACAAATTTCAAAAAGTAATGTGTAATGGTTGGATGATCCATTACAAATTTTAAAAAGTAATGTGCAATGGTTGCATGATCCATTACAAATTTCAAAAAGTAATGTCTAATGGTTGCATGTTCCATTACAAATTTCGAAAAGTAATTTGTAATGGATGCATGTTCCATTACAAATTACAATTGATAAAAAGTAATTTATAGTGGAGAATATTCCATTACATATAGCAAAATTGCCGTGCTTGCATTAGAAATTTGCACATTTGCTAAAAGTTGCTGTCTTATTATTTAATTTCGATCCCTATAAGTTCTTTCAAGACTAATTCATTTTTTTTTGCTTGAAGCTCAATAACGCAGACGAAAAACGTTCAAATTAGAAGTTCGCACATTACTTTCACCTTGCTTTGTTACACAGACAAAGCTATCTACACGAGAAAGTCGATACTTTTACAGACATGGACGAAGTTGCAAGCAAAAGCTGGTTACAAATAATGAAAAAAACTGCATATTGAAATTGATCTGATGACATATTGTCTCGCATGATTTTTCGAAGTTTTGAGATATATAAGAATTTTTCGAGCATTAACATTGAAAACTGGAAAACAAATTCTTTTTATCACAAAGCTTCCTCTTTAGAAAAGCAAAAATTATGTGTAATGAATGCGTGCCTCATTGAGCATTGAAAAAGTAATATACCATGAATAAATGCAAAGAGCAATTACTATTATTATTATCAATTGATGATGGATATCGATTATGAAAGCAACGTATAACAGATTACGCGTTGCAAACTTACAAAACTCCACTTCAAAATCAAATAGATCGAAACTGTTTGGTCTACTGGACAATCCATTCAAGGAGTTATAAATTTGAAACGATCTATATAGTTATCTGAAATAATAAAATAGGTATATCATTCAGAAACTATATAAAGCGACATGTTTTGTTTCAGTAACTTGTATTCATTTTTATTATATTACTTATATTATTATTTACATTTTTTATTATTAGCTAGGTTACGTATATTTGATTAGAATACTTATAATTGTGTTAAGTATAATTTCTTCCGCCTATTCTGCGGATTCGTGAGATACATGAAACATCATCTTAGGCACTCTTCTCTCTTTCTCTCTCGATCTTTTTCTCGCTTCTGTCGTTATAATTGTAACACGAGTTACCCTTCAAAAGAACGCTTCTTTCAAACTGACTATCACTCAGACGGTTATATTTTGGCAAATTCATAAAGGTTGCATAATTCATAATTTTGGCAAATTCATAAACAGTCGTTCGACCGGAGCTGATGAGGGCAACGCGGTGTTGAATTTTATAAATACTTTTTTAATCAGCGGATACTTCTTGAGCATCGTTAGCTGCATGTCAGGGACTTGCAAAAATCGCGTCAATTCGATTTCAGCAGCACCGTGATTGATACCCGTCTCCAGGTCTTGAAAAACCGATTCCCCATCTCCAAAATCAAAACCATCCGCTGGTTCCGAGAGATTACGATCACTGGCGGGAATATCCCGACTCGATGTCATAGAAGCCGCATTGAGCACTTCGTTATATATTCTCTTCTGTATTTCAGACGAGAAACATCGGAACCAACGAATTTTGAATTTGGGGTGTGATACTGCTGCTATCGCGGCAGCAACACCTTCATTGGAGACTTCAAACATTTGTTTGAATCGTACTTCGAGGGCTCAAATCGTTCCTTAACGAGGGGCTGACAAATTCGAACAATGCGATCACCCTCGAGCAAAATCATTTTTCTTCGGAGAGAAAGGAGGGTTGGCAAAAGGTAGCCATAGTGGCAATCAATATCTCTTTGCAATAAATCTATTGATTTTGCTAAATCCTCGGTGCATTTAATATATTCTTCAAGGTACTGAAAATCATACCTGTTGAAGGGATCTCTCAGAGAAATTCCTTCACCTGTTTCAGCACAACGCAGCAGTTTTTCTTTGCAATTTATCAATTGCTTGAGGCAATCAAACAGAGAATTCCACCGAGTGCCTACTGGTCTCCGCAGACTGATACCCAAATAATCTTTCATCACTTCATTGGTTTTTGGAGATCACAAACTCTTCCACAGAGACGTACACTTTGCTATCACATTCTTATGGCGTTCTGATAATTCTCTCGAGGTTTCGATTATTTTAATGGTGTCTGTGGTAGCAATGAGGTTGAGGGTATGACTGGCGCAACGTAAGTGTTGCGATAATTGCTTTTGGTATTCGTCCGCAAAGTCAGCGTCTAGCGTAATACGGTGATCTGTTTCCTCAGTCATCAACGTTTCAGAAGAATCTGCCTGTGACAATTGGTCCGACGCTTCTTCTACAAAATTAAAACATTCATTCTTATAAAAGGTAAGTTTATATTATTTTCTCATATCGATTAAAATTGTATGCACTCATTGCTCATTTCTTATTTCAGGTTCACTGTATATATGCAGTGTAGGAAACCCAATTAGTCAATGGGATGCCTGTATAGAGTATCTCTTGAGAAGGAGCAGGACGCGTGTTGCATGAGTATCCGTGTGTTCTCTTATACATAGTTACCGTGAGTGAGTGTGTGAGTATACTTGATGATTTTAAGTGTTGTTTATATGAATGAGAATGTATTTTGTCATATCTGGCAAATTCTTCGATTTTTCTGAATGTATATACATTTTTTTAAGGGTTTTCCTGTTTTTTTCAATTACAAATTTTTTATTTTCAAAATTCTGGAAAATAAGAATTTAAAAAACGTTCTTGAAAAATTCACATGTTTTTAGAAAAATCGAGGAATTTATTACATATTATTGAAAATCATGTTTACAACAGATTTTTGGAACAATGTATGGTTTACAATTTTTTTTTAGTTTTTCGACATTATTATCAAAAAGCGGTATTACTACAATCATTTTCAATATAGTTTACTTTTTTTCAGACTTTAGTTTTAGCATAAAGTACTTGGAATTCTCCCCAAAACTTTGGGATTGAGATTGGGAAGATCGGGATTGTACGAGCGATACATGATGATAATGCCTTAAGGTAGTATCAGCGATAGAGGAATTTAAAGATTAATTGTTTAAAATTCGTCTGCCCCTTCTTAACAGTCATGCTCAACTGTGGGTAAAATTTGAGAAAGTTTGACCGTCTAGAAATCGTGATATTTGTTGTAAAAAATCGTATTTTTTCGTAACTTCCCATAAGAGCGTATGTTAAAAGTTGCGATTTTTGTCACTGAATATCTCGATTCCCAGACGGTGAAGCCTTCTCAAATTGTTTACACATTATAATATGACTCTCAAGAAGACTTACGCAAATTTTCAAAAAATCATCTTCAAAAAATTGTATCTGATGATTTTGCCTTTACTTTGTATATACTATTATGATTATGGCGCTGATACATCCTTAAATGATTGCCACAAGATCTTCTATGATATTACAAAAGGACTCACCGGTTGGAATTATGTCCGCAGCATCAACACCGTACTCTTTGAAGGCCTTGACGAAGTTCGATCCATTATCGGTAATTGTGGCCACACCCTTTTTAGGCGTTAAATTGAAGGACAGATGGATCTCCGATAAATACTTCGCAATAGCTTTATGCGAGTGAGTACCAGGAAAGCGCCTGCACGCGATCGCCACGGATTTTCGGTTTAAAGTATTTTGATGTAACTGTTAACGGATATTGAACGTAACTTTTAATTATTTTTAGTGCTTGAGGGAAAAATATTTATGAGAAAACATTCTAGGGCAAAATGAGAAAATATTCAACCGGAAGAAAAATTAAATCGCGTGATTAATGGAAAAGGACTGTCAGGAACATTTTTTAATTTGTTTACTATTTAGCAGGTAAAAATCAACGTGGAAAAACAGGGAACACATAGGAACGACGATTTTTCTTGTCGTGCCTATGCAAAATCTTGGAAATGCCGATATTAAAAAATGGAACGATTATTTGGGTATATATCCTGTTGACATTTGTACACGTATTGTTTAAAAAACTATTACTGAAAGAGCGTATCCATGAAATTCTGTAGCGCACCCTAGTTTCCCTTCAAAATAACTTACCCAATGAAGCGTTACCGCAATAAATCGACGATTTTTTCCAGACCAAGCATCTGCGGTTGTACAAACGTACTCAATTGGTGCGATCATCTCACGCAGCTCAGCGATCTGTCGCTCTGCCAGACTAATTATTGATTTTGACAATGAGTGTCGAGTCAGATGTTTTAAAATCTCTCCGTCTTTTTTTATGTTCAAGTCTATACATGCGTAAAATAAAATTGAAAATTAGAGTAGTGTCTCAAATATTATACGATGCTCTGTAAAATAAAGGTTGACATACCATCGAACATTTTTCGAAAAGATTTCTTCTCGACAGTACTCAAAGGTGCCATGCTGTCAACAATGTAATTTGTGACATTTAAATTGAAAGTACTTTGAGAAAACGTACATGACCATCGTTTTCTATTTTTTGATTCTTCGTTCAATCTTTTCGATAAAGAATACTGGGTATATTCGACATATTCCTCTGGGTGACGTCTCTGTAAAAAAAAAACATTTTTCATTTTTGACACTGTTAAATTAACATATTTTTTTGTTAGCGAATACTAACCTTTAGGTGTGTCGTCCAGTTGGAAGTACTGCGAAGCGTGCCTGCGGTAATTTTTTCTTTCGGACAAATCATACAACTGGCACGAATTGTTCCATCCACTTGTGATTGGTCCTTCACGACTTTAAAGTAAGTACCATCGAGGCTCTGCCGCTTATTACATTCGATATCCAACGGATCATCCAAAGGTAATTCGTTGGCAATCGAAATTTGACTCAATCGCTCATCTATCGGAAGATCGTCAACGATCTGCGATGTTGCTGCTTCTGTCAGGATGACAAACATAGTTATATGTGTATCAAAGTAAAAGAAAGTTCATTAAATACATTATATTTTCAGGATCTTCTTCCATGAAAAGATAGGTTATATGTAATACTTGCTAGATCTTATGTCTAATTCGAGCATGGTAAATATAATTCAATTTTTTGTTAAGGTAGTTCGATACTGACTTTCAAATCGAAAAATTGTTTTTCACTTTTTCTTACATACAAAATGGTTTGCGGGCTTAAGTGAATTGATAAAAGTTGTTGCAAATTGACTAAAGAACAACATACTCGAAATTCAAGGTCATCCAAGCTAAGATGTACTTGCTATATTATTATAAAAAATACAAAAAAAAAATTCTTAAGTTTTTGTGAAAAACTAAATGAAGCTTCTATGATGATGTATAAAATAGTGTGCAAAATTTCAGAAAGGTTTACCGTGTAGAAGTCAAAATATTCATTTTTGAAAATTGCAACTTTTAACATGGGCTCTTATGGGAGACTACGGAAAATCGCGATTTTTAACAATAAATATCTCGACTTCCGCACGGCGAAACCTCTTGAGATTAATCATACACGTGCATGTGACATCATAGAATGTTTATCCAAAATTTAAACAAAATCTTATAATTTAATAAAAATAAATTTTCAATTTTTTTTTTCACGATACCGTATTGCGGCCTTTTCGTAGGTATAATTAAATTACTGCTCATTGATTTTGTTTTTTGTTTTCTGTACATATGTATTACAAATGTATAATAAACTCACATGACATAAAAGGCATACTATTTCAAATTATCGTTTAAGGCAAAATTTTGAAAAAAAAATCGTTTCGGGAAATAAAAAAGCATCCGTGACAAAAAAGGATCACTTTAAAACCGCGCTAATTTGACATGGAATGCCCTGTATATGAACTCAGCACAGTGGAAATATGGCTCAGTAATAATAGGAACGCCTGAAATTTCTGAATTTGTTCAACACCTAATTACCTGAAAATCCCCGATGCTCAACATTGCCGTTAAAGGCATCCCGCTGGTTTTCTTGAGAGGATGAGACCACGTTCTCATTTTCTAGGTTTATAGAAAGAAATAAAACCGATAAGGCAAACTTCGACATATTTTTCGACAATTCTTCGATTTTCAGAGGTATTAGCCTAAAAAATTACAATAATCATAACTATGTGAAAAACTAATAATTAAAGAAATTTTCTAGATCTATCATAATGTGCTTATGCGTATAACACTTATGTTTACTAGGGTGAAAATATTCAACCTTTATTTTTTGATATTGGACTTTGCCTAAAACGTGTTTTTTTGTGAGAAATATATTAGCCACGTCAGAAATGGAGGAATTAAGCAATAGAGATCGAAAAAATCATATAAAAATTCTACTCTATATACTTGGAGATTAAATAAAAAAATGTGTTAAACAATAGTACCCATGATCACAGAGTTCTTATCATTTTGAGTTGAAAAATGGGCTTGAAAAAATGGTACAAACTGAAATTACAAGTCAACCGAAGAAAAAAAAAATTGTTGGTGGCACAATTCTGGATTGATATTTGATCTGGAGGATGTTTGAAATAATTTTAATCGAGCTTAATTTATCTGTCAATTAAAAACGAGTACAGATAAGAAATATTTGGGTTCAGAAATAAAAATAAGAAAGTTAAAGCTTAAGGAGGTACACCAGCTTCATACAATGTTGCCATGTTAAAAACATACAAAATTAAAACATGGCGATAATTTTATAAAATTTGGTGAATATATTCTTTAGTATTATATATGCCAATACAATTTTTTCAGATTTTTTCATTATGCAGTTTTCGAGTAATTGAACATATTTTATCTGGAGGATGTTTGAAATAATTTTAATCGAGCTTAATTTATCTGTCAATTAAAAACGAGTACAGATAAGAAATATTTGGGTTCAGAAATAAAAATAAGAAAGTTAAAGCTTAAGGAGGTACACCAGCTTCATACAATGTTGCCATGTTAAAAACATACAAAATTAAAACATGGCGATAATTTTATAAAATTTGGTGAATATATTCTTTAGTATTATATATGCCAATACAATTTTTTTCAGATTTTATCATTATGCAGTTTTCGAGTAATTGAACATTGAAGTTCACGTGTCTGAGCATAGCATTTTCATATATATAGGTATACATCACTGTAAAAACCAAGCGCGTTGTTTCAACACGTTTCCCGTGTGTAATCTTGTCGCTCTTTTCGACACGGTAACTCGTGTGTTTGAGGTAACGACACATCTTACGCGTGTTGTTTCAATACACTTTAGGCGCGTAAACGCTTGTCGCCATTTTCAACACGTTTAAAATATATCGAAGCCTAAATCAATACACTTCAAGCGTGTTATTGTCGGCCATTATTCGGTTTACCTTTGTGGGACTTTCTACACGCTTCCACGCGTTTTTATTTCTGCAACACACTTTTTGTGTGTACTTGTAGACGCTTGGGAATGATACATATGACGTCACGTAGGCGTACGTTCTAAAATAAATAAAAAAAACGCCTTTTCCGATACGGATATTTTATTCCGATGGTGTACTTACCATGTTACATGGCTTCCAGTCGTCCTGAAACAGATTCCTGCGAATAAATTGTATCATTAACCTAGCCGCGAACCTACCTACTTCTAGACCTAATGTACGTACGCTAACCATTATGCTATTTGCTACTTGAGGTTTTCTCATGATGAAAAGGGATAGTATGCGTACTTCGAACGAGGGGAGTAATTAAAACCTTTCACATTTCACACACCCACACACACACACACACACACACATATATATATATATATATAAATACTTTTAACCTACATACATACATACTTTTAACCCAATAATGCTTTATGCAAAAGTGAACTATTTTGAGATATTGTTTTATTATTATTTTTTTAACGTGAGGGTTCGGCATCTTTAAAAAATAATTTAAAAAAAACGATTGTATGGAATCAAACTTTCAAATTATTTGTAGTTTTAAGACACAGTAACAAAAAATTATTAAAAATGAAATAAGAATGATCTGCAAATATTTTTGAATTAGGCATCCAAAAGTCTGCAAGTCTAATAATTTTCTTAATTTTCTTCGACAGAAGCGTAGGTTTTATTTAAAAAATCACTAACTCACTTAAACTCATTGAAAAAACAACTACACATTATTAGCTATCCAAAGAGAATTCCATATAGCAGTTTTCTTTAATTAAAACCAATACATTTTATATTTCTATGTAAAAGACAAAAATGTCGCTTTTCACATAGCGTGAGCTCTCATAACATGTAATGTTTTATGCTGAACTGTTGCATAGAATTCGTGAGCTCTGAATTTATATGCAAGAAATACAGTCATTACTTTTAAAACTGCGGAACCATTTTCCACAAGGGGTTATCCTTGCTAGGAATTCTGCTAGCGTAACTGGTCTACACAAAGAATTCTTCTAGCGTAACCAGTCTACGCAAGGAATGCTTCTAGCATAATCAATCTTCCCAAGCAATTCTTCTAGCGTAACTAGTTTCCGCAAGGAATTCTTCTAGCGTAACCAGTCTACGCAAGGAATTCTTCTAGCGTAAGCAGTCTTCGCAAGAAATTCTTCTAGCGTAAACGGTCTTCGCAAGGAATTCTTCTAGCGTAACCAGTCTATGCAAGGAATTCTTCTAGCGTAAGCAGTCTACGCAAGGAATTATTCTAGCGTAAGCAGTCTTCGCAAAGAATTCTTCTAGCGTAAGCAGTCTTTGCAAGGAATTCTTTTAGCGTAACCAGTCTATGCAAGGAATTCTTCTAGCGTAAGCAGTCTTCGCAAGGAATTCTTCTAGCGTAACTAGTCTACGCAAAGAATTCTTCTAGCGTAACTAGTCTACGCAAGGAATTGATCTGGCGTAATCAGTCTGGGCAAAGAATTCTTCTAGCTTAACCAGTCTACACAGATAATTATTATGGCGTAACCAGTCTCCGCAAAAAATACACTAAGGGATACTAACTATGCAGAGGAACAAATTAGAGTATTTTATGTTCAACCTTTGCAAAGAACAAATATGCTCTGAATTTCTATGTATGGGACAAAAATAAGACAAATGTCACTTTTATAGTAGATCACCGTTGTTCACAAAGAATTATTCTCACTTAAACTCTTTCGCACGTCCGTCAATTATGTAGTGAGGTTATGAAAAATCGCCTTATTGTCATATCAACTCATTTGACGCGTGTTGTTTGTGGTACACGCGTACAAGTGAGTTGTTTTCTGACGCGTTGCGCGACGAAATGTGTCGTTCGCATCGCGTGTAGCTGCACCAAGTGTGTTGTTTCGAAAAAAATGCGTTGATTCAACACGCTTTATGTGTGTTACAGTAAGTGTGTTCTCCGGCAATACGTTAAAATCGTGTTGATGCCAAGAATAGTAGAGAGCGTGTTGTTTCAACACGGCAAAATAAGTAAAACGCATTGTTTCAACACATTAACCAGGTTCTACACACGCTGTAGGCGTGTTGTGTGTTGTTTCAACACACCGACAACACGCTTATTTTTTACAGTGATTCCGGGTACGAGAATAAAAATTTGTGAATTATTTGTAAAAAAACCGCATAATGAAAAAATCTGAAAAAAAAATTGTATTGACATATATAATACTAAAGAATATATTCTAAAAGATTCATGGAGCTGTCACCATTTTTAAGAAGCTGGTGTACCTCCTTAAAAATTACCAGCCAATAAACTTTACCATGATTTTTACTTGAGCCTTTGATGTATACATATATGCAACACCGTTGACATTATTTCAGCTCTAAAACTTTACTGTCTAGATTTGTTTGCACGAGGTAAATTTTCACGGGGGTCTGAAGGGTTAAATACAGCTCATGGAAAAAAGAAATGTCTTATATGATTCTTTAACTTTTGAGACGAGTGCCAATCAATGGATAACCATGATAGCTTAGGAGAAAAACTAAATTGAACTGGTATGAAAGGTCCCATATCATTAGGAGAGTCGCGGGATAACTCTGTGTTGAGTTTGCATAAAATGTTCCATACATATACGGGTATAATATACGCAAGTAGTAAGGGGGCCACTATGGCGCCCCCCACTCTTATCCCCACTCCTACCCCCACTCCTCGAGGTGCCCGTGGTGGGGGCAGCCCGAGGTGTTGGGTGGTAGGAGTGGGGGTTATCCGTGCTTCTGCCCCCCTCTCCCCCCGCGGTGCCTATGAGGCAGGCGGGTGGTGGTGGGGGGTGAGAGCGGGACGGTGGTTGGCGCCATAGTGGCCCTCTTTTTTATTTATTTGGATTTGAAAAAACAGTAGTTGTAAATGGGGGGTTTTATTTATTTAAAAATAAAAAAAAATAGCACTCACCGGTGTTGCCGTTGCTGCTGCTGCTGCCGGGTCGAGGAACACACACACACACACACACACACACACACACACACACACACACACACACACTACTCCTCGTCCGCCCACCCCTCTACCTCGTCGTCGTCCTCGCTGAAGCCGTCGTCGGGCAACCCCGCGTCGTAAAAAACATCAACGTCCAGCTCCTCGATGAGCATGGACGCGATGTCAATGCCATCGCCGCTGAACAGGCGTACGCACGGGCGCGGGGTATTTTCCGCGACGGCGACGACCACGCGGTGCTCGCACAGCTCGGCGAGTGCGTCCGAGGCAAAGGGGATGCTCTCGATATTTGCGAGCCCCGATATCGCGCACTCTATCTGCAGAGCCGCGAGGAATATACAAAACGGCGCGGGTGTGTAAAGGCACCCGGGGGCGTAATACGCACTATAACCCTCATCGGGTAAAAAAACGTCGCTATGACCATCGTCATCGCACGAGCGAATTTCCCCCCTAAACACACCCGCACCGTTGCCCGGCACCACCACGCACGAGGCCCCCGGCCCAATCTCATCAAACGGCAGGATCGACCCCGCGCGCCGTGTCACGTAAAAATCGTACAAGTTTTCACGAAGCCACGCTAAAACGGCACCCGTATCGATCGTACGGATCAGCACGCTCATGCCGACCACCGCCATAACACGACACGGGAATGCTCCGGCTGGGAGTTCCGTCACACGCGGAAACATTTTTGCACTTTTTTTTTTTTTAAATCGATACGACACGCGGGTAACAGCACTTCTGGGCTGTTGGAGATCTCGCGAATGACTGAAGGGCCCCGAGACAATCAAAGAGCATCTTTTGCAAATTTTGACAGCTCAGCAATCTTGTCGGAAGACGCCCGACGAGCGCGCGAGGTAACCGATACACGGTTGACTCATCCACCGCTAAGATCCTCGCCGGAGATCGCGAATTGTTGGCTCCACGCGCGCGAGGTAACCGATACTCGTGGTCGCCCCGACGGCGAGCTCGTTCGATGTTGAGCTCATCTTTGGAGCTCGCGCTGACAATTGCGCGAATTTCTTGACCCTGAACCTCGTGTGTGACCACGAGATATTGCAGGATGAATGATAATATTGCCCGATGCACTTCCGAAGGCGCAATAAATTTAAAGAAAGACAGAAATAAAGTGCTCTAGCTGTAGCAGAAGAGAGAGAGAGAGAGAGAGAGAGAGAGAGAGAGAGAGAGAGAGAGAGAGAGAGAGAGAGAGAGAGAGAGAGAGAGAGAGAGAGAGAGAGAGAGAGAGATCTTCTCCTGTAGAGCACTATAAGACAGAGAGAGAGAGAGAGAGAGAGAGAGAGAGAGAGAGAAATTGCTGTTACTTCGGGGCAAACATTTGTAAGAGCGAGCACAAAATAGATATGGTGTAATAAAATGATAGAGAATATGTACGGAAGTACAAAGCAAAAACTGGAGAAAGAGAGAGAGAGAGAGAGAGAGAGAGAGAGAGAGAGAGAGAGAGAGAGAGAGAGAGAGAGAGAGAGAGAGAGAGAGAGAGAGAGAGAGAGAGAGAGAGAGAGAATACACTCATAGGACGAAAAAGAGATCTCCTGCTACACGATCGCACGCGCGCGTGTCTGTGTTGGCCTAAGTGTGAAAGAGAGAGAAGATTGCGCGAGTAGTAGCGGGAGAGAGAGCCCGACGATGAGCGAGAGAGAGGAATAAAGCGCTTGCTCTGTAGAGGGAGAGAGATCTCCTACTAAGGTTGTCGTGCATGTGTGTAATGACGCGCACGACCATGTATATCGGTGCAGTGTGATAACCCGGCGCCCACCCCGAGGGGTATCATACGCTAAAACCACTAGGGCTTCCTCGCTTGGCGTGGCTCCGCCAATGCAGCATCTTTCTTCCTCGCTCTCGTACGTCGCGTCTCTTCCAACTCACAGGGAAAGTCCCCCTGCGCCGCACTTCCTCAGGCGACTTTTTCTCCACGCGGTGCATCGAAGCACGGCGAGCCGTATTCTCGGGCTCTCCTCTTTGTGTGGATATTCGTAGTTACTATAGTACACCGACTTCTTCTCCACGCGGTGCCTCGAAGCACGACGAGCCGTATTCTCGGGCTCTCCTCTTTGTGCGGATATTCGTAGCTGCTATAGCACGCTGTGATCTTCGCACACACACTACCACATACATGCGTATCCCGCGCGTATATGCGGTTTCACATATAGAAAGCACTCGCACAGGTATTTTCTATATATGTATACAAAGTACCTTATAATCGTTCTGTATTTTTTTAAGAGAACGCAGATTTCAACTTCATAATTTAAATTTTCGCGATTGCGTTTCAAATTTTCATGGTTTTCCCTGATTTTTTATTTTTTATTTGCATTCTTACAATCGATTTTCATTTTTCAGAATTTTCGTTTTGAATTTACTTTTGATTTTGATGATTTCGATTTTCATTTTAATTCAGATTTTGATTACGATTTTAATTTTTATTTTGTTTTCGATTTTAATTTTTATATCTGTTCTCAATTTGTATTTCTGCTTTCAGTTTTTATTTTAGCTTTCTTTTTTCACTTTGATTGCGGTTTTGTTTTATTTTGATTTCAATTTTTATTTCTGATTTTCGATTCGATTTTGATGATTTCAAATTTTGCTTACGATTTTGTTTTTTATTTCGCTTTTAATTTTGAATTTCATTTTTTTTTCATTCTGATTACTGATTTTGTTTAATTTTTATTTTTATTTTTGATCTCGACTTATACTTTAAGTGGAATTGAAAGTTCTTCATAATGAATATAAAGATTTGACGGACGCGCTGCTGATACCCTCCAGCACGGTTTCGCGACAGTCAGCAAAACTGCAACTGCGTGAAATATCGACTTACATGCTCGGGGAGAAATCTCAAGATTTTCAAAAAGAGCATTTCTTCCAAATGTGTAAGGCTGCTAATGCATTAGCGCCTAACAAACGCACATACGCATGGTTCGTAGTATTATGAATCTTTGAAAAAAATTCAAGCAACTATCAGTTGCTTCGATTTTTATTTTTGATTTTCATGATTGATTTCGATTTTTTATTTTTGATCTCAACCATAATTTTGATGCCGATTTCGAAAAAATAAAATGTTGTAGCATACCTTAAACGAAAATGAAAGTTCTTTATAATGGATATAAAGATTAGGCGGAGGCGCTGTTGATACTCGCCAGTACGGTTTCGCGACAGTCAGCAAAACTGTAACTGCGCGAAATATCGTCTTACATGCGCCAGGAGAAATCTCAAAATTTTCTCAAAGAGTATCACTTTCAAATGTGTTGAGCTGTTAATGTATTAGTGTTTAACATACACGCATACACATGACTCAATGTATTATGAACCTTTGAAAAAATTCAAGCAACTATCAGTTGCGAGCCAGTCCGCGGACAATACATTTCTCCGGAGCGATCATGTCTAGCCGTAATATCCGTGCGTGCATTTTAGATCTCTTGCGTTTAGCCAAAATGCGTAATACGCAGCTTCGACGAAGGTGCAACAACAACTGGTGCAACGAATTACGTTATTTGCCGGAAAACTCTCTCTTGAGCCGTCTGAAATATGTGTTATGGTGGACCCCGCTACGCACGATTGTGACAGCTTATAATAGAGGCCTGTTCAGAGGATACAGGGTGCTTCTGTGTGCGTTTGCGGAGCTACAGCGCAGAAATATCGAGGATACGCAGGGTGTGCGGAATCTCATAAATGAAATACACGGTAAGTCGTGCTTTAGCCTATGTGTGTGAGACCCTTTTATGTAAGATATGGTGGTAATACCGAAGTGACTGTAGATTATCGTCAACTATACGATGCATCTTCCGATGAAGAAACTGACCTCATTGAGGCGACACGGGCTGTGGAGGAGGAAGAAGCAACACACGCTCGTATCGATATTCCACATCTGTCTCCCATATCAGATACTGCAGAAGAAGAGTCTCTCCAGGCTATCCTCAGTCCTCCCAATATATTTGAGGATGCCCCTGAAGGTAAGAAAATCTGACACCATGGGTATCTGTATTTTGGCTTAACCGATATAACGGTGGTATGACATATTCAGATGCACACACGCCGTGTGAAGATGAGCAGCCGACTACATCTAGCATGTGTAATCCCTCTGAGATTTTTACCGGCAACAACGAGCGTAAGTAGTAATAAACGGATGTCATGATGCATTTTATATTTATTTTTTATTTTTTTATTTTTTAATGATAATAAAGTGGAAATATATGTAGATTTGGACCCTCGGCTCAACAATGAGGGTCATGAGGACGATGATCAGTCTGTAAGCGAGAGAGGTAGCATTGTGCTAGAGCAATGGGCGCGCGAACTTACCAACGACAATAACGATCAGCAATCTATCGAGGAATACGATCATCGGGAAAACCAACTTTGGGAGTATCCTATTGAACTTGATTTGGGCCAACAACAACAGCAGATTGAAAATATCCTCCAGCTCAATGATGCGTGGATAAACCGTCTTTTGGATTCTACCACTGACTCGGGTAAATTACCCTGTTTTACTTAGTATACTTGTTTTCATGTACGTATTTGTGAATTTATTCTTCGACCTCTTGACTAATTTTAAAAACAGAAAGTGAGCGATCATATTTTACGACAGGTTATACATCAGCATCCCTTTTGTTTGATGAAGACCTTTTGTAGACGTCCATGGTTAAAATTAACAATAATATCAGGTACAGCTAGCTAACACTCATTTAATAGATGGTGTTAGCAATTTTAAGCATACTCGCTCATCTTTACAGAGGTACAAGGGGGCGGCGGCCGTAGACGACCGCGCGAGGATAGGAGCGACGAGCCCTTCGACGATGTGCGACCGCCAGGCTCACGTATTGAGATCATCGGGGACGCGCGTCGATACTTCAAACATTTCAAACTCCGCGGTCGAGAAATCATCATGCGTATCTGTCAGCCTCCGTCCGGAAGCCACATATTACAATGGTTGGAAGGAGCATTTCGTGATCTTTTGACGCATATTACAACGTCTTGCGAAGCTAGCGATTATATAGGTATATCATTTGCCTCGAGTAGTTTGCCACACGGTCCCGTATGGCTTTCGTTTCGCCCCGTCAGAGATTGCTCGTTCAACGATATTTGGCAATTAATAACTAGTGTTGCACAAAGTGCAGCATCGCTAAATGTTGACGAAACGTGCACAATAAAAGCCAGTATTGTCAAGGGTGTCGAGGGTACAGGTAGAAAATCTCTAACACACGAGAGCGTGAAAAAAAAATCTATTCTTACAATTCGGAACAATGATAATTTGTGTCTGCCGCGGTCACTAGTGGCGGCGCGCGCCTACGCCGAACGGGGTGAAGTACGATCGGGTAGCTTACACACAAATTGGCAAAGTATGAGGCGTATTAACAGCTCCATGCAGAGGAATGCAGCTCTTGAATTGACGAAAGCCGCGAATGTTACAGTACCGGCGAACGGTTGCGGTGTCCATGAGATTGCTCTCTATCAAGATTATTTAGCGCGAGACGGTGTTGCTATAGTAGTTTACGAGTTTTTAACTCTGGGGCGGGGAGTCGAACCATTGTTCGATGGCACGCAAAAAGTCTTGAACACTTTTGGCACCATTCAGCACACGCTGCATATATTGTATTATGAACGCTCGCATCATTTCCAGCCAATATTAAATTTACGAGGGGCTGTCGGAAGTCGCGATTTTTGCTCCTCATGTAATTCGCAATATCGTAGATTCGGCCACAAATGTTCAAAAAAAAAGTGCCCTCGTTGCTTAACCTTGCCGCCATGCGACCCTGACGTAAATGCTACGATCAGGTGTGGTATGTGCCTTCGCGAATTTGACGGTAAACAATGCTTTGAAAATCATTTGGCTGTTAAGCAATATCGGCGGCGCAAAACAAAGAGCGTTTGCGCCTCTCTCAAGCGATGCCGCGATTGCTTGAAAACACTACGGCCACTGGATAAAAGGAGGAAGCATATTTGTGGTGTGATCTTTTGCAAAACATGTAGAGCAGACAGGCCCAATAATCATATGTGCTTCATGAAGCCCATTCGCGAGGGTAAAGATACGGGAAAAATACTTTTCATATTTTATGATTTCGAGACTCAGCAATGTGCAAATGTACGCGGTGATACAGATACTTTTATGCACGAACCAAATTTGTGTGTAGCTCATAGAGTTTGCACGTATTGTTGCACGCGTGATTCTATAACCGAGCCATGCGAACATTGCGGCTCTCATGAGTTTATATTTAGTCATCATCCTGTGGGTCAGTTGGTGGAGCTTGCTATGCAACGAGTCAATAATTTCTCGCGTACTATCTGTATTGCTCACAACGCTGGAGGCTTTGACGCACAATTCATTTTGCGCTATTTCATTGAGGAAAAAAAGACTCAGCTACCGCGTATAATTATGAACGGTACAAAGATTATCTCGATGCGTCTTGAAAAACTTGTATTTCTCGACAGTCTAAATTATTTTCACATGCCTCTCAGCGCGTTGCCTAAAGCCTTTGGTCTCACAGACTCTATCACTAAAGGGATTTTCCCTCATTTGTTCAATCGGCCGGAAAATCAAAATTATGTAGGACCACTACCACCTATAGCGTATTATTCCCCCGACACGATGCGTTCTGCAGAGCGCGAAAAATTTTTAGCCTGGTATCGCGAGTCAAAAGACGCCAATTACCAGTTTGACTTTTCGAAGGAGCTTGTAAGCTATTGCACAGACGATGTCACGATATTGCGGCGTGCATGTATGGCTTTTCGCGAAATGTTTATAGCCAGAGGGCGCGTCTGCCCGTTTGACGAGGGCACAACAATAGCGTCAGCCTGTTTTCGCGTCTTTCGTAAAAAGTTTCTAAAAGACAATTCGATCGGTATTATTCCATTGGGTGGTTATAGGTGGGCACACAAGCAATCGAAAAAGGCGATCGCATGGCTCGTTTGGATGGAGCACTCTCTTGGCCACCGCATCATACACGCTGGCCGTTCACGCGAATTTAGATTACCTCAGAATTTGCTAGTCGATGGGTACTACGAAACGGCTGGTGATGGTGCTCATGTGTTACAGTTCCACGGTTGTTATTGGCACGGCTGCCCCAAATGTTACATCCTTAATAGAGATCGTAAGCAGCGCAATGGCTCAACTATGGACGAGTGCCTAGAAAGAACGATAGCCATATCGAATAGAATTCGCTCGAGTGGTTACCAGTTAACGGAAATTTGGGAATGTGAGTGGGATCGTCTTTTGGAGGCAAACTCTGAAATTCAAGAGCTCGTACAGGACCACCCGTTAACAGCAAAAGAACCGTTAAACCCGCGCGACGCTTTCTACGGGGGGCGTACGGAAAACATGGTAACGCTCTATGATGCAAAAGAGGGGGAGCGTATACGCTACGTAGATGTCTGCTCTCTGTATCCGTATATTTGCAAGTTTGGTAAATATCCTGTGGGTCATCCAAAAGTATTTATTGCTGAAGAGTGCTTAGAACTGACGGGTCTCGCTAATGATTTAACGCACATTGAGGGCTTGGTTAAATGCACTGTATTACCGCCGCGCAATCTTTACCATCCTGTATTGCCTGTGCGTATGCATCAGAGGCTACTGTTCGCTTTATGCCGCACCTGCTGCGAGATTATGAATCAGGAAGAGTGCACTCATGATGATGCTGCCGATCGTGCGTTCGAGGGTACGTGGGTAGTCGATGAATTGCGAAAAGCCGTGTCGTGCGGCTACACAGTACTCGATATAGCCGAAATCTGGCAATACAAAGTAACACAATTCAATCGTGACACACAATCGGGCGGTCTATTTGCCGAGTACATTAACACGTTTTTGAAAATCAAGCAAGAGGCGAGCGGATGGCCTGAGAATTGCACGGTAGATGAAGCAGCACAAGAGCGTTATATTGCTAATTTTGAGCAATCCGAGGGTGTTCATTTGAATCGCCAAGCAATAGCCAAAAATCCGGGGTTACGTTCGCTCGCTAAACTCTGTCTAAACTCGTTTTGGGGTAAATTTGGTCAGCGCGAAAATCTGCCGCAAACAGTCGTAGTATCGACGCGAAAAAAACTTATGGAATTATTAACCGACCCCGACTGTGAAATAACCGGTATGCTACCGGTGAACAACGAAACCCTGTATGTAAATTATACTAAAATTGACGAGGCTGTGGTACCCTCGAATATAGCTAATGCCGTAATTGCCGCATACACCACAGCTCAAGCGCGCTTAAAGCTTTATAGTTACTTGGAACGTCTGGATCGACGCGCTCTGTACTGCGATACCGACTCCGTTATTTATGTGACAAGGCAGCAGGCTAACGAATACGAGCCTCCAATAGGTCAGCTGTTAGGCGATTTGACAGATGAGCTGAGCATTTATGGTGAGAACAGCTACATAAAAAGTTTTATTTCCGGCGGGCCCAAATTTTACGCATTCATAGTACGTGCTTCTGACGGATCGGAGAGCGAAGTTTGCAAAGTTAAGGGTATCACGCTTAATTTTGCAAATAACTCGCTAATAAATTACGAATCTGTACGGTCCTTCATTGTTGGCGACAGAGAAGACCCTATTGTATTGAACTATGATGCTATTAGGCGTACAGAACTCCACCACGTTGTAACACGAACCGAAACAAAATCGTGTAAACCGTCAAGTATTAAACGAAGGCGCAATGGCGAATACGGAACGCTTCCTTATGGCTACCGTCGTTAGAGACTGTAAAATATGTTTCACTTGTAAATAAATATATCTTTATAAAAACGCTGCACCCCCATCGTATTTATTGTTACGTCAGAGGGAGGTATTCCTCATTCACTGCAATGGACACGAGGTGGACGCATCCCTGGACTTCAATGATTTGCGGTCCGACAGGTTGCGGTAAAACGTACTTTGTGAAAAAATTTTTAAAGTTCATCACACGTATGAGCAGTGAGCCATTCGAGAGAATAATATTCTATTATTCCGAGTGGCAGGCGGCATATACGGAGTACGGTTCGACTATAGAGTTCCGAGAAGGGTTACCCCAGGCTGCAGATTACGCGAACGATCCACGCGCCAAACTCCTAATTATCGATGATTTAATGCGTGAAGCGTCGAACAACAGTGTTGTCGACCTATTCACCAAAGGTAGTCATCATAAAAATTTGAGTGTTATTTTTATAACGCAAAACTTGTTCCATCAGGGCCACGGCCAGCGCGATATCTCTCTGAATGCAAATTATATAGTTATTTTCAAAAACCCTCGTGACCGTGCCCAAATACAACACTTGGCCCGCCAGGTATGCCCAGAAAATCCGCGTTTTCTACAAGAAGTTCATTACGACGCAACTTCGCAGCCGCATGGTTATCTGCTGCTAGACCTGAAGCAGTCGACACCTGATAATTGTCGATTTCGCGCATGTATTTTTCCCAATGACCCTCACCATTTTGTTTACGTGCCACGAAAAAAATTTAAAAGCGGCGACACATCCGGAGAATTGCCAGTCATACGTCTATAATGACACGCTACGGATCGTCTCTCTGTAAGAAGAGCACGGCAATATTGAACGCCCTCCAGCATCTTAACAAAAATCAGCGTGAGGCCGTTTTGCGGAAAGCAGATCCTCGCATAATACGTTGTATCTGCGAGTGTGCTTTGAACGTTCTTCGTGGTAATATACCTCTTAAAGCAGAACAGAAGAAAAAACTACGCCGCCACGCACCCCTTCTACGACGCTTAGCCTCGAAAAACGGCTGCTGGAAGAGTAAGAAGAGGTTTGTCGTTCAGAGCGGTGGTTTTCTACCCCTACTGCTCGCGCCCATACTAGGTACCGTATTATCGAGCCTAATCGGTGGACGCTGATAATGGAGCATGCCAGAAAAATGGTTTTGGTGCCTGAGGAGAATCTACTGCAGCTCAGTACACACAGACAGCATAATTTCACTAATGATAACGAGAATAGGTCCACGAAACAAGCGGTGAAAACAATTGAAGCGACTCTGAGTAGGCTGGATGTGGAAATGAACGAGATTTTGAAATCTAACGCGTACGAGGATGAGCGAGCAAAGTGGCTGGCGTATCTGAGTGTACTACAGAGGTATCTACATTTTATCGATGGAGAACGAGCACAACAGTATCATGCTCTTATGAAGAAGAAAGAGGATGCTGTGCAATGTCCTACAACCAAAAACCAAAGCTCTACGACACGTATGAATGACTCCATTATCATTGAGAGCGTGCCTTTGAAATTTCGCAATAAAGCGAAACTTTTATTACGACGTTTGCATGACGCGCCTCCGTCAGATTTTTCTTGGGACTCAGCCGGCGTGGTTTCCGCTAATGGGGAGCCAATCAAGGACTCAAATATCATTGATCTCGTGAACGACGCTATGCGTGCGAGAAAGGTAGCCAAACCAACGGGTCGAAAAGCATTCGCAAAATTTTTGCGGGCCATACAGACACCTCGAGAGTTCGTGGGAAACGAAGAACTATGGCAAGAGGCGCGAGCCAACTCAACATTACGGTCGCGTAGCGATAGTACCACCGACGAAAATGACGGAATCATCAGTGATGCCGGTCATTCTGAGTTTTACAGCGGTAGTGAGAGCACCAAATCAACTCACAGTGTACAGAAAGGTTCTGGTTGTGGCGGTTGCAAGAGAAGACGAGTGGCCTGGGCCAGTCTTAAACTGCGAGCATGAAAGTACTCGAAAAAGTATACTTTGACCCTTCCCATGAAGCGTCTTTCACAGGCGCTACCAAACTGCTGCGTATAAGTCGTCAAAAAAAGATTTCGCCCGCCAAAACGGTACAGTGGCTTGAAGCTCAGGATGCTTATACCAAGCACAGACAGGTGAGGCGCCGCTTTCCGCGCCGACACTACAACGTGCGGAACATTGACGATGTCTGGGAAACTGATCTTGTAGATCTCCGCTCACTTAAAAGTTATAATGATGGATATGCTTATCTTCTCGTGGTCATAGATGTACTCAGCAAATACGCATGGGTCGAGCCCTTGCGCGATAAATCTGCAGCAACGGTGGCTAACGCATTGGCATACATACTCAAACTGAAGAGCACAAATGGGCGATCGCCCGTTTACCTGCAATCGGACAAGGGTAGAGAATTTACGGGTGCCGCCTTTCAGGCTTTCTTGAAGAAAAAAAATATTCTGTTTCGCACGACGCGTAATCCCGATATTAAAGCCGCTGTTGCAGAGCGTTTCAATCGAACACTAAAAGAAAGAATGTGGCGCTATTTCACGTACTCTCACCAGAAACGCTATATAGACGTTTTGAATAATATAGTTTCCGCATATAATCATACGCTGCACAGTGGTATTAGAATGACACCTGTATCTGTGACGTTTCTTACAGCTGCCAAAGCGCGCGATAATCTGATGCGCCGATACAAGCAGCCCAAACAATACCGGCCTCCTAAATACAGGGTGGGCGATATTGTTCGTATCAGTAGTGCGAAGGCTGCCTTCGCTAAAGGGTACGAGAGTGGATGGAGCGAAGAGCTGTTTAAGATACATAGAATATCATTGAGTAGCTGGCCCGTTGTATACATCTTACGTGACCTCAACGACGAGGAAATTGACGGTATTTTTTACGAGGCTGAATTATCGCGAGTCCAAGCGAGCTCAAAAGGCTCCAGAAAAAAACAACCAAGATGAAAGACGAGTTTTATGTTGTTTTACCTAGCAATAGTAGCATGAAGTACTATCCTGATAACAGGACAACACAGTACACGACACACTTGCCGCAGAGCATAAATGTGCAAGGTAAATGGGCCGTTTCTTTGGCAGAGATACACATACCTATGACTATCCTACATGTACCACCTGAAGGTGAAAAAAACTTTGTCAATGTGGTGACGAACATTACGACGCCTGGAGCTAAGGCCGACATTGATTTTAAAGATGAGCGTGCCTGCGTACAGCCTGGAGTATATCGCAGTGTAAGCACCCTACTCGAAACGATTAACGAAATACCGTGTGTGGTGGACCACTTGAAATTCGAATACACGCGTAACGGTTATGTCTCGGTAGAGCGTGTCTGTGTCGAGTGTGAAAATTTGGAGCATGCTTTCCACTTTTCCCCTGTAATTAACAAAATTTTAGGTTTCACCCATTGCACGGGCCTTGTGGTGCAGCACGATGCTCGGTATGTTGCACCGCAGCCGGCTAGTCTCACCAACGGGATACCTAATATGCTCTTTGTTTATACCGATATCTGCGAACCCTACATTACGGGAGATGTACATACCCCCTTGTTACGCGTTGTTCCCTCTGATGCTGATCATAATTATAATTACGGCTCGGTGAAAATCAAAAGTTTTTCGCCACCCCGCTATGTGCCGCTTTTACGCACCAGCTTCCAGACAATAGATATCGATATAAGGGATGAGTTTGGGCAGTTGATCCCATTCGAAGGTGGGACACTAACCGTTACACTACAGTTTAAGCGTATAGATTAGCCGTAATTGTAGAGATAGAGAAAATGGCTTACTACGACGAGTATTTTGATACACAGACGGGTGGGGCTAGAACCGGCTATGGGGGAATTAGTCAGGTATACATAGGATCGTCAAACCAGAGAGGCCATGGTATAGGCAGCTTTCTCGGGGGACTTTTTCGTCGAATTTTGCCTCTCTTAAAACAGGGAGCACGCACTGTCGGTAAAGAGGCTATACGTTCAGGGATTAATGTGGCGGGCGATATAATGGATACAGGAATGCACCCTCGAGAGGCCTTCAAATCGCGCTTGCGTGAATCGGGTATGAATTTGAAGAGGAAGGCTGAAGAAAAACTCAATAGTCTCATGCAGGGTTCCGGCTATAAGCCTTCGAAAATTCACAAACTTGTACATTCAGTCAGCGGCTACAGTGGGCGTAGGGTCGACCAGAAAAAGAAGTCTGTAGCGTTGAAAAAAAAACGTGCGGGGCGTATTAAAAAGAAGAAGAAGAAAACAGCTGTGAAAAGAACAAGTAGAAAGGTAACAAGTGTCCAGAGGACAAAGAAGAAGAAGAAGCCGTCGCGACCTAGGACAGTGGCCGATATCTTCTCGTAAAGCTATTTTATAAAATGGCATTCTTACATACTCACTCGTGTGAGTGTTTGAAGTCTGAGCTGGAGCTATTTACATTACCACCGACTCAGACTACTATCGAGGGAACGCAATGGCTACACTACAAGCCGATTTCATCTCTAACGGACGATTCACCCATTGAGTTTGTGGTACCTGGGCAGGGTGATGAATACATCGATCTTGCCCATACAATGCTAAGTATGCGCGTTCAAATACGTTTAAACTCTGTAAAGGCCGACCCTGTAGTTACAGTCGGACCTGTTAATAATTTACTTCATTCGATGTTCAATCAAGTGGACGTATTCTTAAATCAGAAACTTGTGTCACCTCCCAATAATGCTTATGCCTATAGAGCCTACATTGAAACATTATTGAATTATGGCCAGGGTGCAAAAACTTCGCATCTCACAACCTGCCTATGGTACAGCGATTCAGCCGGTAAAATGGACGATATAAGCGATACAAACATAGGCCTTGCTAATCGTCGTGCGCTTCTAAATTCCCGCGGAGAGGTTGATCTGCTCGGCCATCTACACTGTGATATCTTTAATCAAGAGAGATTTCTGATAAACGGCGTTGAGATGCGTCTACGTCTTGTGCGTACGAGTGATGCATTCTGCCTTATGACAGCGTCAAAAGATTACAGTATTCACATTACTGAAGCGTCACTCCTTGTACGCCGTGCAAAAATAGCCCCAGGTATACTATTAGCTCATGCAAGAGCATTGTCCAAAGCGACAGCGAAATATCCACTGACACGCGTAGAGGTTAAAACCATCTCTATGCATGCCGGTGTACACGGTGATACTTTGGACAACGTTATACTTGGTCAGCTACCGAAACGTGTAATCATCGGTTTTGTCGATAATAAAGCGTTCAACGGTAATCGAGCATTGAATCCATTTAACTTTCAGAATTATAAAATTAATTATCTTGCTTTGTACGCCGATGGTGTACAGATACCGTCAAAGGCTCTCCAGCCTAACTTCACCGACACGTCCCTATACGTGGACTCATATCATACGTTATTTTCCGGTACGGGCATTCACTTCCTTAATCAAGGGAACTCAATCTCGCGCACGACATATCCCCGGGGATATTGTCTTTTTGCGTTTGATCTTACGCCTGATCTTTCAGCAAACAGTAGCAGTCATTGGAATTTGGTAAAGCACGGCAGCGTCAGGATAGAAGTACGATTCGACGAAGCGCTAACCTCAACAGTTAATTGTGTCGTGTATGCAGAATATGATAACGTGCTGGAAATTGATGGATCACGACAAGTCATTGTAGACTTCAGTGGTTGAGTAGCGCGGCGGTCTTCAGTTCACATTAAGCATTCAAAGGCTAAGCGGCATCATGAATATCGTAATTGACATACAAGGCCTAAGGGATAAATACAATAATTTTGTGCCCAAAGAAGTGGCTGTCGTCTCAATCGATTCATCGTTCTCCGACCAATGGATCGTTGCACCGCCTCATCCGTATAGACAATTACCGCTGGATGTGAAAAGATCGAACACATGGGTCACGCGTAATCACCACGGAATAATATGGTTCGATGGTTATACGCCTCTACGTACAATTGAAAAAATATTGAGGTCAATTGCAGCCGAATCTAGACGGATATTTGTACGGGGTGCCGATAAATCATCCTACCTGGCGCACCTCACAGGCTGTTACATTATAAATTTGGAAGACGACGAGGACGATACTTCATTTCAACACCTCCCAGGAGCCGGTACACGTTGCTCGTACCACTCAGTGATACGCAAAAACCATACGTATAAATGTACTCTGAATAATGTGACGAAAATCAAAGCATGGCTCTGTCATAGCGAGCGTTACGATTGCTTATGGGAATATAGGACTACTGCTGGCGTGTCGCCTGGCTTGACCGATCACGACGAAGAAGAACAAAAAACCCCTTGTTATGAACAGTCTTCAGATTCTGGCCTCTCTCCGTGATATACAGAACCACTCCGTGGGCGTATATCCTGCAGACCGTATACCAAAGATCTGGACAAAACCAACGGCTATTGTTGCGAATACCGATGGACACAAGCAACCGGGAGCCCATTGGGTCGCCATGTACGTCGATCGAGCTGGACACGGATGGTACTTCGACAGCTACGGATTGCCCCCAATTGTCCCACAGCATCTCATGCGACTCCGTAGAAACTGTAAACTCTTCCGGTACAGCACTAATCAACTTCAAGCTCCGGATTCGCAATGCTGCGGACATTATTGCATTATGTTTCTTCATTATATGTGTACTGGCTTCGGCATGCATAAGTTTAGAAGTGTGTTTTCAAATGATTTATCACGCAACGACAAAATAGTTAACGGTTATTACAATGCTTTCGTCAATAAGAACAGTAAATATAATAATGAGGGTGCTGCCGTCAATAGCGACGGTGGTAGCAGTGGCAGAACCAGTGGCCGTAATAATTGCAACTCTTTCAATCATAAAAGTTTGCACTGTGTACAAGGTTGCTGTTCCCGTACTCGCCAATTGTAATTCACCATAATACTTCGATCAATAAATACCGGTAATATTCTGTCTATTTATTCTTGTCATTTAATCATTTCATCGGATTGCTTTAGCGGCATTGGAGAGGCTTGCGATCATGCACGTGCCGCTACGTCAGCAGGTTTTGCAAATAACACTCGGTTTGGCGTGCGCTACTCACACCACCCGTGGGTGGCGGTGGTAGGGATAGAGGTAGTAGTGGGGGGAGTGGCGATAATGAGGAGAGGGGATTAGTACGGGGCCATACATCTTGGTGGTCAGATGTTAATTGTTACCGAGCCGTGGCAGAGGTAAATGCAACGAAGAAAAATACGCGAATTGCGAGCCCGTATAGAACTTTTCTCGCAGAACATTGCAATTCTTAAAACGCTCATACAAGGGAGAAGCGCTCTAAATATTTTAACACGAGAAATCACGAAACTCAAAATCAACGATGGATTTCTCGCGAATCAACAAGATCGGAAAGATGGCTGCCTTCTTGCCGACGAAGAAGGTGTCGGAACTTTCGCTAAAAACGGACTATAAAGTTTCCGATATACGCCTGGTGAAAACGCGGTTCGGCTCACGCATTATCGTAGAAGTGAATAAGGAGTTTATTTGCTTTCTACCCGCGAGATTTTTGAAAATACTCGAGGAAGACGAAACGCTGTTCAAGCAAATGATAGCAGCGGCTCACGAAAATAATCTCCTCATGGAATACCTTGGCTCCGAATACAATAACATGGAGTTCAAACCGGCTGTTAAATAATAACGCCAGTCTGCGAGAAGAAGTCATGGCGTCCGAGCAGCCGTCTTCCCAGCTCTCCCGACCAAGTAAACGTGCCTATAAACTACGACCATTGCTGCTGCAATCATTTTACAGTCTGAATAGCCAATTGACGAAAAGCGTGTGGCTAGGCATAGATATTGATGATGCTGGCCAATTGCACCCCATTATTCGCTTCATGTGCGATACCAACGGCTGGGCAACCCTAAATACATCATCATGGCGGACTTTTCAAAAATATCTCACAACCAGCATTGCTGCATACTTCAACGAAGAAGAAGAAGAAAATATTACGAATAATAATAGCCCTACTATTCATACTGTTGTGGCCTGCGATGACTACATTCTGGAATACGGTGAATATTCCGAACAACCCGTCGTAACTATTCAAAATTTCAATGAGTACGGGGTACACGCTGTACATCGCGCGGAGCCATTCTTCACCTTCGTAAAAGATGACTTCATCGAGCTGAAATTATTGGAGAATCGCATAAACGATTACACAGCGTGGCTTCACCGTGTTACTGCCGATGTGGGAAAATGTAAGGACGCGCTTGTCGCTGCAATTGCATCAGAAATTTTCAACACAACGGCGCGACGTTTACGGCGCCGGATTCTCAAGAAGCATACCAAAATTCGGGAGACTGTCCAACGTTCATTAGCCACAGTGACCAGCGAGCTCTCATCGCACGCCAGAACAATCGTCACCGAAAATCTCCTAAATCATCAATTGAAACGTATAATCGCAAGCGATATAATGTACATTTGTAAATAAACCTGTATGTATCTGTAAAATAAAAAATAAAAAAAAAGCGGGCCACTATGGCGCCAACCACCGTCCCGCTCTCACCCCCCACTACCACCCGCCTGCCTCATAGGCACCGCGGGGGGAGAGGGGGGCAGAAGCACGGATAACCCCCACTCCTACCACCCAACACCTCGGGCTGCCCCCACCACGGGCACCTCGAGGAGTGGGGGTAGGAGTGGGGATAAGAGTGGGGGGCGCCATAGTGGCCCCCTTACTACTTACGCACCTATACGTAAACACCGTTCACTGGAGATATTGTTTACGATGTGGTGCGGTGAAAAGGTCGATGGTAAGCCATCGGTTTGCTTTCGCGAACACAAAGAATGAAGAGTCCGTGGGCGCTTACGCGGTATGTCACTCGGATCCTCACGATTCTCCGACATCGATAGCTCCTGAAAACTCATAGATATTGAAGACATTTTTCGACGACTGTCATACACTTGTATAATTTCGGAAAACTGTTTAATTTTCAGAAGAATGAACATATAATTTCAAAAAGTTCAATGTATAAAATGTACCTAAATTCATATCTCAATTCTGTTACTACAAGTACGATTTGTTGAAAAAAGTGAGGCAAACTTCTTGATAGATAAACCTTGGATAGTTAGTGTAAATGTACGAAGAAAAACAAACGCTATTGCTGGAGTCGATAAAAAGACAGTGTATTTGGGGTAATTTTTGCAACAATTCAAGGCAAATTCACAGGTGGATTTATTACAAAGTTATAAGACGTATGTCAATGACGCTGCTGTGTCTCTTGACATAGAATAAAAATTAGTTGTAAAATTGGAGTAAAATAGTTTTTCCATAAAATTTCCAGTAAAATAGTTTAAAATAGTTTTTCTCCAAAAAATCACAGCACAAACATTCACCACTACGCTAGAAAATTTGATAAAAAATGCACGTATAAAAATTATTTTTAATGAAAAATGATTTAACGTACCTTTGAGCCAAATAGCACCTGCTCGAAATTGCCGAAGAAGTACACTACTGGACACGAACAATCGCACACACGAAATGATTTTCGCGTGGCGTCTCCGAAAAAGCAGCAGTGAACTATCACTGCTGCTTTTCGGGCAGGTTCGCGATTATTTCCGAATACTGGTGACGCGCTAAGACTACTATAGTAGTCCCAGCTAGTAGTAGCAATAGTAATAAATATAACATATCATCATAAAATATAAATCATTTGAATTATTGGTATTTACATTCATCTAAAGTTGTCAATTAATGAAGTTTATATAATGATTGAGTATGAGGAGACCGCCATGTTGCATCCGACACTTGGAATTCTCAATTTATGCTGCCAGACTCGTTATCAGTAACCTCGAAAAGCCCCGAGTACTACATTTCATCGTGTTCGAATCAACTTTTGCATTTTCGTCAGCCATATTGGATCCGTCATTTTGATTTTCTGTATTTTGAGAACATATCGTAATCAGCGACCCCGAAAACCCCTGAGTGCCGCATATCATTCGATTCAAATCAACTTTTGCATTTTCGTCCGCCATATTGGATCCGCCATTTTTAATTTCTGCATTTTGAGGGCGAAATTGTAATCAGCGACCTCGAAAACCCTCGGATACCAATTTTTGTGAAAATCCGATCATTTTTGTTATGGGGCACTGATAGTGAAATTTGTCTTACCGCTCAAGGGATGCAAAGCGCCATTTTGGGGGGGAAAATAGTGTTGTGCCCCGCAATTTAGCGCATAACTTAAGGCGCATAGCAACGAGCATATTCGACTTGCGAAGTCGAGGGGCCATATCGCCCCTGTGCAACGACAGCAGTTTTGGCGAATGAAGCACCTCCAGAGGTGACTTTGGCGACACGAATCGCTGACTCGACATCGTACGATTCGAACGTTCCAGAACATTCAATCGTCAATAACCGAGCTAACAATTAGAGGTACCGAAAGGAAAAAGTCAGTCTTCGGGTGGTAACCGAAGAGGTCGGCCTCAAGGCAACTGAACATCTTGCACGACAAATGTTGCCTAGTTATAATAAAGTTGAATATTTGTAAGTTCACAATTCTCGAGTTGGAGATTTACTCATTATTGGAAGCACCCAGCTACCCGTCCTCGATCGCCCGATTCCCGCCACCAGTCTCTTCGAGGACGTAACTTCAAGGGCACAATCATGTTGGCGCAAACTTAGCGGCACAACATTCGTGGCAGCGGTGGGATTCCACAACTTGGGAATCACGAACTCATTGAAAAAAAAAAAGAAAATTCGAAGATATACAATGCAAGTACAAGTGACCGAGTCATGTCAAAAAAAAAAGAAATAAGAAAGCAAAAAAAAAAACAAGCAATTACTACAAGCATCCCGACCGAGTCGGAAAAAAGGGAAAAACAAAAAATTGAAACGTAAGCAGACGGCCGAGCCGTACGTACAGAGCCATTCAAAATAAATCGGATCCCGAGGATCATCGAAACCAGACCAAACACGAGACAGAAGACTCAACACCGCCATCAACAAAAAAAAACATCAACAACGAGTACGAGTTCAACAATCAAAGCAAAACGACAACAGGGACGCAACGCCGTTCCACACCTTCCAAGGCCTTCCACACGAGTTGAACGTCTGAACCTGAGCAACGAAGCTACAAGCAACAGCGATTCAACTACAAGGCATCGATCATCATGCAACGGATCATCTTACTGTAAGTGACGGAACATTTATATATGAAAACCCTCCAAAGCCAAATAGGGATTAATGTCGAACGAAGAAGAGCGTAAAAAATTATATCGATTACCTGGTAGACATGTATTATCGCGATCATTAGAATCAATTTTCGACAAGCGTCGTGAAGATGAATTAAAAGACGAATTAGAAGAAGAACCTAGTAAAAAACGTCCTAGAATAGAAACTAGTTCCGACGATACCCCGAATTCACAAAAATCTTTTGCTAGACGCGCTGTAACGAAAAGAACAAAATTTCGATCTGCGAGAGATCCAACCGTAACATTCTTATCCGATTCAGATCAATCGCCCGATACTGTAGAAATTAGGCGTGGTCGTGAAATCGATTTACGGGAATTTTCTCTGTTAGCAACTAACTTTGAAAATATGGCGCGACCAGAGCAAAATGAATTTATGACATTGAAAGAGGCTCGAAGCCTCATACCACGATTCGACGGAACAAAGCCTGAAGAAGTAGAGGATATAATAGAAGCGTATGGTTATGCAAATGAAAGTATCGCACCCGCGGACCAACAAACCTTATTCAAATCCGTATTAGCAACAAAAATCGTAGGGAAAGCGCGAAAAGACACACGATACAAACAAATTGATTCATACATACAATTTAAAGAAGAGATGACGGCATTGTACGGAACTCGACGTACTATAGCCGCCTTACAGGTAGATTCTAATACATGTAGACAAAGAGCAAACGAGAGCGTGTTAGTTTACGGTCAACGGCTCGAAACAATTATGATGGAACTAGTAGATGCTAGCACAGCAAAAGAAGGAACAGCAGCAGGAAAGAAAACAATAGAAACTTATGTTCGCCAGTTAGCACTACATAATTTTGAAAGAGGACTCCGACGAGAGTATCAAGTTATAGTAAAAGCCCGAGGATTTGAAGATCTCGGATCGGCCCTAAAAGGAGCCATGGAAGAAGAAAAATCGGTTCAAGGAGGTGAATCGATCAACAAACAAACGCACTTGGAAAAACGCACGCCCGTGACGTGTCACAAGTGTCATAAGATAGGCCATTTAGGAAAAGATTGTCGTACTAGCGTACCCGCGTATGGACGCTATAGTCTACCGGCACCAACGAAAAGCGTGCATCAACTAAACATAACTTGCAGCTACTGCAAGAAACCGGGACACGCGTATAAAGACTGTCGAAAAAGAAATTGGCAGCAAGGTCAAGGGACCAACAGTCACCCTAACCAAGGGAATGATTATCAACGGAGTCAAGGGACTTATCAGCATGGTCAGGGAACCAATAACTATTATAAAAACGGGTCGCAAGGGCGCCCGAATCAGTATCATTGGACAGCAAACAGAAACAAACCGCGTGAGGAAAGACCAAAAGAAGAAAATCGAAATCTCAGCGAAAATAAAAAAACGATCGGATCGTTCACACTTAGCATGGTCACGGTAACGACCGAAGAAAAAAAGAGAAACGTCAGCGGAATTGCCCGAACATTAGCTACAAGCTCATTCAAAGAGGATCGTCCACTTAAAAAAGTTAAGACATACGATGTTAAAACAATCAATCCCGAAGAAACGACGAGCGATTTCCATATCGCATCACCCCAAGCTCGTGAAAAAATTCTCACATTAAAAGGGGACACAGGAGCTCAGTGTTGTCTCATAAAAAAGAGTGTATTGAAAAAAGAAACTGAGATAATAGACGAGACAATCGAATTAAAGGGAATAGGCGGAATAAAATTTCACGCCCTTTGCAAAATAATGCTAGAAATCGAAACTCCCGCAGTAAACGTAAAACATGGATTTTTCGTAATAGATGACACAGTAACATTGGAAGTAGACGAAATCCTAGGCATGGATTTTATACGCGAACACAACGTCGAAATATTGAACGGTAAATACATAAAAATATATGGGCACATGGTACCTATGGTCAACGGTACAAAGGGAATTAAATTACCCCCTCGCACAGAAAAAATAATATACGCGAAAACATTAACAGCGAACGTAGGATGCGTCGCAGTAAAAGAAATACGACCAGGAGTCAAAATAGGACAAAGTTTTGCAATTCCGACCGGAAACTCCTGTCTCGTAATTGTACGAAACTCGTGCGATCAAGAAATTGAGATCGACAGACCAACGGTGGAAATAGAAGAAATAGAAAAAGAAGAATCAGTAAATGAAACAAAAGAAATAAATGCCCTCAGTAAGGGAGAGAGAACCAAACGTCAAGAAAAATTATGGAAAGAGGTCAAAGGAACCTCAAATTTGAATAAAGAAGAAGAAAAATTTTTACGGGAATTCAGCGAGGAATTCGCCGACGTATTCCATTTGGAAGGCGAAAAACTCGGACATACGAACACAGTCGAACATCGCATAAATGTTCCAGCAGGAACAACACCTGTGAAAATTCGTCCGTACCGATTGCCAGAAGTACATAAACAGGAAGTCATGAAACAGGCCAAAGAAATGTTAAAAGACGAAATAATCCGACCGAGCAAGAGCCCATGGTATGCTCCTCTACTCGTCGTTCCAAAGAAAGCCGACGCGGATGGCAACGTCCGAAAAAGAGTGGTAGTGGATTTCAGGAAGCAAAACGAAGCAACAGAAGGTGACTCGTACCCATTACCCAATATTACCGAAATATTGGACCAGTTGGGTCGAGCCAAATATTTTACAACCCTCGATTTGGCATCAGGATTTCATCAGATATCGATAGCCGAAGAGGATAAACCAAAAACAGCTTTTTCCACACCTCTTGGACACTACGAATACATTCGAATGCCATTTGGGTTGAAAAACGCCCCACCGACTTTCCAAAGACTAATGGACGCCGTACTCGCCGGCATCCAAGGTCTCAAATGCTATGTCTACCTAGACAACATAGTAGTATACGGAACATCATTCGAAGAACACAATAAAAGGTTGAGAGAAGTATTCGACCGACTAAGAGAGGCTCAATTGAAGGTGCAGCCGAAAAAATGTCAATTTTTACGAAAAGAAACCCATTATCTGGGTCACGTCATAACGGAGGTTGGAGTCAAACCCGACCCAGGGAAAATCGAAGCAGTTCAACGATTTCCCGTTCCAAAAAACGTAAAAGAAGTCCAGTCATTTTTGGAACTCGCAGGATATTACCGAAAATGTATACAGGACTTTTCAAAAATAGCTAAGCCCTTAACGGAATTAATAAAAAAAGAGAGCAAATTCATCTGGAGTGAAAACCTTTCGTCGTCACAACAGATGCTTCGGATAACGCAATTGGAGCAATCTTGTCTCAGGGAAAAATTGGAGAAGATTTACCAATATGTTACGCTAGTCATACCCTGAACAAGGCCGAAACAAATTATTCAACAACGGAAAAGGAAATGTTGGCAAAAATTTGGGCAGTAACTCAATTCCGACCATACACAGACAAAGTTTACAGTGGTCACGGATCATAAGCCACTCACCTGGCTCTTTAATGTAAACCCAGGTTCCCGATTGATGCGATGGCGCATCAAGTTAGAGGAGTTCGACTATACCATCGACGACAAAGCTGGAAAGAAGAACACAGACGCAAACGCGCTAAGTAGAATGTATGTGTTAGTGACGATGGGGCGAGCAGCTGAGACCGCGGTACGTCGTGAGAGAGAGCGCGAAAAGAAGGACAGCGCTACGAATAGCCGCACAAAAAGGAGAGACCGAGAATACGGCTCACCGGGCTACGAGGCCCCACGTGGCGAAAGAGTCACTTGCGGAAGCGCGGTGCGGGAGGAATCTCCCCGTGAGTTAGAAGAGTCGCGACGCTCGAATACGAGCGAGAGTGACGAAGAAAATTGCAGCATTGGCGGATCCACACCAGGCAAGGGAGGCCGAGCGCGTATAATACCAGAACACAGCGGTGCCCCTCTGGGTGGGCCCCAATGCAACGCTCCGAACAAGGCTGGTCACAATCAACCGGGCCCGCGAAAGCGTGGTAGGCCGAGAAAAATAATGGAAGACTCTGCGAACGCTGGAAGGGAACGCCCACACGGGACGACGGAGGCCCATACGGGTGAAAAGAAACTTCCCCCGGCAAAGGAAAACCGAGCCACAGGCCCGAACAAAGAAGAGACAGAGCAAGCGCAAGACTCGAGCGCGAACGAGACAGCAAGTGATAGTGAAACAGAGATAGAAAATATGAATCAAGCATGTCCAAGCGAGAGAGAGCGCAGTATAATACTTCAAGAATACCACGACGCTCCCCTCGGAGGACATCCAGGCGTAAAAAGAATGACACAGCGAATTAAAACAAAATACAACTGGCCTGGAATGAATAAAGATATCCAAGACTATGTATCATCATGCGATAAATGTCAAAGGAACAAAATTATGAGATACAAGACCGCACCCATGGTAATTACCGACACGCCTGAAAGAGCGTTTGAAAAATGTACAGTCGACATAGTAGGACCTTTACCTGAGTCCGAAGTAGGAGATAAATATATCATAACTTTTCAAGACCTGTTAACGAAATATAGCGCAGCAATCCCACTAAAAAATCAAGAAGCTAGAGAAGTAGCCAAGGGATTTGCGACACAAATAATTTGCAAATATGGAATTCCGAGAACAGTGTTATCCGACCAAGGAAGGAATTTTTTAAGTGAACTTTTCAAGGAAATGTGCACTTTATTTGAAATAAAAAAGATACAAACAACCGCATACCATCCTCAATAGAATGGAGCCCTAGAGCGATCCCACAGGACTCTAGCGGAATACCTAAAAAATTTCATACAAGAGGATCAAAGGGATTGGGATGAGTGGTTACCGTACGCAATGTTCACGTACAATACAACTCCTCATACGACAACAGGTTATACGCCGCATGAATTAATTTTTGGAAAGGTAGCCGAATTACCGACAGCATTAAAGGAAGCCCCAAGAAAAACATACACATACGACGATTACGTCGGGGAGTTGCGTGAGCGACTCCGAGCCACATGGCAAGTAGCAAGAGAACGACTCACACAAGGAAAGGTTCAAACAAAGGAAGAACGTGATAGGACGGCCGGCAATGTAGAATACCGGCCCGTCGACAAGGTACTCGTACACGACACGACGCTACGCCGATGGAGATCAGCGAAACTGACCCCCAAATGGACGGGGCCATACATCATAAAAAGCCGAGATTCTGAGGTTAACTACTCTACCGGCCGTGGACGCAAGGTAGTCCGGGTAGATGTAGACCGGACAAAGCCCTACGTTACCCACTGACCGACAGAGTAGGGGGCGACTCGCCTGGCCCGCGGGGGCCCGCGAGCGGCCCACGAGGCGCCACACGGCGCCTCCCCGTCTCACGTCGTCGCCGTGGCAACCGACGTGAGGCGGCCGCCCTCACGCGCCGGTTCGCGTACGGGTGGCGCGATGCCACCCAGTCAAAAAAAAAAAAAATAATATTATATATATATATATATATAATGGGTGTTCCCTCATAAAGGTTCGGTTGGTGGAAGAATAAACAAAATGTGTTTCTCTGCAAATATGGAAACGACAATTAAAGTTATATCCTTCTCTATTCACATTACACTGTCTATCTTATCGGGCTTATCACACGTGTCTGTTCGTTCTCGAATCTTCTCCGATACTCGCTCTCTATCGGTGATTAGAGTATACTTTCGTTACATATATATATATATTCAAATTAATAATAATAACAATAAAATAAAATAAAAAATCGATATACATATATTAAAATATATATATATATATATAGATATATATATATATATATATATATATATATATATATATATATATATATATATATACATATATATATATATACATATATACATATATATTTAAATGAAGGAAAAAAAATATATAAATAAAAAATGAAATAAAAATAATAATAATGATATATCTATATATATACAAATTTAAAAAAAAAAGAAAAAAAACGAATTAATGAAAAAGCGATAATACGTATATAAAATAAATAAAAGGAAGAGGGATACGGAAAGAAGGAAAATAAAAAGGGTAGACGAAATTAAAAAACAAATACCTCTTATATTGTTACATAAAAAAAAGACAATATTTTTTTTATCCGAGGGACGCCACGTAGGCGTCCCAGATCGGATCAGAAATGACCCCCTCCATAGGAGGAAGGCCGAAAAGGACCCGGAGCGAAAAGATGTCTGCTGAGGTGCCTTCCGGGTCCCAGTCAGCGCACTCCCGTGCGAAGGCGTCGTCGGCCCACAGCCGACGAAGGGCATCGCGGAAACGGTGGCGGCGAGCCCGAATGCCCTTCGCGTGCGTCACAAATTGCCGTAGCCACAGCCCTCGCCAAGGAGATCTCCCGTGCGGCTCTCGTCGCACCGTCTGGAAAAAGGAAACAAAAAACGAAAATATTAATGAAAATTTAAAAAAAAAAAAATTTAATAAAAAAAAAATTAAAATTAAAACGAAGCCTACCAAAACGAGGTCGACCCCCTCGCCCTCGAATACCACTTGATCACCGCTGGTAAAGAACGACATCCTGGAAGAAAGAAAAAAACACAATACATTAATATAAAACAAAAAAAAACAACAGGCACAAATTTAAGAAAAAAAAGAGAAGAAAAAAAAATATATATATATAAAGGACACTCACTTTTAATTTTATTCTATCCTCGCTTGAAGAAAGTCAGACGTTTAATGATGCTCCTCTGGAATAATGAAGCTCCAGAAACGAGCAAAATATCCCCACGTCTCACTAATTTGTCACAAAAAAACATGGAGTGGAGGAAATAAAGACACCTTCAAGGGTACCCAGGGTGCTGACACAGCATCCGACCGGATACACGTGGCTAAGAACGCCGTCGCGATAGCGAAAAGCGCGAGTATTTCACGCGCATAAGAAATAATACAGGAGAAAAGAAAAAATATATATATACAAATGCCTACAGCGAAAATATTACTTATACAAAAAAAAGGGAAAAAGAATAAGGGATAAAACCCATAATCCTCTTTGCAGGTTCCTATTTGCCCTTCCTGAGATTGCTCAAGGGAACAACAATGAAAAGGAAAATAAAAATTTTCACGTGGACAAATTTTCCACGTCACCGGGAATTTACTACGAGGAAATTGGAACGCTATTCGTCACAAAGGAAGTATGGAAATTAGCCATACGTATGGATCTCCAGCCCATAATGGATAGGGATCATCAAATAAAATTAGCATTAAAACCTTTATTGGCAAGTTGTCACCGGACACCGGAATACGATCTATGCACCGCATTAGCAGATTTTCTCGAAAATATGGAGAATAAAATAGAAAGCGAAATCGAAGCGATCTACGATATTGCAGGAACAAAAAGAAAGATTGTCAAGAGAGGATTAATCAATGGATTAGGGTCAATAATAAAATCAATAACCGGTAATTTAGACGCAGATGACGCTCAGAAAATAAATGATCAAATTAACGAAATAACAAGAAAACAAAAAACAACAGAAGAGGTGCTAAAAGAAAATTTACAAATTCAAAAATCTACGATCGAAATGTTCAATCGAACTACGAGCCGTTACGCAGCTAACGAAAATTCCCTAAAACGAATAGTTGCAGAATTACAACACGGTGTAACTAATTTAGTAATGGATATTCTAACAAGACAAAAACTTGACGAAAAATTAACTGCAATTAGCGTAATCATAGAATCATTGTTAAACGATATACGTCTACTAGAGACTTTCCTAGTAGGATTACCAAAGGGAATAGTTAACCCTACCATATTGTCACCCAGACAATTAGCAGCGTACCTGAAAGAGGCATTACCACACCTGCCTCCGGGACTCGATTTTCCAACGTCAGTCGAACGCGAAGAAATGAACGACCTCCTATGTACGAATGACGGAGTACTGCCGGATCTACCCATACGGCCCAGAATTGGCACGACCCCGGCTGCCGAATCCCGTCTGGTAGTACTGGCCCAGTATAGATAAATTATTTAACCAGTACTGAGCGAATTCTGATGACCAGTACTGACAAGTAAATATATATGGGTCTCAACCGAGAATCGGTTCAGTACTAGGGATACACTGGGACGATGTTGTGTTTTATACTGGCTGCAGATTGTTTCGTTTGCCACCCAACAGTTGTCTCAGTATTGGTTATGTGCTGGGCTGACTTTTGTCGTAATACTCGAGTACAAATTCTTCCGGCAGGAGCCCAACAGTTGGCCCACCACCGGGCGTACAGCGGGTTGATAATTGTTGATAATTCACGACCGTTACTTGTCCTAATACTGGGTGTGTGCTGGGCTGACATATTTTATATCATTGGCGTACCGACTATCTTTGTATGCACCCGAGAGTCGACCCACTACTGGGGACAAACTGGGCTGATGTTATATCCTATACTGGCTGCAGATTGTTTCGTGAGCCACCCGACAGTTGTCTCAGTACTGGTAATGTGCTGGGCTGACTTTTGTCGTAATACTCGAATGCAAATTCATTCGGCATGAGCCCAATAGTTGGCCCAGTACCGGGCATACAGTGGGTTGATATTGGTGTTCACTGTGCCAATCGCGCATGTCAATGCAAGACCGTTACTTGTCCTAATACTGGGTGTGTGCTGGGCTGACATATGTTATATCATTGGCGTACCGACTATCTCTGTATGCACCCGAGAGTCAACCCACTACTGGGGACAAACTGAGTTGATGTTATATCCTATACTGGCTGCAGATTGTTTCGTGAGCCACCCGACAGTTGGCCCAGTACCGGGCATACAGTGGGTTGATATTTGTGTTTAGTATGCCAATCGCGTATGCCAATGCAAGACCGTTACTTGTCCTAATACTGGTTGTGTGCTGGGCTGATATATTTTCCATCATTGGCGTACCGACTATTTCTGTATGCACCCGAAAGTCGACCCACTACTGGGGACAAACTGGGCTGATGTTATATCCTATACTGGCTGCAAAATATTTTGTGAGACACCCGAAAGTTGTCTCAGTATTGATTATGTGCTGGGCTGACTTTTGCCGTGATACTCGAGTACATATTCATTCGGCATGAGCCCAACAGTTGGCCCACGACCGGGCATACAGTGGCTTGATATTTGTGTTTAGTATGCCAATCGCGTATGCCAATGCACGACCGTTACTTGGTCTAATACTGGGTGTGTGCTGGGCTGACATATGTTATATTATAGGCGTACCGACTTTCTCTATATGCACCCGAAAGCCGACCCACTACTGGGGACAAACTGGGCTGATGTTATATCCTATACTGGCTGCAGATTGTTTCGTGAGCCATTCGACAGTTGTCTCAGTATTGGTAATGTGCTGGGCTGACTTTTGTCGTAATACTCGAATGCAAATTCATTCGGCATGAGCCCAACATTTGGCCCACTACCAGGCATACAGTGGCTTGATATTTGTATTTAGTATGCCAATCGCGTATGCCAATGCACGACCGTTACTTGTCCTAATACTGGGTGTGTGCTGGGCTGACATATGTTACATCATTGGAGTACCGACTATCTCTGTATGCACCCTAGCGTCGACTCACTACCGGGGACAAACTGGGCTGATGTTATATCCTATACTGGCTGCAGATTGTTTCATGAACCACTCGACAGTTGGCCCAGTACCGGGCATACAGTGGGTTGATATTTGTGTTTAGTATGCCAATCGCGTATGCCAATGCAAGACCGTTACTTGTCCTAATACTGGGTGTGTGCTGGGCTGACATATGTTATATTATAGGCGTACCGACTATTTGTATGCACCCGAGAGCCGACCCACTACTGGGGACAAACTGGGCTGGTGTTATATCCTATACTGGCTGCGAAATATTTTGTTCCTCAAGGACTTTTTCTCTCGACCACCACAAGAAAACACGTGGCGTAGCGGCCGAGTTGAGGACTCGTCTTCCGACGCTACGCTGATTGTAATCTGCGTAGCAGTTTTTTGTTTACGCAGCTATAAGCGAAGGCAAAGGCTAGGCTTGTGTGAGGATCTCGGTCTAGGAGGGGTGGGGCATTCGAATTATTCCACACGCACGCTACGGACCAACCTTTTGTATTTTTTATGTCTTAAAAATATTTTTGCTTATATTGCTTGTAAGCTATAGTCTAGACCATAGACTTATGAAAATTACCTAGGATCCACAATATTCCTACAGACGTTCGATCTGTTTTTTAAATAAAAAATATTTTCATACTCAGAGCTGTTCAAACTGGGCACCCGAGTGTGTTAGGGTATTAGTCGTCCGCGCCGAACGACGTAGCGCCGCCGTTGACGAATACAAAGGCGCAAAGACATTTGGGGGTCAGTTGGTACGAGCGGGCCCTCATTTCAGTCTTATTAGAGCCGCGGTTCGAACAGTACAAAAAAACGGTAAATGGTAAACTGTGAATGCGATATTGTGTGGTGAAATGTAATAATTTGACAAAAGATGAATTCGTCAGGCGACGAGGGTGGAAAGGTAAGAAGAATAATCTTTAAATATTGCAAATTTAATGTGGAAAAAGAAGGATATAAATGGTGCCCCAGTCTTGACAAGAAACAGACAATGACAGTCCTTAGCCGGAATTGACCTTACATGTTTAATGATTTGTTATTTTATTTTATGCTGTCTTCTAGTTAGTAAGATTATTGAAAAATAACGAACGCCAGTTTACAATACTAAAACGAAATATTAAGTAAAAAAATTCATCAACCATATATTTAATAAATACTGTGAATAAAAATTTATAAATCAAATAAAAAAAATAGAACCATTAAAAAGCGACGAGAAAGTCACATTAGTTTCTTTATTTAATATCGTTCGAATTGATTACAATTTTCTATCTGTAATTGAAAAAGGATGGTAAAATTATTTCGTACACGAGGACAGATCTGGCCGACCCTCACCCCGATGTCTGTCTTATCTGGTTCAAGACGGGCCCAAACCGGCCGCCAAGATAATAATAAAAAACAATTGTCCAATAAATAATTAGGTTCCCGATTCTTTTTTTCGTTTTAAACAAATTTGTGGATTTTTCAAAATCCATACGAATTTTTTCGATTATTTTTACGTTCTTGAAAAAAATTGAAATTTTGAAAAACGAACGAAACGTAACAAATTTTGGATATGATTTTGTAACAAAAGATTCCATATCATACTTGAGAATATTCCGGGCACTTAGATTAATAATTGCACGGTATAGCATTGAATATTTTTCGAAAACGATCTTTTAAAAAATTTAAGGATATTCTAAAACGTTAAAGTGTATTTAGAAATATTAATGAATTCGCTTATTACGAAAAAATTAATATTCGGTCTACTTATGGGACAATTTTTTTCCCAATTTATTATCAATTGTTTAGCCATATTTTAATGCAAAATCAATGTTCCTTTTCCATATTTTTATTTTTTGATAAATAATATGATTTTTTTTAAATATAGGTTACGGAGAAGAAGGGATTCACAATTGTCTCCTTCATAAAAGAAAAAAAGAAGAGGCAAAATTGTCATACAACTTGTACCAAATTCATGGTTGATACAAGAGAAAAATGATGACTGGCTATGTTACTTCCCATCTAAGCAAGTGGACGCATCCGCGCTTATTAAGCAAGGGAAGCCACCGCCATCAGAATGGAAATTATTTGCTGTCAAATACATAAAAAGTGCAGGTATATCTATACATTATAACTATAGCTTGAACTTCCTGTATGAAGAATCCCAAATTTAATGAATGGACTTTGCATCGATTTTCAAGATACTTTCGACCAGAGGATGCGAAGGTTGGAACGTGCGTACAAAGAAGCAGACATCGTAAGCACGGAAGTCGACTCGCACACAGAGACGACCAAACATCTAAGCATGTCGAAGATGACTTGTTTTCAGGTACAGTATTATTATGCGTCGATAAATAATCGATTGGTGTCGATATCAAATATTCAAATATTAAATTGGAAATTCAAATCTTACATGCTATTTTCAAATATTCCAAATCCACGAGAGTCCATTTTTTTAATCATCCATTATTTTTTCAAATAAATATTGACGCACAATTTGTTCAATAATAATATTTATTTTATAATATCATTTGCAACATTTGTACAATGAAGTTCACATGTTTTAAATTCCAATGAATACATTTTTATTAAAGTTTCAATGATAATTATTCCAGAAAATGGGGAGGGGGTATACTTAATGCATTAAATTATAAACGAAGGATTGTACTTAAAATACTATATTTACATGTTTTCAGATGTTATTAACGAAAAATCGAGGTCGACGAAAAAAATATTCTCACGGCTACAAGCAGATATTTATCTGGAACAGGTGACCGTGAGGGCGGAAAAGCGGAAAGAGACGCCAAGAACGGAACTTAAAATTGCACGCACGCACGGAGATATTTATATTGATTTTTTTCTTTTTTGTTTATATTTTTGTAAATATATTTTGATAAATACTTACGGAAATAAATACTCTATAAATAAGGTTTGAGAATAACTTTACGGATAAATATTTTATATTTTTATAAATATGGTTTGATAAATACTTTACGTTGAACCTCTTTCCAAGCCTCTCTCTCATATCCAGTTATGCAAGTGAAGTATCGATTAAGCATGAACCTGAATACTGGCTGAAATTGACTACTAGTTTTGAATCACCGCTAGTCATCCATATCTTTCCGGCATTGGGTAGCACGCGTTGGTCCACGGAGCACGAGCCAATATTGAAAAAGTTCAGACTTAGGATTCGTCTTACTGCTGGCGAAGTACTAATTTAGGAATCGTCTCAGAACAAGCAATAACTTCCGGCCCAAAACGGGGCACATATTCGGAGCCACGACCAGTAACCAATATCGAGCCAATTCACGGCATCCTAAGTTGGACCGGGGTTAAAAACCCAAAATTGTTCCCAATACTAATTTTGTTTTGGGTAAACGTTGGCACTTCGTAGTCTGCCAGTATTAACACATCTGGTGTCAGTACTAAGCCAAGTTTCCAGTCTATATATGGGCATGTACCGGCCAAGTACTGATTTAGGGTGAGTCTCAAGACTGGCAATCATATCTGACCCAAAACTGGGAACATGTTCTGAGCCAATACCAATAAACAGTATCGAGCCGATTGACGGCACCATAATTTGGACAGGTGTCAACAAACCGAAGTTGTCTCAACACTGATTTTGACTTGGGCAAGGCTTGGCCCTTGGTAGCCTGCTAGTATTGGCAGCTCTGGCATCAGTACTGAGCTAAGACTAAGCCAAGTTTCTAGTCTATACATGGGCATGTACCGGCAAAGTACTAATTCAGGGTTTGTCTCAAGAGTGGCAATAATATCTGGCCCAAAACTGGGCATTTGTTCTGAGCCAATACCCGTATAAAATGTCGAGCCGATTCACGGCACCATGACTTGGACAGGTGTTAACAAACCGAAGTTGTTTCAATACTGATTTTGACTTGGGCAAGGCTTGGCCCTTGGTAGCCTGCCAGTATTGGCAGCTCTGGCATCAGTACTGAGCCAAGACTAAGCCAAGTTTCTGGTCTATACATGGGCATGTACCGACAAAGTACTGATTCAGGGTTTGTCTCAAGACTGGCAATAATATCTGGCCCAAAACTGGGCACTTGTTCTGAGTCAATACTCGTAAACAATGTCGAGCCGATTCATGGTACCATGACTTGGACAGGTGTTAACAAACCGAAGTTGTTTCAATACTGATTTTGACTTGGGCAAGGCTTGGTCCTTGGTATCCTGCCAGTATTGGCAGCTCTGGCATCAGTGCAGTGCCAGTACTAAGCCCGTTTGCAATTCGTACATGGGCTATTAAACGGTCACGGAAATAGGCTCCTACTGTAGCCAAGGCACCTTGTTATTAGTTCTGAGAATACCTTTAATCGAAAACATCGAATTTGGCGTTAACAAAGTCTATCCTTTACCCGTACGAGTAGAACAAAATAATGTTCAATTCATAGAAACGTCTATGAAATTTATAATAATAAATCGAGAACAGAGAGATTATTTAACGCTAACCGAAAACGAATTAGCGGCATGTGAAAGAAAGAATAATCAATATTACTGTCATCCGAAATACGCGAGACAAGTAATACAATCAGAGGCACCATGCGAAATAACAACGTTTATAGGGAAAAACCCAGGCATATTAAATTGTACTCGACGCCTGGCGAAATTAAAAAATTCAATAGTCATCGCCTTAGAAAAGGAAGGACGATGGTTGTACGTAGCGCCCGAGACCAAAGCGCTTACGATAAATTGTAAACAATCGACAATAGAACATATAACGATAACAGGTACAGGCATATTGGCTTTGGACTCGAAATGTTCCGTCACATCCGACGATTTTAAAATCGAAACGTTAAAAGAAACGAAACAAGAAAAAACCATAACTTTCCTACCACCATATAATTTAACATTCTTGTTTCCAGAAATGGATATACAACATCCATTATTAGAGAGTAATATACCTCATGAAATAATAAACGATCCAACGGAAATCAACAAAATAGGAGAACGGATCGAAAATTTAAAAACAAAATTAAGTAACGATTACGATTCCGTATCAACGTATAAAAATATTATTTGGAATTATTCCATAAGTATATTCATTCCTGTTGTAATCGTTATCATGTGCATAATATACAAGTACGTACGAAATCACCGCACGCGACCTACGTCACAAGGAAGCGACCTTGCTGACGCAGCATTGGAACAGCTGCGAGCCGCGAAAAGTAAATCAACAGCTGACTCCAAGAACCTTAGAGTCACGTTCACGCGTAACACGCCGCGAACCCGTACGACGTAAATAAAGATAAAATAAGGGAACAAAGGTATATTAAACAAATGGGAAAATAAATGTTAATTAAAGGGTTCAATTAAAATAAGTACGTATAGAATATGTCACATGTATCACGCATTTGTAAAAATTATTTGTAAGCCGAGAGACGACCTGGCACAAAAAAAAGAATAATGATATTTATGCATCGGAGCTGCAATCATGGATTTCGTCTTCCTAAGGGGGAGGAATGTTGTGCCCCGCAATTCAGCGCATAACTTAAGACGCATAGCAACGAGCATATTCGACTTGCGAAGTCGAGGGGCCATATTGCCCCTGTGCAACGACAGCAGTTTTGGCGAATGAAGCACCTCCAGAGGTGACTTTGGCGACATGAATCGCTGACTCGACATCGTACGATTCGAACGTTCCAGAACGTTCCACCGTCAATAACCGAGCTAACAATTAGAGGTACCGAAAGGAAAAAGTCAGTCTTCGGGTGGTAACCGAAGAGGTCGGTCTCAAGGCAACTGAACATCTTGCACGACAAATGTTGCCTAGTTATAATAAAGTTGAATATTTGTAAGTTCACAATTCTCGAGTTGGAGATTTACTCATTATTGGAAGCACCCAGCTACCCGTCCTCGATCGCCCGATTCTCGCCACCAGTCTCTTCGAGGACGTAACTTCAAGGGCACAATTAGTTGGCGCAAAATTAGCGGCACAACAATAGTAATGTCGACAAATGAGAAAAATATATTCTTCAACTATTTTGTACACTCATGGTCGAAAAAAGGGGAGGATTTTGTGGATCTTCAATGAGAAAAAATCTTTAAAAAAATGTCACCGATTTTTTCGATTTTTTTTTAACGGCCATATGTATTTTTCTAATGGACAAAACTCAATGTTGACCCCGGATTCTGAAAGAGTATACATAAAAATATGGGAGATCATGACTTTGATTTGAGAATTAATCTTTTTTGATGATACAAATCTGGCTTGTAAATGAGAAAAACTCTACTTTCTCGTATAGATAGTTTTGCCAGTGTAAAACAACAAAGCGATAAAACAAATTTCAATGAGCGAAATAAAATAATGAGATAACAATGTGCAAATTTCTAATGTGAGCACGGCCATTTTTCTATTTGTGATGGAATATTTTCCACTACGAATTACCTTATTGTAATTGTATTTTGTAATGAAGCACTCATTAATCATACATTACTTTTTCAATTTGTAATGGAACATGCGTCCATTATACATTACTTTTTGAAATTTGTAATGGATCATGCAACCATTACACATTACTTTTTGTAATTTGTAACGGAACATGCATTCATTGCCTATTACTTTTCTTATTTGTAATGGAACACACATCCATTACACATTTCTTTTGTCATTTGTAATGGAACATATGTCCATTACACATTACTTTTGTAATTTGTAATGTATACAGTAATGCATTATCAAAATAATGCATTATTCACAATTCTGGTCTCAACACTCTCCCTCATCCTTAATTCCCACCGCTAACATATGCGCGGGGCGAGCGGGAGGTTGGAAAAAGGTAGTACGCCGTGTACGTACGTACACTGTCGGCCAAAAGTTTGGATATACTAGTCGAAATTTCTTATCGCACTAAAAGTTAGATAGCTGTCTCAAAAATAAAGATAATTGAATTCCCCAGGAGGGGGTTTAAAGATGACAAGTTTCCATTTATTTTGTTATTTTAGAAAATTCTCTGATTTTTTTTCATCCCGGTACACACTTTTGAACATGACTATTTTTCGGCTAATTTTTGGCCGTCGAAAATTAACTACAAAGTTTGTGGAAAAAATTTTCCTCGGTTTTTTCCATGGTAAACTTAAAAAAGATATCAAATCCTACATTTTTGTTTTTTAGAAAGTCTCATACGATTTATTTTCGACTCAGGATTGCATTTTTAGCTAAAAAATAAATGTTTTAGAAAAAAGGTGTCATCGAAGAACTATAGGGTTTCAGAGGAAATGTCAAGAGGGTAAAAAATTGCATGGGTTCACGCTGGAGAGGCTAGAATTTTTTCAGATTGATTTTTGGAAATTTTTTCTTCACCATTGTTGGTCGGAAAATTTTTGTTGAATGGGGTCTAGGATAATATATTGAGAAAGCAAATTTATTTACATTTTTATTATTAAATTACTACAATTTTTTTTAATTAAAAAAAATCTTGTCATTTTAATTTACAAAAATAAAAAAAACATCTAGAAAAATTGTAATTAATAGAAAATGAAAATGTAAACAAATTTCCTTTCTTAATATATTGTCCTAGATCCCACAATTCCCAAGTTGAGCCTCTCCACTGATGAAAGTTCCAACCAAAAATGGTAAAAATAAAAATGTTCGAAAAAATTCTCAAAAAATCCTAGCCACTCCAGTGTGAACCCATGCAACTTTTTACCCTCTTGACATTTCCTCTAAAACCCTATAGTTCTTCGATAACGTATTTTTGGTTTAAATTTATTTTTTAGCTAAAAATGCAATACTGCAATACGATTACTAAAAATACTTTTTAGAAATCGTACGAAGCTTTCTAAAAAATAGAAAGGTAGGTTTTGATATCGTTTTTAAGTTCACCATGGAAAAAAACGAGAAAAAAATTTTCCACACACTTTGCAATTAATTTTTGACGGGCAAAACATAGCCGAAAAATGGCCACGTTTAAAAGTGCGTACCAGGGCGAAAAAAATCGTATAGAGTTTTCTAAAAAAAAAAGCAAAATAAAGGTAAACTCATCCTCTTTAAAATGCCATTTTGGAAATTCAATTATCTTTTGTTTGGAGTCCGCTATCGAACGTTTAGTGCGGTAAGAAATTTCGACCAGTGTATCAAAACTTTTGGTTCGCAGTGTATGTACGTGCACGTATCGTACACTCGATGAGCCCTTAATATTAATATTTTGACGTTCATCACGATTTTCTATTTTTTATGCTGATAACACGAAAACATTGTTTTCTACTCTTGAATTTTACGAGTTATCAAATTTTCGAGTAGCAAGCATAGTTTTCTTAGTGTGATTAGCATAGGAAATTGAAAATCGCAGATGAGGAACCTCTCAATATTAATATTAAGGGCATATATGAAGACGAATGCTGAATTAATAGAGAGTGACAAAGAGAGCGAAGAGTGAGAGAGTGAAAAAAAACCTCGTCGACTGGAACTAAGGTTTCACCGTCGTCGCACGACTTTTTAACGTTTTGTTCACGCCACAGTCGTCCATTGTGTGTTCTCGCGTATGACCACAGCCAAGCACATGGTATTTCATCATTGCTTGTTGCTCGTTCTCGCGGATGCTTTGAGCGTCTGTTTTTTTTTTTGTTGTTTCTCAACACCTCTTCTGCTTCCTCCAAATTCCAATTGGTATTGCCCAATGCACCTTAAATGCGCTGAAACATTCCGAACGACTATATTAAGACAATTGTGGTGATACGTCGAAGCGCAAGGAGTTCGTAAGGCCGATTTTTAAAACCGTATTTTTTCATGAACGATGCTTATCTGTGCGTCGCCTAAACCTTGACATTTTACACGAACAAAGGACGATCCATGAAAAATAATATGTTTTTTTTCCTCTAAATGCTCTGAAATTCAGGGAAAGAGAGAGAGAGAGACGCGGTTCGGGAGAAAAATTCGAAACAAACAAGAACAGCTGTCTGTTCGATACTCGTAAAAAAATTATCTGTGTTGAGATTCTTCAGTCCCCACTTACGATGGCGTCAATGACTGATTGTGGAGGTCCTGACTAGGCTGCTTCGTAACCTAGTTTACAGCGTGCTGGGTGGTTAGCCTGACACGTCGCTGGCTATTGGGAGGGAGTGTTGTTGCACTCCCCCGGGCGGTGGGCGCGGCAACTTCTCTACGCCATATGCTTTTATTATTAATAATTATTGGATAACTCGGAATCGCAATTGGATATAGTATTTCGTACATTTCCTCCTCTAATATTGGTACTTCCAGAATATAAATTAACTTTTCTTGTATTACCGCAATTGTTAATTGACTTATGTCAATTAATGTCGAAAAATGCTCTTCATTTATCAGAACTGGGGACAAATGAAGATATTTGGTATGATTCCTTCAATTCTCAAATATAATATAAGTTGTGGAGGAAGAGTTTGAGGATGCGTTATTCCATGTTTTACATCATTTATAGCATTTAGTAAATCTGTTATGCTTGTTTTCATATCTTGATACAATGTAACGTATCCAGATAATATTTCCTCGATTTGTATATTAATCGTATTTCTTCTTGTTTCCTCATGTAATTTTTTTATATTTCCACTCAATAATTTAAATTGCATAGTCAAGTCTCTAAAGGTTTTATCATTGTTTTTAAGTTGATTCATCATTAAGGTCACCTGATCTTTTACCAAATGTGTTATCAGCAAATTATCATTTCTTAATTTATCAATCTCATTATTAAAGTACGTAGCGTCGGAGGATGACAATGATCCAAAAAGTAATTGTATTTCGCGCCTCTTCCGATAGATCCCACTGTAGTCCCCCCTCCCACGCCCGAATTTCCACACATTTTTAAAGTCCATTTCGAGACTTTTTCGTCCTCTTTGGATTGTTATCCACAGGGCCGGTTGTCAGGGCTCCCGACCCTGATAACCACAAACAAACTCATTCTTCTTCCGTGTGCCGAAAGATCCACACTTTGTAACTCGAAATTGTGTTTTAAAATTCAAGAATGAGTTCTCGCAATTCAAGAAGTAGATGGGCGGACGGAAAAAATGCTCTCGAAAAGAGAATTAAGACACTCGAAGAATTGATCGAGAGAAAGCATCGGAAAAAGCACAAGCGTAAGTATTCCGGTCGTCGGGTTAGCTTTTCACGCGGCGTTTGTTCTTAGGTAAATCTCACCGATACCGTCGCTGGATTTTAAAAAATCGACACGAGTCCCTCGTGTGGGCTCTAACCCATGCGAGGCAGAGTCATTACTCGGGCAATAATCCCAAAAGAACGTTAGATCAGGTTTAACCTATTTAACGCGTACGTTTGACGTACCCGGAGACGGATCTCATTGCGTTTGGATACATGGTGTCTCATTTTCATCAGGACGTCTCGAGTTCTTCGGAGGAAGGACGAAGGAAGCGAGAGAGGAAGGATCGCAGACGTTCGAGATTTCCATCATCGGAAAAAGCCGAGGGAGATGACTCGGTAGATCTCGTCTCGGACTTGGATGTTGCGGAAACTGGGTCTGCACGGATAGCTCCAATTGCTCCCCAGTAGTCGACGCGAGCTCAGGCTGACGATATCGTCGAGCCTTGTCAGGTTTTACCTGACGCGAATCCGAACACTGCCCCTGTGGCGTCGGAATCGACAAAAGTTACAGCGCTTGACCCTCAGATTTTGGAGGTTTTGGGAAAAAGGATTTTTGAGGAGCGGGTGCTGGACAATGATATTCCATCGGCGATGGCAATCCGATGGGAGGATATCTTCAAAAAAGGATTGCCTACAGAAGACCGGTCTCAGCTGATTAAAAAATATCCGCCTCCAAAAATGTTAAATACATCGACCCGCCAGCAATAAACCCGGAGGTGAGGGCTGTTCTCCCGGAAACAGTCATTAAGAGAGACGATCGAATCGCAGCGAAGCAAGCTAAGCTTGCAGCCTGCATCGCCGCAGTAGGAAAAATGTTTCTCGGAGTCCTGAATGACACCCAAGACAGGCTTTCTCTTCTCGAACGATTGAGCGACACCGGAAGGTTGTTGGCGGATCTTTTGCACGATGAGTCGGCAGTAAGGAGAAGTCTCGTTCTGGCCAGCATGGGTTCATCTTTCAAGAAGGTCCTAAATTCGTCGACGGCTGACGATTTTCTGTTCGGAAAGCAACTGGACGAAAAAGTGAAAGCAGCAAAAGCGCTTGAAAATACCAGTCGAGAACTGGGTGCGCTGCGAACTAACTCATCGTCAAAAGGGTAAAAAAACTTGAAGTTCCCGCCTCGTCGCTTCTCAGGCGGCTATCCCCAGCGAACGACGGATGCAGGCGGGAGGAAGACGACGTCAGTTGTGAAAAATCGCAACAGTTTTCCGAGGTAGAAAAGTCCCCGTCACCGAGATTCACCAAAATGGAGATCGAGCCGCTCTCCAGCACGCAGGCGCTAGCTTTGCCTGTGAGTAGTGTAGCCGGAAGATTGCGGTTTTTCGCAGAGGAGTGGAAACAGCATACCACCGACAAACGTATCCTAACGTGGATAGCGGGATATGAGATCCCTTTTTCCTCGACACCGAACCAACAATTTCTCCCCAAAGATAAAACAAATGCTGGAAAAGAAGCTGCAGTGATTAAAGATCTGGTAGCAGCTCTGTTGGAGAAGGGAGCGATAGAATCGTGTCAGGGTAGCCAAGATCAGTTTCTTTCGGATGTCTTCGCGGTTCCAAAATCCGGAGGAGGTTTTCAGTTAGTTTTAAACCTAAAGCAGCTGAACAAATTCGTTCCTATGTCACATTTTAAGCTTGAAGATCGTAGAACAGCAGTGAGTCTCATAAATGAGGATTATTTCCTTGCAACAATTGACCTGAAGGATGCTTACTACGCGGTCCCTATAGCGAGAAAAGACAGACCATTTTTGAGATTTAAATTCGATCGGACTGTTTACGAGTTTACTTGTTTACCGTTTGGACTGGCGACAGCTCCGTCCGTATTTACAAAAATTCTAAAACCGGTTATGGCAGAGCTACGCAGCAGAGGCCTGCTTTCGGTTATCTATCTGGACGATATTCTTATCATTGGAAAGTCTTTTGTAGAATGTAAAAAGAATCTTTTGGCAACTAGGAAACTCCTCGAGACGTTAGGCTTCATAATCAACGAAGAAAAATCTCAAACGACGCCGTCGAAGAGATGTAAATACCTTGGCTTTTGGTTTGATTCGAGAAAAATGCGACTAGAACTCCCGGAAGATAAGAGAATCAAGATAAAGGATCCGATTTAAAAATTTTATCACACAAAGAGCTGTAAAATTCGCGATTTCGCTCGTTTTTTGGGTTCTGTAGTGGCGAGTTGTCCGGCGATCCCTTATGGATTTGCCCATACAAAAACGTTCGAGAGAGCGCGTTGCCTGGCTCTTGCCTAGGATCTGGTGACTGTTTCGATGCAAACATGACGCTAGGCCGCGAGATGCAGGCTGAGTTCATCTGGTGGCTGAGAGCCATTGAAAATCCGAGTAACTCGATAAGACCCTTAAAATTCTCTGTGGAAATCTTTAGTGACGCATCATTATCTGGCTGGGGAGCAGTCTTCGGAAAAAAAGAGATCACATGGTTTCTGGAGTAAAAAAGAGAGTCAGAATCATATCAACATTTTGGAATTAAAAGCGGCTTTTTTCGGGTTGAAGTGTTTTGCTGATGAATTGAGAAATAGCGATATTTTATTACGATTAGATAATACCACGGCGATCGCGTACATTAACCGAATGGGCGATACGCGCTTCAAAAATCTAAATAGCGCAGCGAAATTAATATGGGATTGGTGTGAGGCGCGAAAGAATAGAATTGCGGCTTCGTTCATTGGCACAAAAGAAAATGCAGACGCAGATTTTGAATCAAGGAGGCTTTATAAAGAAACGGTATATTCTCTGGCGGATTGGGCATTTCGGGATATCTCGCGATTGTTAGGAAATCCTCTAATTGATTTGTTTGCTTCGCGCATTAACACGAAGTGTGAGTGCTTCGTTTCTTGGTTTCGCGATCCAGACAGTTCAGCGATAGATGCTTTCACAATTCAATGGGGGGTTTTTTCTTTGGCCTATGCGTTTCCCCCATTTGCGGTCATCCTGAGAGTCTTGCAAAAAATTAGAGAAGAAGAGGCAAGGGTAATCGTGATAGTTCCTCAGTGACCTACGCAGCCCTGGTACCCTCCCTTCCAAGCCTTAATATGTGAAGGGCCTATTGTTTTTCGGTCCGATAAAAATTTATTATCGTCTCCTAGCAACCAACCGCATCCACTCTGGAGGGACCTTACCCTGGAGGCGGGGTTGTTATCAGGAAGGCGTTCCAGTTGACTCATGTTCCGGAAGTAGCACTGGATTTGATGACGGCTTCTCTCCGCACTGGGTTAATAAAGCAGTATGATTGCGCGTTACGGAAATGATGGAGTTTTTGCAAGGAGCACAACGCTAATTTCTACAGACCATCCATCGAGAATATTCTTACTGCCCTCGCTATGGAGTTCCAGCGAGGCGCATCACACGGGTCGTTAAACTCTCAAAGATCAGCGATCTCGCTAATCGCAGGGCCCTTTGTAGGTCAAGATTCAAAGATTAAGCGTTTTTTCAAAAGAGTTGTCCAATGTCGGCCGTCGAGACCAAAATACGACTTTACATGGGATCCTAAGATAGTACTGGACTATCTGGACACGCTTGGTGAAAACAACGCACTGTCATTGGAAATGTTAGCAGGAAAGCTTGTCACTCTCCTTGCCCTTGTGACTGGCCAGCGTATGCAAACACTGTCACTGATTAAGCTCAGTAATGTAATCGAAGGAGGCAATACCATCCAAATTAAGATTTCGGATATCATAAAGACGTCGGGCCGCGGTCGGGCTCAACCCCTTTTGACCTTTTCGAGATACGAAGCTAGGAGAAATATTTGCGTGGTTACAACTCTCGAATCGTACAAAGAGCGAACGGGTTCGATACGGGAAAGTAAAGATTCGCTTTTCCTTGCCCTGAAAAGACCGTTCAAGAGGGTTTCAACTCAAACGCTTTCCCGATGGATCAGAAAAGTTTTGTCAAACAACGGGGTTGATACTGATATTTTTTCGGCGTACAGTACACGCCACGCATCCTCATCAGCCGCGAACGAAAAGGTTTAGATTTAGACATTATAAGAAAGTCGGCCGGATGGTCGAAGGCATCTCAAACATTCGCGCGCTTTTATGATCTCCCCGTATCCGTAGATAGTTCAGAGTACGCAAAGGCGATCTTACAATTAGAATTAAAAAAAATAAATGTTAACATTATATTCAACCCTCGTTTGCTGACAGTCAGTCATTGTCTCGGAGTTACAACTATTTGAGTTAAAATAAACTTTAACACCTTACATTTGCCGTATATTGCACTTTAAACATCTACAGTGAGATCTATCGGAAGAGGCGCTAAATACAATTACGATCGAACTTCACTTAAGGTAAGTTCGTTTAATCGTATAATTTGATTAGTTTCCCAACAATATTAAAGAGCCTGCTTCTTATTCTTTGACCAATTAAATGATACAGGATCTTTAATTGACTCTCCAATATTTCGTTTCGCTTAATTTTCGCTTCGATCTGTTTCATGCTTTAACATATAAATCCTGGTTTATATTGTAGATATATATTATTTAATTCCTTAGTTTTATTCTCTAATAAGAATATTTCTTCTGATAAATGGCTAAATTCTATTCCGATGCTTACTTTCCAAGTTTCATGATAGATGTGAGTTTTCCCCATGTTTTCTAGATAAACTGATTTCTCATTTCCAATGTTGCTTACTTGTATCTGGTTGCGGTTCATTGGGATTAGTAACGTCGTCATCAGTATCAGTATTGTCAATTGTGCCATCGGACTCATTTTTATCTGTAAAATAAGGTTTTACGTCTATTTTATTATACGTTACGAGGTCATTGCCTCTACATGTTACTATACTTTTTTCATTGAAATCTCTTTCTATAATGTAGGGTCTTTCCCATGGACTATACAACTTTGATGATTCCGGTTGCTTTCTTTTAACTAATACCTGTTGTTGTCCTACTCTTAAGGATTTGGGAATTTTTTGACAGGTTAGTCTTTTGCGAGTCTTTTCCTGGGATTTTTCAATTTTTTTCTCTTGCTTTTTCACGGAATTTTTCCCGGTATATTTCAAGATTGTCAAGAAAATCAAGTGTCAAGATCATGGCTCTTGACAATTGATTTATCCAATCGGTACATTCCACCATGTAGCTCCCTACGTAATTGAGCATTTCACGATATGCTCATTCATTTTTACCATTTGATTGCGGGTGATACACAGAAGTCGCGGTATATTTGACCTTTAATTTTTCACACATTACTTCGTGAAATTTCCCTTCAAATTCGACGACATTGTCCGTTAATACTTTTTTAGGAATCCCGAAAAATTTTACAATAATTCTCCAAAAAATGTTCACGTACTTCGTGCGAATTTTTTGGTTTGAGCGGAGTTATCACCAAATATCGAGTTAGGTAGTCTTGTATAACTAATACGTATTTATGACCTTAACTTCGGGGTAATGGTCCCATTACATCTAATGATACTTTATCGTTAAGGTTCATCGGGATGCCAGGACTTTCTGGATTGCGTGTCGTTACTTGTGAAGTTATTTTTTTCTTTTTGATATATCTGATATCGTTGAATTACTCTTTTAACGTCCCTTGTCATTCCAGTGCAGTTATATGTTTATCTTAATTTTTCTATCGTTTTTTGTGGTCCATTATGTCCTCGAATAGACGATTCATGCAATTCTTTAATTATTCTTTCCTTTTCTTCCTGGGTAGTAGGATCCTTTACCTGATTTACATAAATTGTTAATTCCTTTTCTGGATTTAATTTGGAATGCATGTACTCGATTATTTATATTATTATTCTTCGAATTCTTGAATCTTTGATTCCGACCTCTATTGATTCTTTGTTTATCATTCTTATTTTAATTTCTCCATTAACCGGGCAATTTCGTCACCGTTGCAATCAATTAGAAATCGGTTTTTATTACAATCATCTATTATTATTAGACCATTTTTGTTAGTTCTTTCTTCTTTGAAAATATGTTTTCGGATTTCTCAAATGAATCTTTTTCTTCTAAATAATTATCGTAACTCGGTAATGTGTCGTTCAGTAACTCGTCTAAAGTATTAAGGATTTCATCTTCCAAGATATTAAACCGAGACAAAGCATCTGCATTTGCATGAGATTTTCCTTTTCTGTGAATAATATCGAAATCATATTCTTGTAATTTCCATTTATATCTCATTAATCATGAAGTAGGATCCTTAAGATTCATTAGCCAGGTTGTGGTTTATGATCCGTAATGACCTTGAGTTTTCTTCCATACAAAAATTGTCTATAATGTTTCACTGCCCAAACAATTGCCAATAATTATTTTTCTGTAGTAGAGTAAATTTGTTCGGCTGCGTTCAATGAAGCATACAAAATGGGTTTATCTTTTCCTAATTCTCCTTGAGATAATATCGCACCTATTGCTTTTCCACCAACATCTGTCGATAGTATAAACGGTTTATACCAGTCAGGATATGTCAGGATGGGTTTTGGGCACAATGCGTTTCTTAATGTTTTAAATGGATTTTCTTCTTCAGATATCCATTGCCAGATTATTTTTCCTTTTAATAGCTTCGTTAAAGACAATGCTTTTGTTGAAAAATCTTTGATAAATTTTCGATAATAGCCCACAAGCTCGAGAAATTTTTTGATTCCTTTTTTGTTTTTTGGTCTTGGATAATTTATAATTTTTTCTATTCGTTCGGGATTTGGCTTGATACCTTCTTGTGAAATAACATGACCCAAATATGTCTATTCTGGTTTTAAGTATTCGCATTTATCGGGTTGCAATTTTAATTCAATATCTCTAAATCTTTGGAAAAGTGTCTCTAGATTCTTGTTATGTTCTTTTGAAGTTCTTCCAAATACAATAACATCGTCCATTTATACGAAACAATTATTGCTAATTAATCCTTGCAATTCTTTATTCGTCATTCTTTGAAATGTCGGTGGCGCATTCTTTAATTCAAAAGGCATTTTATTATATTCGTAATGTCCATCTTTTATTGAAAATGCGGTTTTTGGTTTATCCTTTTTTTTTACTCTAATTTGATGAAAATCAGACGCAAGATCAAAAGCAGAAAAGTATTTAGCATTTCCCAAATTGTCTAGAATTTCGTCAATGTTTGGCAAAGGATAAGCGTCTTTTTTTGTTTTCTCATTAATTTTCCGATAATCAATCACTATACGCCATTTCTTTTTACCAGATGAATCAGATTTTTTGGTACAATCCATAAAGGTTAATTAAATGGTGAATCACTTTCCCTAATTACTCCCTTTTCAAGGATTTCTTTCATTTGTTCTTTTCTTTCCTCTTGATGAATAGGTGGATATCTGTATTGCTTCGTGTGGGATGGTTTTTCGTCAGTCAGTTGGAAGTGGACCTCCTGGTAGAATAAAAATATCATGGTATCTTTTGATAATTTTCCAAATCTCTTCTTTTCCTTCTTTAATGTGATTCAATCGAGTATTTTCAATAAGTAACTTTTCTCTTTTATTTGTTAATTGAGGTATTTCATAGATTTTAATATCCAAATGATTTATCGGTTCAGTTCTTAATGTTTTTGTGCAACCATCTTTGTCTGTCCAATTGGAAATAGGAAATGTGGCCTGACCGTTTTGAACATTTACTAATACGTCGTAGTCTTTGAATTATATTCCTGCATATCTATTTAAAATTCCTTCAATGTCAAAAGTACGCAGGCAATCAGTTTATGCTGGCATATTTATTTCTTTTTTTGGTGGATCTTTAGAATACGTTCTTGGTACAAATTGAAAAATATGTTTACCCATATCTCATTTTGCTTCGAATTATTGCAGTAAATTTGAGGCGGGCAACCACTTCAGGAGACCGAAAATTAGATTATTTTATTTTTATTTTTTTTATTGTGAAAAAACGAAAATTTCCGCAACTCTAACAATAATTTATTGTTAGAGTTGCGTGTAATCCGCTGTGTCCATTGGCGTGTCCTCATCATCGTTGTCGATTTGCGGGAATTGTGCAGCTCGCAATTCGCAACTGAATTAGTCCAAAAAATGCTTATACATTCTTGAGATGTTGTTTAAGAACATAAACCTAAATTTTGAAAAAAAATCGAGAATCGAATGTTGGAACGTGTTTGAAAAAAATGATCGATTTTTAGCATTTTTTGCCGGCATTTTAAAATAATACATATATTTTAAACAATATAATCTTTCCAACTTTAGGTTCACGTTTTAATGAATTATATTATGTAAACGTGTTCCAAATTTGAAGCTGATCCATCAATTAGTTTTTGAGTTATGATTCCCGCAAATTAAAAAAATGTCGTTTCGAGAAAAACACGTTTAAAGTTTCACAAACGAAAACTCAAAGTCAAATGTGTTTAATCAAATGATAAAGTGTCTTACCGATTAATCAGCAATTCCAGCACCATACAGCAGTCCTTCTTCTTCCTCATGCAACTCATTTGAAGCTTGCATTTCCTCTTTTCGAGCTTTTCGAGCTTCTTTTATCTCTAATAAACTTTTTCTATTTTGCCGAGCCACGAGCATTTGATCCATTCGCATGGCATATCCGTAGCTCTGCCTGCCATCTACGATTTGTAGTTCATTCATAACCATGAGTAGGGCTGAATTTCCTTCATTGAATAAAATAGCAGCGAGAAATGCCGCTACCTTGATTATTTTGTACCCAGAATGGAGATTTTTTGGAGCTAATCGCCAAACGGTCGAGTTAAAACTTTCGTTTTAACTCAAACAATCTTAAAACCAAGGCCTCTCATTCCAGTTTCGTTAAATTTTATGTTCTTGTAACTCCGAAAAATAACGATATCAGACAGCGCCGTGAAGATAGTGAAAAATTCAATGAAACGATAACAATGTAACGGATTCACGCGAACGTTTTCACTCGTCGCAGTACTAAGTTTTTTCGCGCTAGCACTCGGACCCTCGGTTTCTCTGGCATCTTTGTTAGTAAACTGATTCCCATGGAAAGATCTCTTTCGTGGCTTTTGGCGTCTTTCAGATGTGTAATGATCACATCTTAGATACGATGACATATTGCAATTGTAGAATATTTACGATGCGTCCTAGGTAAAAGCCGAAGCTAAACTGAATCCAGAATAACGGCGACGCTTTTAGTAGATTCTATTCTAGCAATTTATAGTATATGTTCCTTTTCAAATAATACAATAAAATACCTTCTGAATCATCTGTTCCATCTCAAAGCAAAGGTACAATGATCTACGTCAACAGGTGAGTCATAAAAAGGGACTACCTAACTGAGCGCTCGTGGGAGTCGAGCGGAGAGTCTTTATCATCTATATACATACCGTTAGAAGGAATCCGGATGTCGTTTTGAATTTTTCAGGGTGTATTCTTAAGATATTTTGCTAACGATTTAAGAAATAAAAAAATTGATTTTTTGAAGCATCTAAAGTGATTGCTCGCCTTAATCCAATGAATCCATATTCTTTCATTGATAAGTACGAATGATTAAGTGAAATTCAACTGGTTGTGGAAATAATCTTGTTCAAATTATTCCTTCTGTTTTTAAAGTTTTATTAGCAATCGTTGAAATTCTTTTTCCTTTTTTCATTATTTTTGTTGGATCATTCAGCAATTTTCTTTTTACTAATGATATTGTTGAACCTGGATCAATAAAAAATATTCCTTCTTTCGTGTCATGTAATTTTAGAAAAAACGTAAGCGAGTTTATATTCTTTGTTTCTGATACTGCAAATATTTGTGATGTTTATTCGTTCTCTTGGATATGAAGAGTTTGAGGAAGATCTTTGGAATTGTGAGGAGCATTTTGAAAATCCCACGTGTTAAATTATCTGTTATCAATTTGTCTTTTTCTACACTATGAAAGTATGTGTCCTGTTTTTTTACAATTATAGCATACTTTTTGAAAACCTTTTGTGAACGTTTTGTCTTTTTTGTTTTTGTTTTTATGACTCTAATAATGGCTTGGACCGTGATAAGTCTTTTCTGACCAAGTATTCATTGTACGCGTTTTCAAAGTTATTTCGGCTTTAATTGCGGAAGTAATCGCTTCCCTGATATTGTTTAGATGTTCAGTTTTTAAATGCAAATGAATTTCTTTTTCCAGACGTTCTAGGAGATCAGTAAGATCGTTTTTCTTTTCTTCATCTATGTTATTAGGACTGTTTTATGACTTTGTGGAATTGCTGTATTATTTAAGATTGCTTTATTGCCAGATCATGGATTTTCATAAACCTTTGAGAATATTCATTAATCGATTCTTTTGGTTTTTTTTCTACAATTCATTATTTGAAATTGGAAAATCGTTAAATCGTCACGACTACCGTAAATTATTCGCAAAATATTTCTTAGTTCGGTAAAATTGTCAATGTTATCCACTCTAATTTCTACTTTAGCCCGTCCCCTGAATTTTGATCCTAAAATCATTACGAGTAGAAGACTCTGTTTATTTCGATCTGTATTCCTTTTTGCACTTTCAATTTGATAGATAAACGTTTCTACCGGTATGTTTTCGACATCAAATTCAGATATCGTAATTAATCATTCTTTTAGCGATGTTGTATGCTTAATTCCACCGTCGGCTTTAGAAATTTCGGATTCATAATCGTTTGTCTTTGTTTCGATTTTCGATTCTATATTTTCCGTTCTTTTGAAAAGATCTCGAAGCAGTTGCTCTATTTTCTCCATTACTTACCTCGGCGCAATATCAGTCGTCCTTAAAACAACGAGCGTTTTCCTCTTCCTTGACGAGGAATTCTTGTTTTTTTCAACGACGAGGGCTGTCAATCACTCCGCATTGACCTCCTTCTCTTGATTAGTTGCCGATGTCCTTCTTCGATGACCGTCGCATAGTGATTCCTTCGAGATGTTCCCTCAGGATGATCCTCTTGAATCCTCGTTGGTTTCACACGTGACCTTCGATTCGATGAGTCGTCGTTGGATGACCATCAGGTGTTCCGCTGACGATCAAACGTTGAATCGGATATGTGAGTAAGGATGTCTTGAAGCCAACTCTTTTGATGGTTACTTGGGTATCCCTTTACTTTCACCAATTTATATTGCCACCAATGAGCTTCCACCAATTTATATGTTACACCGTTGGGTGAACATATATGTTTAAAAAAACAGGCGTCGTTATCGCGTTTTGAAGAGTTCCTTTTCTTTATTGTTTACATTCGTATGACGAACTGCTGGTCTGTATTATTCTCGAAGTCTTCTTCCGACGACTGTAATATGATGCGCCGACTGGAGACTCTTCTTTCACGATAGCGGCTGGATGTGGACGTCGATCAAAGTGCGGAATTAATTTTTGTAGAAAGTTTTACGACGACTTGATGAATGTTGTGGATCACAACTACGCTGGAAAATAATGCACGTAGCTCGGCAAAGATACTTTAACGATACGCTCGGTCACGACTCTGAATTGACGAGAATAGTAATCTCTCTCGCGTTTGCGGGACGCTCTTATATATGATTGAAAATAACGCAGTATGCATTGGCTACTTGTTGGGGAAAAAATATAGCGCGTCACCGAGTGACATTCCAGAAGGTGTCAAATTTCACCGTTACAATATACAGGGTGAGGCACATAAAGTGTTACAGAGCAATAGCACTCAAACTATTGATCATATCCAAAAATGTTTCAGACAAAAGTTTCAGTGTTCGAGAAGGCCGTCATACTGGACCACCCTATTTTTTTTATCGGTGGAGGCGCTGAAGCTACGTCAAGGTCAACTCCAATTTTTTTAAATGGAACCATGTATTTTTTTTCGCCTGACATTATTACCGATTTTAAGACGAATTCAGCGACCTACAACACAAGGTCATTCTAGTCACGCAAAGTATGAAAATAGTCGAAAAATTGAAAAATATCGGAATAATCACTTTCAAAGGATCCACTAACCTTGGTTTGGGTCTACCTACAGAAGATGCTCGAAGTGATGACCCTCGACTTGTAAGCACTTGTTAATTCGCTGATGAAATGACCGTCTAACTTGAGCCAACATTTGTGGTGTAATTTCGGTACATGCTCGGCGTATTCTTTCTTTCATGTCGTCAGGCGTGTTTACAAGTGTTTACAAGTCGAGGGTCATCACTTCGAGCATCTTCTGTAGCTAGACCCAAACCAAGGTTAGTGGATCCTTTGAAAGTGATTATTCCTATATTTTTCGATTTTTCGACTATTTTCATACTTTGCGTGACTAGAATGACCTTGTGTTGTAGGTAGGTAGGTAGGTCGCTGAATTCGTCTTAAAATCGGTAAACATGTCATCGAAAAAAAATACATGGTTCCATGTAAAAAAGTGGAGTTGACCTTGACGTAGCTTCAGCGCCTCCACCGATAAAAAAAATAGGGTGATCCAGTATGACGGCCTTCTCGAACACTGAAACTTTTGTCTGAAACATTTTTGGATATGATCAATAGTTTGAGTGCTATTGCTCTGTAACACTGTATGTGCCTCACCCTGTATACAGGGTGGTCCAATAACTATTAGCACCTTGAATATCTTCGAAACTATAAGGTTCACAGAAATATTTGCTGAAATGAAATTGCACAGTACGAAAGGGGCCATCCGATAGCGATAATAGTTTCTTTGCAGGTGGAGGTACTTCGGACATTTGAAGGTCAACTCCATTTTTTAAAATAGATCGGTATGTTTTTTTTCTGTATCATGAAAGAGGAGCTTAGAACGAGTTCAACGACCTATAACATAAGGTCATTGAAGGTCATAGAAAGTACAGAAAGGCGATAATTTTTGTTAACAAACTCTCAATAATTTGACGGTAAATAATCGGGCATTGGTTGTTTTCAGGATTCCATTACTCATTCGACTACTCCGTCTTATATGCCACTCGGATTTATCTCCTAAAATATGTCTTTCTGAACGGATATCGATGCAAAATGTGTTCAAGCTGGGTTAGGAAACATGCGGAGAAGCTTTGCACTTCCTCGTTAGGGTAGACGAAATCAGTCGGTTCCAGCAAACAAAAATCGATACCACGTTTTTGGAGGATTAAAATAACCCTCTGCACCGCCCGCCATACGATTTTTCACCTCCCGATATGGATTGATTCAGGATATCCCAAAGCATTGCGAGTCTGCTCGTGATTTCTCTTAAGAATATTAGATTGCCAACGTAGTCCGAAATGTAAACATTTGAGCACTTTTATAAAAAAAATATTATTTATTTATTCATTTCACTCATGGTCAGAACGAGGGGACAATGCGGGCGGTGCTGCAAGCAACGAGTACTACGCATTTATTACAAGATAAAGATGAAAGCAACCTTGGTCTTGACGTTTCCGCGCGACTTTCAACGTTGGTCAATCGTCCCCGTCGTGGCAGTTGTCAATTTCATCTGCGATCGAGCAAACGCTTCCGGAGAAGGGCATGGTGTGTCGCTGAAACGCAACTCGAGCAACTACCAGCTCACACTAGGCGATCAAAGATGAAACCGATGCTCCGAATGCATTTTGGAGCCTCTATCGGAAATCCCTGAAATGATTCATCCAAATTTATTCCCGATTTCATCCTATTCCCGGTTAGAGCAAGCGGAGAATTATTGCGGTGCTACAAGGTGCCCGAATGTGGCAAGGATCATTATGTACGTGATAAAAATGAAATCAACGATAAGCTTGACGTTTCTGCTCGACTTTCAAAGTCGCTCGGCAAAGCTGTCATAGCAATCATCGATTTCATCTGGGATCAAGCAAGCGATACCCAACAAGTGTATGGTGCATCGTTGAGACGCAGCTCGAACGACTACCACCAGGGACCAAGCGATCAAAAATGAAATCCATGATCCGAATGGTTTTTGTTGTCTCAATCGGACATCCCTGAAATGATCCATTCAAATTTGTTCTCGATTTCATTTTATTTCCGGGCAGAGCAAGTGGAAAAGTCGTGCAGTCCTGCAAGCTGACTTTCAAGATGAAATCGATGATTGCCATGACGGATATGGTCGAGCGACGTTGAAAGTCGAGCGGAAATGTCAAGCTTATCGTTGATTTCATCTTTATCACGTACATAATGATCCTGGCCCCGTTTGGGCACCTTGTAGCACCGCTCGAATTCTCCGCTCGCTCGCACCGGGAATAAGATGAAATTGAGAATGAATTTGGGTGAATAATTTCCAGGATGTCCGATTGAGGCTTCAAAAAGCATTCGGAGCATCGATTTCATCTTTGCTCGCTCGGTACCAGCTAGTAGTCGCCCGAGCTGCGTTTGAACGACGCACCATGCCTTTCTCCACAATCGTTTGCTTGATCGAAGATGAAATCGACAAATGCAATGTGGGGGACGATTGAACAACGTTGATAGTCCCGCTGAAACGCCAAGCGCAACGTCGATTTCATCTCTAACACATAAATAGTGATCCTGTCGCTGTACTAGCGGCTTGCAGGACTGTACGACTTTTTCACCCGCTCTGCCCAGAAATAAGATTAAATCGAGAACAAATTTGAATGGATCGTTCCAGAGATTTCCGATTGAGACAACAGAAACCATTTAGATCATCGATTTCATTTTTGATCGCTTGATCCTTGGTGGTAGTCGTTCGAGCTGCGTCTCAACGATGCACCATGCATTTTTTGGGAATCGCTCGCTTGATCCATGATGAAATGGATGAATGCTATGACGGCTATGGTCGAGCGACTTTGAAAGTCGAGCGGAAACGTCAAGCTTATCGTTGATTTCATTGTTATCACGTACATTATGATCCTGGCCCCGTTCGGGCACCTTGTAGCACCGCACGAATTCCCCGCTCGCTCTAACCTAGAATAAGATGAAATCGAGAATAAATTTGGATGAATCATTTCAGGGATTTCCGATTGAGGCTCCAAAGTGCATTCGTAGCATCGATTTCATCTTTGATTGCCTGGTGTGAGCTGGTAGTCGCTCGAGCTGCGTTGCAGCGACACACCACGCCCTCCTCCGGAATCGTTTGCTCGATCGAAGATGAAATCGACTACTGCCACGACGGGGACGATTGAACAACGTCGAAAGTCGCGCAAAGTCGATTCCATCTCCAACCCGTAAATAATGATCCTGTCGCTGTGCTGGCAGCTTGCGGTACTGTACTACTTATCCGATCGTTCTTATCAGAAAGAAGTTGAAATCGAGGACGAATTTGGGTGAATGATTTCAGGGATGTCAGCTAGAGGCTCCGAAAAGCATTCGGAGGATCGATTTAATCCTTGATCGCTTAGTGCGCGCTGGTAGTCGCGCTAGCTGCGTTTCAACGACACACAATGGCCTCCACCGGAATCGTTAGCTTAATCGATGATTAAATCGACAACTGCCATGGCGGGAACAGTCGAACGACGTTGAAAGTCGCGCGGAAACGTGAAGACCAAGGTTGCTTTCGTCTTTATCTTGTTTTAAATGCGTAGTACTCGTAGCTTGCAGCACCGCCCGCATTGTCTTCTGCACGGTTTTCGTCTGCTGGAACCGACTGATTTCGTCTCCCCCAACGAGAAAGTGCAAAGCTTCTCCTCGTGTTTTCTAACCCAGCTTGAATACATTTTGCATTGATATTCGTTCAGAAGAACTTATTTTAGGAGATAAATCCGACTGTCATACAAGACGGAGTAGTTGAATGAATAATGGAATCCTGAAAACATCCAATGCCTGATTATTTACCGTTAAATTATTGAGAGTTTGTTAACGAAAATTTGCCTGTTTTTTTTCTTTTACGCAAAAAAAATCGCTTAGTATATCGAAATTTGATGACCATTGACCATTTTCCGGTTTAGTTAATGTTGATTTCTTAAGAAAACAAAAAGAACAGGCATTCTCAATGGATAATCACGATAAAATTCATACATCTCATGAATTGCGGCGTACTTCACTCTTTGGTACGCCGACGGATATCAGACGATAGGTGAAACGTCAAATCGTGCGGCTTGTCACGAGTCTCGAACCGAACAGGTTGACAAGCGACGTAGCACATGATTCGCTAAACGTCAGATCACGCGCGCTGGCATCTGTCAAACGCTGCTTTTTCGCAGAACCCTCCTGACGTCGGCCACGGCTATGTAGCCCTTCGTCTACTCTTCGGCCCTTTTCGATCGTCTATCGTGGCGAATTCGAGCGTTCTTTCCGGAGATCGAACGCCTATTTTCTAATGCTTCCCATTTGATCACGCGGTCGAAAAAAAGGGCTAAGTACAAATCTTCGTAGCAACCTGCTGAACCCGGGATTTCCCGGTGATACACTTATTATGGATCATCCGGTATACATGGTGCCCCAGGACGGAATGTCATCCCTGAAAGGGGGGGTTGGGGGTGAATTTCTGAGTCAATTGATACGCGCGAATCGTTCACCGACATAAGCCCGCTCATCGGGCGCGCCTGATTGGCCCGTCTTTAAAGTTAATAATAATTCAAGGGTTGATCTGAGAACCATACATGCTCATATCAATCGACTTAGAATTTCATCCCCAACCCCCCATTTCAGGGATGACATTCCGTCCTGGGACACCCTGTATATATAGCCGATATAAGAATCATAGAAATTACTGGAAGTTATGAAAAAAATGAAATTTCGTCGAGAAGGTTTTGGCAAGACGAACGTTAATTAAGTGATAGATACGAAAGAATGTTCTATTCCCCACCCACGAGAACCACAAGGGAGACATAAAAGAAATTGTCGAATCCCAAAGAAGGTGTCCAAGCCTCGTGGTCCGAATATGTCGCGAAACGAGGCGCTTCCTACAGTAGTTGGACGGGTGTCGCGGAAAAGGAAAGTCGTTCGGGGGAGTCCGTAATAGCGCCTTCCGTCGAGAGTAGGGAGACATCGGAGTTTCCCACCGCAAGAGGATCGGACGCGGCTGTCCTGCCGAAAGTTTCCAGTGGGACTGCCCTTGCGTCTGTACAAGGAAGTTTACCGGGAAGGGGAAGAGGATCACGGGGAGTTACACCGATCCCTGGGGATGGTTTACGTGGTTTAAATGTAGATGTAACAAATGGTACAATATTAAGTCGAATGGATCGACTCGAAACGAGAATAGCGGATATTGAGACACGCGGGAGCACAGTGGATCAAAATATTGAAAGGATTCTAAAAATATCGGAACGTAAAACTGATACTCAAACCTCGTCGCGATTTAACAGTACGTCTGAGAACGGGGATGCTAGGGGTTTCGCGTCGACAGCGCTTTGGTCTGATGCGCCTAATGGTGATGGGAGTACCAGACTAATAACCTCGAGAGCAACAGATACGATGGTGGAAAATAAAGGAAACAGAAATTCGTGTGGCAGAGGGGTGTCCGCTGATTCCTTAAATGGTGGAAATTCCTCCCAAGCTTTTATACCTTATAGAAGAGATCCGCGGGAAAATCAAGTCGAAGTGGGAACGGACACATCGTCGGGTAATGCCGCGTTGTCTGGGACGTATGGAACCGAGCAACAGGGTGGTTTGTTCTTAAATGAGGATAATTTGTTACCCGCAGGAGGTTTGGTCGAAAGGGAGTTTCGTAGAGTACATTTTCAAGGGGAAAATGTAATAAATAATTCCGATATTCGCGAATTTTAGAGTCGACAGCAGCAGCAGGCTGACGAAGCGAATAATGAAGTGGAGGAATTGTTTAATGATTTCCTTAGATTAAGGGAAATGCGTATAACGCCTATCGGTGAAGCCCAAAGGGTACAAACAATTAATAACCAGCACGTTGTGAGAAGCGATTCATCGCGTAATGGGAATAATCGACGAAGACAGAATGAACGTTTGACCACATCAAGACGTGGGATCCTAGCATGGAGTAACCATGGATCAAGTGATAGCGATGATGACACGCCACGAATAGACGAATCCCAAGATTCGGGAAATAGAATTCCACCGCAAATAAATTCATATAACAATCGAGAAAGTAACTTACCATCGAGATTTGTTAATAGAGATTTTGATCTAGCAGTTAAAACAATTTTCACAAAAACTGAAAAAGACCCGGAGCGGAATAAATAGAAATATGTTCATCCCGTACGTGTCTAGCATCTTCGAAGGCGCATATAGGAGTTGGTACATATTGAATAAGGCGCGGTGACGAACATGGAAATATTTTGACCAAGCATTTCGTTTCCAATGGGCAGTGAGGAAAGATGATGGGGCTTGACTCGCCTAAATCCGGGACTTGCAACTCCAAAAGGGGGAAACCCTGGCGGAATTCACCTACCGAGTCCGCCTCATATTTGAAAAGATGCAGCGTCCTCCACTGTTTCCAGAACAAATACGGCAGATTCTGCTGAAATGCAATGCACGGTTAGCTTTTGACGTCGCACATTTGCCAATTTACGATTATGATCAATTCTTATACTTGAACGAACGTAGCTATTTATACCAACAATCGGCTGAGGCTATGGGTCAATCGGGTGAACGAAGAATTCAACCCGAACCACGATATTTGCAAGGCTTCCCCGTAAAGGAGGATGGTGAACAGAGATCAGATAGTGAGGATAATGAGGATTATGCGCTTGATTTGAACGTCAATCGGGAAAAAGCCCAAGAGAAATTAAAAAGCTGAGTGATTCGTCGAATAATTCGAAAACCTTAGTCAAACAACGACTAGAGCAGAGCCGTTTCAAAAAAAATAATAAGACCCCACCACCAGCTCCCCCGGAGGGATCGTCGAAATCGCAAGCTAAGCCTACCGTTGACCCGAGTAAGTTTCTTTGCTTTAATTGTGGCGAGAAGGGATATAGTGCACGCCTTTATACTGCTGATGGACAGGCGGTATGCTTCTTCTGTAGAGCGGAGGGGCATAAAAATACAGAGTGCGTGAAGCTTTCGGGAAATGACAGGGCCCCGCAGTAGTTAGGCCTCAGATTACTGCCGCAGAGGGCACTAGTGAGGGAAATAGCGAAGTCCCGAATATCGCGCGATCCGAAACTCTCGAAGAACGCGACATTCGACCGAAATTTAAATTGCCAGTCGAATCGCGAGCGGGGAAATCCGAAGAGATGGACAACCCGGTCGAGTTCGATTTACTTGCCGAATTACTTACAGACTCGGAATGGTCAGATGATGAATTAGACATCACTGGACTGAACGAATACGAATGTTGAACTCTTCGATAGAGATTTATTCGGAAAGAGACTAACTCGGATGGAAATCAATTGAAGACTGATTAGGATGGAGAACGATAGAAGACTGAGTCGGATGGGGAACGATAGAAGACTAAAGCGGACTTTTGGTGTACTGGCCCTTCTTGGTTCGTTTATGATTTTTGACAGAGTGGGAGTAGGGAGTGATTCAATATTTGATTTCTCTTCTTAGAATTTTTAATACTGATGGAAGGGGAAATGTGCTCGTTATTCCCTTTGTTAATCATTCTTGTCCAGCAAGATCCGGACGAGAAAAGGGCAAATCTGATAGAGGTTTTGCGTTGACCATTACGGGGAGCGGAACTACACTACACAACCACCGAAAAAGAATTTACACGGACTGAAAAACCCGGTGGGACGCCTCACGAGGTGGGCGATATATCTACTGCAACATAATATGATAGTAGAATATAATCGTGGGACGACGAATGAGGCTCCCGACGCACTGTTGCGAATACATGACGTCGAAGTCGCTCCCTTCGGTGGGGAAAACATGATCGAGGAAACGATTCAGGCCCGAACTCAATTATAACGTATTTGCGATCAGGATATGGTAGTACATATGATCGTATTTGGCAGAAATATTCTTGGACATGCATGTCCAGAGACGTCAAATCATATGTCGAAGACTGCGAAGTTTGCATGAAGGTTAAATTCAATTGATTGAGAAACGAGCAGCGTCGACTAGGCCGATAGGCGCACCAGCCAGCGCCTACACGTAGGCAACCCGACCAACACTTTCTCTCTAGCCACGACGCACGCGAGCGGGCCGGCGCGAACTTTCTCGCAAGCGCTCACGCCCTTAGAACTCTATAATAGACGAGGGCGCCCGGCACTGAACAGCGAACCTCTCGGGACAGATCCCTTCTGATCGTGCCATACAAGCACAGTCCACGCATCGGGCCAGATCCTCGCTGATCGTTGCCTCTACTGCAGGCCCATACACGAGAACCGACGCTCGCCATTTTTGCCTAGCGGTGGTATAGTCATCGAGGACACGACCCCTCGGGACCATATCGAGGAGAGCACTCGCTTGCCAATCCTCGTCGAGCAAACATCGCTGCCGTGGAAGCCAGTCCCCTTGCTGGGACCACAAGCACCATTGACTCGACCACCTGCTTGCCTGTTGTGGCCGCTAGACCCTCGGCGGAGACGCTGGACGTCACCGCGCTGGACCATCGAGCCTACTCCGCACTCACCACTGCCAGCCACTCCACCACAGCGACGCCGAGCTTCAGCAACCAGCAGCGGCACTCAGACCAGCAGTTGGCCAGCAACCAACCAGGCCTGCCAGACTTCCGATCTCTCCGGTAGTGAGTGGGAGACTGCACAACCCCTCGGGTCTCAACGACCAACGAACGAGGACCAGCCTCCAAGACCAGTCCGAGTCCGGTGCAGCTCGCTAACTCCACCTCACACTCCGGAGAGGACTCCGTCACCCGAAACGCCGGCCGAATCCTGCACTCCCCCCTTGCCAAATTCCTGCCAACGGACCAAAACGCTGCCCAGCCTAGTCTGGCGGCCCAAACTACTGTAATTATTATTAAATGCTTAGGAAATAAAAGAAGAAAATATCTGGAAATCGAAGAACAATTATTGGCGAACCACCCATCGTCGCGGCCGTCCCGATTTTCTGCAGTCCACTCGACTCACCCTGACGTATTTCGAAACATCAATCAAAAACCTATGAAAGGGCCATTAACGACGAGATCCTTAATCAGACCATATATACTTTAGGCCCTTTTACCCGCTCAAAGAAAGGTAACGCGTATATAATAGTCGTCCAAGACCTTTACACGAAAGTTGTGGAATTGTTTCCCGTGCGCAATCAAACCGGCAAAATCGTAGTAAAAATACCCGAACCCATATTTGATAAAAGGGGGATAATTCCGGAGTCAGTTATCTTTGACAACGGTACAGCGCCGCTAGCGCACCCACAATCTAACCCGGTGGAATACGTCAATAGAACCGTAAAGCCTATGATCGCTGCATTTATAAAATCCGATCAAAATACGTGGGACGAAAATTTGTCGAAACTCCAGCTTGCGTATAACACCGTGCCACACTTGGGTAGTAGAGTCTCCCCATTCTATCTAAATCATGCTCGGGAAGCCAACACAGACTCTAGTAAGCGCACCTTTAGTGGCACTCAAACGGTGTCAGACGAGATGATAAATAATTGGATAGAGAGAATTGCTAAATTCAACGAATTACACCATGAAGTGGAAATTCGGGTAAAAAACTACAGCGATAAACGTCTTGCTACAGTCAATCAGAATAAGACAAAGCCAATTGGCAGAAAAATCGGCGCAGAGTTCTATTATCAGAATAAAAAATTGAGTAACAAAGCTGAAGGATATTCTTCTAAACTGGGCCATAGATATCTGGGGCCAGCAATTGTTAAACGGGTAATAGGGCCAATGGTCGTTGAATTAGTCGATAAGAACGATAAGAATGTCGGAAAATATTATGTAACCGATCTGAAGTTCTCGCGGCGAAAACTAAGTCACCGTTGAAGACGATTCACACAGCGGAATCGACAATTACTTTGGACGAGGGTTTTTCGTTCACCGGCACGTTCGAGATCGTTGCGACCACTACCGTGATCGAGGGCATCTCGAAATAAAGCAACTTAGCGGGTATCCCGCAATCCGTGTACTGATCGGGCACTCAAATATTGAGCCAAAATTCCCTTACGGAATTCTTCGGAAGCGAGCCGCTATCCTTTTTATCCACAGAGTATGGACGTGGCGGATCGGCGAGGCAATAGTCAGTCAGCCGTGACGGGAACATCGCTGGTAATGTCAATCGCCGTTCGAGAGAGTACCGTTTCAAAACCTGCTCGCATAATTTTCATATTGCTCGTCTGCAAGGTTAAAACCAGTTTATCTAATCCAGTATTCGAAAATCGATAAAAATCGATGAATCTCAATTGCAATAACGTTCTTTCGCAGATCTTAATAGTCTTTGTGAAAGCAACACATTGTTCCACAGTTGGAATAATTTATGTACGACCTGCAAGCCATGTGACTACTTCTTTTATCAAAAAGTGCGCATCATAATTACTCAAATTGTAAAAAACGATTGGAATGATTTGCAGGTCTCTGTAATTTTGATTACAGCTCACATATGCCGAACCTCGAAAACATCCCGTAAAATGATTATGATCGCGCACTCGCACTTGTCCGTCGACAATTTTTTTTTCCCGTATGAGACAATGTTCAGTCTCGAAAAATGTATTTTCTTCATCGGCACTCATTGTCATTTTCATAGGATTTTTATAGAAATGTTCAACCACGTCTATGATTTTTTTCAACTCATATATAAACTATTCTGCACAGTTTGTTCCTCAATACGCATTGTATTTGCATAGCGTTCGATCGAAATTTGAATGAAAGTAATAACCCACGCTGTAAGGTGTATGCTTTTGATACGCATACGTGTTAAGGTCAACGTTGGCATCAATATTCTGTAAAAGACACTCGAAGTCGGTGTAAATTATGAACGTTAGCGGCAATTTTCTTCGGAAATTTTTGAATTTCAACTATAGTTGATCAGCGTTTTCCCTCATAGGTAGATCAATCCGGCACTGATTCATTTTAATACAATCTGAATAGTGGGTGCTCAGTACTGCCTCATTTGTGAAATAATGTAAACATCCGAAAACATAAAAATTATAGAATTAATTTATTTTCCAAAGTTAATAATAATACTTGTTCATATAAATTTTCATCATACCTGTTGCAAATATACAGGGTGAGGCACATAAAGTGTTACAGAGCAATAGCACTCAAACTATTGGTCATATCCAAAAATATTTCAGACAAAAGTTTCAGTGTTCGAGAAGGCCGTCATACTGGACCACCCTATTTTTTTTATCGGTGGAGGCGCTGAAGCTACGTCAAGGTCAACTCCACTTTTTTACATGGAACCATGTATTTTTTTTCGATGACATGATTACCGATTTTAAGACGAATTCAGCGACATACCTACCTACCTACAACACAAGGTCATTCTAGTCACGCAAAGTATGAAAATAGTCGAAAAATCGATAAATATAGGAGTAATCACTTTTAAAGGATCCACTAACCTTGGTTTGGGTCTAGCTACAGAAGATGCTCGAAGTGATGACCCTCGACTTGTAAACACTTGTTTGATCGCTTTTTTCATTTCTTACGATATCTATAGCCCAAGCGAAACATGCGGCATCATTAGATTGTACATTAACTAACGCATGTTTGCGTATAATCTGTTGGGGCATTTTCACAAAACATGATCCACTCATTAGGTGACACTTGTTAATGTTTATCAATAGATTGATGATCTTGAATAACGCTCATCCACTGTCGCGCTCTTGAAACTCCTGCAAAGATGTCAAGATAGGTGCAATGAACTTTTCAGAATATCATTTTTCAAGATTTGTCGCTACCAACAATACCGAATTTTTCGTTGCCAAACTATTCACATCAATCTCCTCATTTGTAGTAATCCCAAAGTGCGGAGCGTCATTTGTTTCAGTATGATGTGTGATATTAAATTTAGCATTGAATATGGCATTTATCTTTACACATTAATGATGATTCAGGTTTTCACGCACATTTTCAAAGACCAATCTCTTAGAATTCAATAAAAATTATCAAGGATCGATGTGAGTCATGTTTATCACCATACCAGTGGTAATAGGAGTTTTAAATGGAGATTGTAGATTTTCCCATTTGAGATAAGGTGATAGTGCTCTTGGCCGATTTTTTTAAACTATTGCCACTTGATCGACTGCGATATTCGGATGTGGTTCGCTTTTTCAAGCATTTTAATCGAGCAATTAATGCGAGTATACACTGTTTGTATCCAATTGAACTATTGGTTTTATTGCGAAAATTTTGTGAAAAATAGTAATGCATTCGTTACATTATTTCAGCCACTTTTACAAACTTATTTCATTTTTAACATATTTCAATTGTTTCTTCAAGTTTGTTTCCATCCGACGCGATAGCTTAGCTCCCCATACCTTCTCCGACATTTTTTTCTATTTTACACGACGGGGCAAATGCCAGAAGCGGCGAAAATATGTACTTGCACACATGCGCACGCACATACATTCACACTATAATCATTCTCATTCAAAGTAGCCCGTCACGTATTCACGCAAGGTACGGAGCGATTGGAATGAGGTTTCTTTTTCCTCGCTCGAACGTGTTAATGAATTCGCCCAATCTTGATTATTTTTATCATAAAAATATAATAACATCGTTGTTAGACGAGTCAATTTGTCAACTATATGCTCTACAGAACATTCAATTTAAAAAATCGATAAATTGAATATACCAGATTTTACGAGTATATCATTAAATTCATCATACTCGTAGTAGTTATTCCCGATAATGAAATATAATTTACCATCAGCATATCTAAAGACTGAAAAATTCGTTTGCGGAGTTATGGCAACACCTTTAAACAGATCTAGTGCAAAAATATACCTTTGCGGTGTGAAAGTACATTCGCCCGAATAAAGAACCCAGAAACTATCATGAAAAACATATGTTTTACCAGTATATGTTACCACCGCTGCTTTTATACTGTCCTCCTTAAAGTCCGAGTCAAATACATTTTAATATGATTTTGGCCAATCAGGTAAAAGTTTTAAGGTATCTCGATAAAAAACGTAGATATAATCGTCGGCAAATAGCGCTACATCACCGGGCGGTCTTTCATACATAGCTGTGATAGTTATAAAAAATTTCAGCAAGAATCGCAGCCAAAAATGAATTAGTTGAGGCTATTCATATTTCTTATCCGATAAGTTTAAGGGCCACGCCCATTATCCATATAAAATGTACATTCGTTTTCGCCAGATTAAACATTTTAATTCCGATGAATTAGGAGTCCTCAGTTGGAGTTGTCACTTGATGTGTTTCGTCACTGCTTATTTCAGTTTTCGGCGTGGTAATATTGGGTGAAGGTATGCTTTTCCGTTAATGCTGCAGTGATAACAGATTCTTTTTTTTCCGTTCATGCGGTAGTGGTAACAGATTCATTTTTTTCAGAGTATAAATATTCAGTCCCATTTACATGGTCCACACTGAATGGAAATACTTTTGTATTATTGAATTCGTAGTAATATGGTTGCATTAGAGAAATTTTAGCGAGTGTATGCCCTAAACCTAATACATGCCCGATTTCATGTAACACCACCCAGTAAAGACTAATATTTTTAGATGGTAACTCGCCCAATCTCATGGCCCATTTAATATCGCTGGTTAAGTGAATTTCTTTCACAGAATTGAATCGATCGGGGCTGTATCCATGGCCTAATATATCTCCAGTCAATACATATCCACAGATTCACCTCAAAGAAATGAATGAATGAGTCGATGACCCGAATGAAATAATAATAGCGGCTTTCGATCCTAGAAATGTTTGTTGGAAAATTAGTTTAGAGACGTTGGACCATTGATCGAAAGCTTGTTTCGCTGTTACACGTTGCTGCTGAGTTGCCTGATAGAAATGCCATTTTATAATTTTCTTTCGCCATTTGTGACCCGTCACTGAATAATCGAAAACGTTGTCAATGTTGGCACTTCGTTTCCGCTGCATGAAACCCTTCGTTGGACCATTCATTTCTCCATCCATTGGTAAATTCCAAACGTTTGAGTTTGGAATTCCAATGTGTCGAGCTTAATGGGAATCACTTCGAACATTTGTTACAATAAATTTTCTGCCCAAAAAATTCAATTACTTTATTCGGATATTCTTATTGCCAATAAGTAGTATAGCTAGGCCGAGTCCCCCATGTAGGGATCTACCTTACCGACGGTCGGTAGGGTAGATTCCTCAGAAACTTACCTTACCAACGGTCGGTAATGTAGATTCCGTAGATACACCACTCGCAGAGTCCCAGAAACCTACCTTACCGACGGTCGGTAAGGTAGATTCCGCCGCAACCTTCCGGCGGTAGAGTTCCCCCTCATGTGGGAATCTACGTTACCGATGGTCGGTGAACCTACCTTGCCCCCCTCTTGGAAATCTGCCGCCGGCCGGTAATGCAGATTCCCCCGTCTGACGACGGCAAAGAAGCTTTTGGCGCAAGGTTGCCCGAGCGATCAGGACACCTCTTGGCGCGAAATTCAAACGCGAGGTAGCCTGATACCAGCGATCAGGATACCTTTTAGCGCGAAATTCAAACGCGAGGTTGCCCGAGCGATCTGGATAACTTTTGGCGCGAAATTCAAACGCGACGTTGCTCGAGCGATCGGGAAACCTTTTGGCGCGAAACGCGAGTTTGCCCGAGCGTTCGGGATACCTTTTGGCGCGAAACGCGAGGTCACCCAAGCGATTGGGATACCTTTTGGTGCGAAATTCAAACGCGAAGTTGCTCGAGCGATCGGGATACCTTTTGGCGCGAAGTGCGAGGTTGCCCGATACCAGCGATCGGGATAGTTGCTATCAGGATAGTTGCTATCAGGATAGTTACTATCAGGATAGTTGCTATCGGGATAGTTACTATCAGGATAGTTGCTATCAGGATAGTTACTATCAGGATAGTTGCTATCAGGATAGTTACTATCAGGATAGTTACTATCAGGACTCATGACCATCTTCAGGCGGCAGATTGTCGTAGGTATCTACCGTCGGTAATGCGACCCAGACGCGAGGTTGACCGATACCAGCGATCAGGGTATTTACTATCGAGACTCATGCAACGTCTTCAGTCAGCAGATTCTCGCAGGTATGTACCATCGTTAATGCGACTCCTACCGACGGTCGATAGTTTCTTGTAGGAATCTACTGACCGTCGGTAATCCGGAATCTACCGACTGTCGATACAGCAGATGCCCGCCGGCATGGTAGGTTCCTACCTTACCGACCGTCGGCACGGCAGATTCCTGCCGCACAATGCCGGCATGGTAGGTCCCGACCTTACCGACCGTGGGGTGGTGGCGGTGGCAGGGGGTTACAACTTTCGATATTTTGAGCCTATGCCTCTATCGAATACTTTAGACCCATACTTTTCCGGAATGTTCTGTGCATATATTTCTCCTGAATATTCTATGTCTATCCCCCCCCCCGCCCCCGGCTCGTGTATAAAAGAGCGTCAGTGACGACAGAACTTTAGTCTATTTTGAGTAATGACGGAGTGCACAAGGTAAGTCTCTCTCACTCTTTTCCTATGATTTCTTTTGTTTCTCTTTTCTAATGCTACTCTTACGATCTTTCAAGTGGCGTAATCCTTTGTACTGCGGGTGTGGCAAGGATCATGGGCCGGACCCTCGTTTTCAGCGTGCGATCCTACATTTGCCACTCCCACCCTTCGCTAAGGGATTAAATGAAGCGAAGGCGGAGCTAGAAAAAGACCTCTATTTGTCTAGCGAGGAAGAAGGCACAGCCCCTCCGTCTACAGACGCGAAGAAAGAGAAGAAGATAAAACCGTCTTTGGGGGAAATGCGGCGAAAAATTATTCTTTGTTCTCCCCCGAAAACTTCTCCCTCCTCTCAACATCGCCGAAAGAAGGGGCAGTCGTTGGAGGGGAATAAAGAGAACAGGCCTAAGCCTGACCCGTGGGTCCGCAAGAGGACGTGTCCGTCGAGGCCTCCCATCAGCTTACCCCTCCGTAGACATATAAATAAATAAATAGATTGTTTGAGAAATAAAGAAAAAATTATTTTTGTTATTTCCAATAAATGAACATAGAAAACAATTTTTTTTTTGTTTTTTATTTCTAATTTATCCTGATAACATTTTCACATCATACACTGTTCGTAGTAGTCTTTGAGGGTGGTTGAAGTGTTTGGAATGCACTCGGTGCTCGCAAAGTCCGCTTGTCTCTGCCACTGAAGGAGCCACATTTTCAGTGCGCACGCGTTGTCAACTGCGCAGTGAGGAGGATTCCGCGCGCGTTGATGATTCGTGCACGAGATGGTCGTATTCGATGTCAATTAACGCAGTGATGGGCAGGTCAGGTCGTCGAGGTTGTACACATCGGGTAGAATCTTTTCCAGCCATATTTTCTTCTCGTAACCCTTGATATGTACCTTGCTGGCACCTCGCAGAATGTTGAAGAGAACTTCGTGGACTTCCTCGTAGGGCACGGACCCGCTGTTCCAAGTTAGACCGTGGTAATTTTGCTCCAACCACAGATTCTCGCTCTGATACTTGGCGGGCAAGTAGCTTCACCTGTGCGGCGGTTCGAAGAGGTAGACTGACGGTAGTACATCGTCTTCGAGGGCAACCACCTCTACCTCTTTGAATACGAATTCGTTGATTGGTCTCTTGAAACCCTGGAAGTCGACAACGAACTCCATTCTCGGACTAATGCTCGCGTTTCGTGGCTCGATTGTTTTATACTTTTCACTGCCCAGTATCGTCACCCCTCCACTGCTCAGCGCCAACCAATCAGCATAGTTACCCCCCCCCCCCCCTTCCACTGCTCAGCGCCAACCAATCAGCATCGTTCCGCTACTCGACAATCAGCATGCGCTGGCAGTATAAATTCGGGTCCCGATGGTCAAGCTGACACAGTTCTCTGAATCAATTGAGAGTAAAGACCCTCGAAATGTCCGCTCAATATTGCAAAGAGATTATTGCGAGTTGGGAAGAAGTGTTGAAGCTTCTACAGAATCGAGCTCCCAACGAGATTGAAGAATGGATGAAACGCTTAACCAGGGTTGTCAAGACGCTGGAACAGGCACAGACGCTAGCCACTACTGCTCCGGAGAGGCAAAAGTACTTATTTACCATTGGATGCTTGCGAGGGATTGACATCAAACTGGGACGTCTGCTGAAACGCGGTCAGGGCGTGCAGAACCCGGAGAAACTCGTAGATCGGGTTCAATGGACAGATCTGAACTCGTCCTGCAAAAATGGCATGAGGGTTGGGCCCCTCACGAACCTGAAGCCCATTGATGGGAAGTCTTTCATGAAAGACTGCATGGCTCACTCCCGCACAAAAATTGAGCATGTTCCGAGGAGCCAGGAAGCTTCAGTGAAAGTTTACGCCGTGCTGACTGCAAAATTCGTTGTGACGAAGAATGATGAAGAAGTACTGGACACGAAATTCTTCAACACGAAGGCTGCACCGATTTTCCCCACAACCGATGTTCGAGCATGGTTCATCGAGAACGTTCAAGAACCAATTCAAACGGATATGGAGGAATTTGAACAGCAAGGTTCAGGCTGGTCACTGCATTCCATCATCAACATGACGGTCCACATAAGCAAGTTCAATCCTTTGCGCGGCAGCTGTTGCGTGGATCTTCCGTTGAAGATACGGAACAAGAAGGCGTGCATCAACGTGAGAAACAATGACAACCAGTGCTTCAAGTGGGCCATACTATCTGCACTACATACCACACACCATTCAGACCGCGTTTCCGAATACAGACGGTTCGAGGCTGAATTGAACTTTGACGGGATCGAGTTCCCTGTAATGCCGCAACACATTGTCAAATTCAAGAAGCAAAATGTTGTCTCGGTGAATGTGTATATTTTGAAAAAAAGGAAGAGGAAATTCGTGGTGGAGCCTCTGCATGTGACGTCCATGAAAACGAATAAACACGCCAATCTGATTCTCGTGCAAGATCACTACGTTAACGAAGAGGAGGAGGAGGAGGAGAATGATGAGAACGAATGCTACATAATACCACGATTCCACTACGCGTGGATAAAGGACTTGTCTCGCTTGCTTTCGGCATAGTTGTCGAACAGAAACCACTCGCTTCATATCTGCGATCGATGTCTCCACTATTTCCGCAATGCAGATAAGCTGGCTGCGCATGAAATCGATTGTGCGAAAGTCAACAAGTACAAGATCTCTATGCCAAAATGGGTAAACAGGATTGTCCGCTCAAGAACCACAGCCAGAAGGAGCGAGTGCCCTTCGTCGTCTACGCCGACTTTGAGTGCCTGCTGAAACCCACCCGCGACGAAAATGCCTATCAACAGCACGAGGCATTCAGCGTGGCATACTACTTGAAGTGCAGTTACGACAATTCGCTCTCGAGGTACCGAAGCTACAGAGGCGCGAAGCCTGCGGAATGGTTCGTCACAGAACTGCGAAACCTTGCCCGAGAATTCGACGACTTTCACGCAAATCCCCGACCTATGGAGAGACTGTCGTAGCAGCAGGAGAGGGAGTTTCGCGCTGCAACTGAGTGTCACATCTGCGAGAAACCCTTGCTCAACGGTGACAGAGTTAGGATCACTGTCACCTCACAGGGAGGTATCGAGGCGCGGCGCACAACGAGTGCAACCTGAACTACCAGGACTCCCGAACGGTACCCGTGGTCTTTCACAATCTTTCCGGCTACGACTCGCACTTCATCATCCGCGAAATCGCCACGTGCTTCAAAGGTCGAGTTGACGTACTACCTCAGACTAAAGAACGTTACATCTCGTTCACGAAACACGTCGCGGCAGCGAGGTGAATTTCCGATTCATCGACCCGTTCCGTTTCATGGCATCGCCGCTGAAAAACTCGCATTGTACTTAAAGGAGCTGACGATTGTCAGGGGCGAGTTCACACAGCTTTCCGACGACAAATTCGAACTTCTCGGGAGGAAAGGTGTGTTCCTCTACGAGTACGTCGACTCACTCGCCAAACTGAATGACACCGAGCTACCGTCGAAAGAGAATGTTCACAGTACACCCAACGACTGCGACATCGTGGACGAGGACTATGAGCACGCCAAGAGAGTGTGGAACGAGTTCAGCATCACCAACTTGGACGAGTACTCAGACCTCTACTTGAAGACCGACGTACTGGTCTTGGCTGATGTCTTTGAGAATTTCCGTAACGATGCCATCATAGCATACGGCCTAGATCCCGCGCACTACTACACACTGCCAGGCTTCTCGTGGGACGCTATGCTCAAATACACTCGAATTCGAAGGTCGAATTCGAAGAGTTCGAAGCTGGAACTCTTTACCGATCTGGACATGCACATGTTCGTTGAGCAAGGAATACGAGGTGGAGTGAGTCAGTGCTCGAACCGCTACGCCCGTGCCAACAACAAGTACATGAGCGACTATGACGCGAGCGAAGAGACAAAATATCTTATGTACTACGACGTGAACAACCTCTACGGCTAGGCAATGACGCAGTCGCTCCCGTACGGACGATTCGAGTGGGTTGACAATGTCGACTTCCTCAACGTGCCAGACGATTCACCGGTCGGGTACATCCTCGAAGTGGACCTGCAGTACCCGGAGCGTCTCCACGACGCGCACAAGGACTTACCTCTGTGCCCCAAGCAGAAGAGCGCCCACGACTCAACGCAGACCAAACTCATGACGACACTGAACCCGAAGAACCGCTACATCCTGCACTACCGTAACTTGGAACAGGCTCTCGAACACGGACTGGAGCTCAAACGCGTCTATCGAGTCTTGAAGTTCAAGCAGAGTGCGGGGTTGAAACCCTACATCGAGCTGAATAGCGAATTGCGCAAGAGGGCGCGAAACGACTTCGAGAAGAATCTCTTCAAGCTGATGAACAACGCGGTTTTCGGCAAGACGATGGAGAACATGCGCAAACACGTTGACGTCGAGCTCGTGAACACGTGGGTCGGACGTTACGGAGCCGAGGCACTCATCGCCAAGCCCAACTTTCACTCGTGGCGATACAGCTCAGCAAGATCGAGGTCTATCTCAACAAACCCATCTACGTCGGCCTGAGCGTACTGGACTTGTCGAAGATTCACGTATACGCCTTTCACTACGATTACATAAAGCGAGAGTTTTGCGATCGCTGCAAGCTCCTCTACACCGACACCGACAGTCTGCTGTACGAGATTCGTTGCGACGACATATACGACATCATGAAACATCATCGAGAGATTCGATACTTCGGATTACCCGCAGCACAACCAGTTTGGCATGCCACGAGCCAACAAAAAGGTGGTTGGCCTCATGAAGGACGAGTGTAAGGCAGCGTCATGACGGAATTCGTTGGCTTGCGCAGCAAAATGTACAGCGTCCGAGTCGAGAGCCGTGATCGTGTGAAGCGGGTGAAGGGTGTGAAGAGGGCGGTAGTCGAGGCGAGCATCACCTTCGATGACTTTGTGCACTGCCTCCGGGAGAAATCGACACTGCACAGGCAGCAGTGTCTGATCAGATCGCGCTTGCACAAAGTGTTCACCGAGAGGCACGTGAAGGTGGCGCTCAGTGCTAATGACGACAAACGCATCCTCCTCCCCGATACCACGGACACGTTGCCGTGGGGGCACTTTAGAGCCCCACCACCGTGATCGCGCGCGCGCAGTGGAGGGGATAGCGGGTATATGAGCATCGTGCTGGCAGCCGTTTGCCTCAGACATCATGGACAGCCTCGAGAAGCTCAACAAAGTCGCTCTGCTCGAGGATTTCCTGCTTACGAAGAAACTGGCAGCGTTGGGTATAAACAGCATATACTGTGTCACCGAGCTGAGACAAGTCACGACGAAGTACGGCCTGATAGTCGTAGCCACCCTCGATGACGAGTGCCAAGTCTTTCTGCCTAAACGCATCGCGGACGTATTCGTGAAGGATTCGAAGATGTACGAGCACATGGTACAACGAGTCACGGACGGACAATTGCTCCTGAAGTACTTGGGTGGCAGCGAGGCCAAGATGAATCAAATTGAATTCAGCATCGATCATAAATAATAACAACACACAATGTAAAAGCATTTCTTTATTGAATAATACATGTTCAAAACCATTATGAATAATCAGTCTTGTTTATCCAGCTATTGTGCGAATATCCAAACCCAGCCATTTGACGTAGACTCTGTCGCCACGCTTCTTCAACACTCTTTCCACGAGATACGTGTCGGGGTGCTGGACTCGCAGAAGCTCCTCCTCATAGAAACCACCGGCAATGGGCTTGTCTTGGTAGTCCTTCAGCCTGTATGTCACCGGCACGGTCGTCGACATCACTCGACTCACCGTGAAAATTTCCGTCGTCCAGTTGGGCGTGTAGCCTTTCTCGAAAACGTGCTTATTCTTGCTGGCTCGCACCTTGTCACCGATTCGGAACTTGGGCGCTTTGCGACTTTGACGATCGCGAGGCTGTAGCAACAAAGTTTCAGTGTTGGTTGTCACTTTGTTCGGCTTCATTCCGATAGTGCGATGTTTACTGCTGTTGTATGCTGCTACGAGATCGGGCAAAATGTCGAGCCATTTGTAGGAACCGCGCAGACTGAACTGCAGCCACATCTTGTTTTTGAGTGTGCGATTGAACCGCTCGACGATGGATGCCTTGAGGTTGCTGTACGTCGAGTAGTGATTGATGCGATATCGACTCACGAGGCTCTTGAAGGACGCGTTGTAGAATTCTTTGCCTCGATCAGTTTGGACATTCGTGGGTACTCGACCCTGTCGTAGCATGAGTTCCATGGCTGCAGCGACATCGTTGCCGGTCTTCCGCTTCACGGGAACGGCCCAGGCAAACTTGGACAGCACGTCGATGATGGTGAGCAGATACCTGACACCGCGGTTTTCCCGAGCGTATGGCTGCATCTCCACGAGATCGGCCTGCCACGTCTCGTCCATTCCTCGCACGTCAAACTTGCGTCACGGATACTTACGTCGTGCGGGTTTGTGCACCTCTTTCACCAATCTCCGATGTTTGTCCTCCATGCCTCGTGTCTAACGTTTTAATGGCCTCGGAATTGCGCGTGGCCAACTCTAGAGTCGTTTCAACCTTTACGTCGATAGTTCTCAGTCTCTCGTTCACTTGATTCTGTAGAATCTGTACGTTCAGTTGCGGATCGTCAAAATCCTCTCTCAGCCGAGCAGTGATGTGAAACAATTCGCTCAGCGTACTTCGAATCAGAGCTTTCGCGAGACTCAGATTGACCGCGTCGTTAGGTTCACTCGCTTCGGCAACGTTGCACAATCTTTTACCCTCTACATCGTACTGTCCACCGGTGGTGAGCTTGAATCCAAAGCCGGGAGGACCTCGCGTACCGCCCTCAGTTCGTCCCAGCTGGCGTCCGAACACGTCGAAACTCATTGTTCAACTGAGGTTGTGGCGCCTCTTGCTCCGGCTATATGACAATACCGGCCTCACGCAGCTCCTCAATGATCGAGATGATCTCGTTGATGTGACTCGAATTGCCGGCCGATCACTCGGCCAGCAGCAGACGCAGTTGATCGACGAGCTCGTTCGGGTTGTCCCAGTACACGTAGTCCATTCGCGTATTCCTTCGCGCGATCTTGTACCGAGGCAACGCACCACCACCGGTGAATGACCTCTTGGCCGTAGCACCGACCAAGGGTGCCGCCCAGTCCCTGTACTTGCTGTTATTTTTTCTGTGAATGACCTCGTCCGGATTGTAGTGTTTCTTGTGTACGTTCGTTGTTTGCAGGATTTTCCCATAGATATTCTTGTCTTCCACGCTCACGAGATGTGCACTGGGTTCCTTCCTGAAAAGCAGTTCGACCAAGCCGAAGCTCGACCGATACTCTCTATCACCCACAATCACGTTTTCGTTCTCGAAACGTATGGGTGAGTCGCCGATCATTGTGCTACCGTCTGGCAGCTTTAGAACCCCGTAAGTCGTGTCGCGATACTTTTTTCGATTGGTGTTGAGCATGTGAAGATATTTGTCGAGCGCAGGAATCTTTGTCCGCTTCGACTCTTCCTGCGTGTCATAATATTCGTCGTCCACTGCGGGAGTCGTTTTCCAAAGATATTCGTCGTCGACTGCGGGAGTCGTTTTTTGCACGGGAGGATATTCGCCGACTGCGGGAGACATTTTCTGCTCGGGCCATTCTTCCTGCACGTCGCCGTACGCGCTTTTGAAGGAGGTTTCGATCTCATCGTCATCATGAGACACCTCCTTCTTCTTAGGCAACGTGTGTCTGGCGTCGATAAGACGTTCGAGAGGCTCGACGATTGGCTTGAAAGTTTCGTCCAGAGCTCTCTCCATCGTTTGCTTGTTCACCTTGAGAAGCGTGTACTTGCGCTTAATCGCATCCCTCAGTTTCTCCATCTGGCTGAGCGTCTGTTTCTCGTGACGGAACTCAGCCGTCACATTGTCGCTTCGACCGCCCATAATGCACTGCGGGGGAATCACGCCGTGCGTGATATATTTATGGCAAAGCGGTCGAAGCCCTTTCTGTACCTGCCACAGTCGAGTCCGCCTCCACGGTCGATTACCAGAAATCCGTGACTGGAGTCGTTCCAGCAGGTCGAACACAAGTCTCTGAACTGCGCGTACGACATGTCCGTATTCACGTGATCGTCATATATGTGTCGGAGGCTCATCTCGTCCTGCTGAAAGATCGCCAACAGATTGACGTTATCACGCACCAGGTGCTTGGGGATCTGAGCGTACGATTGACCCAAGTAGAAGCAATCGATGTTCTTGTGTCTACCCATGCAGTAGAAGGCTCTGACGTTCTGTTTCTCGCAGGCTATATCGTCGAATACGATGATGGAATTGGGACGCGCGCCCGCGGGTGATACGACTAGATCGTGTTCGCTGAATGCAAAGTATCCGATACCCTCGAGCGATGCGAGCAGTCTCTCGAGCAGTTTGTACTTTGGCTGATTCAGTGTCTTGGAGTACACGTAGAAGTTTTCGAACCTCAAACCATCGGGATGCATGACGAGGCCTAGCAACGCGTTGGTCTTGCCGCAGTTTGACGGACCGCAGAAGACTGCGCGAATACTGGTGGGCAGTAGTTCGCCGTGTCGCGTGCGTTGTTTGCCTTCCTCAACGAGCGCATCGAAATTCATCACCGGTAGCTTGTGCACACGTTCTCGGAAATCCATGACGTACTGAGCCGTCAGGGTATAAATAGCCCGCTTATATACCCTCGACCTCATTCGCTCACTGACCGTTGCTATGCGCACAGGTCGAGGTCTCCTGAACTGGCTCATCAACAGGCTTCCGGTCGAGTTGCATATACCGGACTATCAGTACTGTGGGCCAGGCACGAAGCTAGCGGAACGCGTCGCTCGCGGTGATCCCGGTATAAATCCTCTGGACGCAGCCTGCAAGGAACACGATATCGCGTACTCGCGTAACCGTGAGAACGTTGCGGCGCGCAATTCGGCCTACCGAGTTTTGGTAGATAGGGCTTGGCAGTGCGTGTTGGCAAGAGACGCCAGTATTGATAAGAAACTTGCCGCTTACGTGGTGGCAAACACCATGAAAGCCAAATCGAAATTCGGTATGGGCCTGAAGAAGAAAAAGCGAAAGTCCGTCATCGCGCTTTCCAAAGTAGTGAGAGCCGCCTCACGATCGACCGGAAGTAATTCTCGCGAAGTCATTCGATCGGCGCTCAAGAAAGCTCGCGAAGCTGTGAAGCAAGCTGGCGGAAGGAAGAAGGTGTCAGTGCCACGCGTACTGCCCGTCCCGAAGAAAGTGGGCGGAGTTTTGCCGTTCCTCATTCCCTTGTTTGTCGGCTTGAGTGCTACGGGAGCGCTGATAGGTGGCGCTACGGGTGTGGTAAAAGCTGTAAATACAGCTAAAGCCGCCGAGCGTCAATTGCGAGAGAATCGCAGACACAACGAGACGATGGAAGCTATCGCTCTCGGTAAGGGGCTCTACCTCAAGCCTCACAAAAAGGGATTTTATATACATGTGGAGGCGCGCGAAAAAAAAACTTCCCCAAGCGTCCTCTAACGGACGCTGACCTGCTGAAATACGCGCAGAATATTCCGCACTTTCGCGGTGTATTCATGAGAAACGATGTGCCGAGGGATGGGCCGCATTATCGCGAATCGGCCATCATCAATCTCGACGACAAGGAAGGACCGGGAACGCACTGGGTGGCCTATCGAAAGAATGACAACAATGTCCTCTACTCTGACAGCTTCGGCGATCTACAACCACCTCGAGAACTCCTGAACTATCTCAGAGTCGACGAGGTCAAGTACAATCACGCGAGATATCAGGATTTCGACACATACGAGTGCGGCCATCTTTGCCTCAGATTCTTGTATAACCAGTTGTAAGAGTGCCCGCACAGTTAGTCACGCCTGATCCAGCATGGAAGACTCATTGACCCTCAGCCTGTCGGGAACCTCATCGTTACTGGAGGCGCAGTACGTCCCGCCAATCGAACTCTCACCCAGCAAGAACTACGTTCTCGGACTAGTGGAATTCCTCTCGTTCAATTCCGTACCCAACATCGATATCGGGAAAAACAAGTTTTACGCAGGTGACGAGGTGATTGCGTTGCCGACGGGAAGTTACGAGATCGAAGATATTGAGAAGTACTTGCAGGACGTGCTTGCGCGAAAAGGCATCTCCCTCAACCTCAAGCCCAACAACAACACGCTGCGTAGCGGTCTCAAGTGCAACCGAAGCGTGGATTTTCGACCGGGAGACCCCATCGCTAACCTGTTGGGTTTCGCTCCGCGCGAGCTGTCACCCAATACAACGCACAGCTCGGACTTGCCGCTAGCTATTCTCCGAGTCAACGCACTGCGAGTCGAGTGTAACATCACGTCCGGGGCGTACATCAACGATCACAGGGCTCACACGATCCACGAATTTTTCCCGGCAGTACCGCCAGGATATTAGATCATCGAAGTTCCCTCACAAGTAATTTACCTCCCGATCGCCGTCAAAGTCATTGACCACGTGCAATTGCGCATAGTCGATCAGGACGGAAAACTGGTGAATTTTCGCGGTGAAATCATTACTATCAGACTGCACATCAAGGAAGCCAAGTAGAGGGACGTCATGGGTATTGTATACAACAACACCAAGATCGGACAGGGCTATAAAAGAGCGTTACCATGTTGCCCGAGCATCAGTCGTCGATGAGTGTCGAAAACGCTAACACGTCGCAACATTCAGTTCCTGAGAGGCCTCGGACTCGTTGTCGTTGGTGGAAGAGAGTAACTTGCGTGATATTTTGCTGCTGGAATGGAAGAGACGTTAAACGTTCACTCGCCCGTCGTATTCGACGAGTCCGTAACGCATTATGAGATTCATGCGCATCAACCGTATACTTCATCGAGCTTCGCCAACAGCGACGAGATTCGCATATCCATTCAGCATCAGGACCTGTGCGTTCTACCGGCACGAAGCTCGCTGCACGTCTGTGGTAGACTCAGCAAAACGAACGGAAATCCAGTCACGGCGACAAAGTTGGCTAACAACGCCATCTTGCATCTGTTTGAGGAAATTCGCTACGAGATCAATGCCATAAAGATCGACAGGAGCAAGAACGTTGGTCTGACGAGTCTCATGAAGGGCTACGCTTCGTTGAGCCCCGGTCAGATGTCCATCATGGAAAACTCGGGCTGGCGCGATGTCGAAGAGACGAAGCAACTGACGGACGACAGGGGATACTTCGATGTATGCATACCGCTCGCCATGATTCTCGGCTTCGCCGAGGACTACCACAAGATCGTCATCAACACGAAGCACGAGCTGATTCTCACGTGATCGAGGAACGACACGAATGCGGTTATTCAAACAGCCCTCGAGAATGGCGTCACCGAGAAATTCAAGATTGAGATCGCTAAGATAGAGTGGCTGATGCCTTACGTGATGCTGTCGACTAAGCACAAAATACGTCTGCAGAGTCACATTGAGAAGGACATCACTATGTGTTTTCGCATGTGGGAATAGTACGAATACCCCATGCTTCCAAACACGACGAAACACGTTTGGACAGTCAAGACGTCGAATCAGCTGGAGAAACCGCGCTTCGTCATTCTCGCCTTCCAGACGAATCGAAGAGGCGTTCGAACGGCAAACGCTAGCCGCTTCGATCACTACGCAATAACCAATGTGAAACTGTTCCTCAATTCGCAGTGCTACCCATACGGCAATCTCAATCTCGACGTGTCACGCAACCAGTACGCTCAGTTATACGAGATGTACGCCAGCTTCCAGACTGCGTACTACGGCAAGGAGGCGGAACCCATACTGGCAAGGACAAACTTCATCGCGCATGCTCCACTCATCCTGATCGACTGCTCAAAACAGAACGATGCGCTCAAGCAGGCACCGGTCGACGTTTGTATCGAACTGGAGGCTGATTTCAATTTTCCCGCGGGAACTACAGCCTCCTGCCTCATTTTGCATTATTGCATCGTGGACTACAATCCAATAAGTGGGGATGTGAAGCGACGCCTCTAGAGTGATGGAGGGGATTCGAAATCCGCCTATAAAAGACGCTCGCGTCAAGCGTTCATCATCATTCGCAATAATGGAGTACGTGGTGGATACACAGGGCTTCCAGCGTGACAACAACGAGTTCGCGGTCAAAGAACTGGCAGTAGCGCCGCTCAATGCGGACGTGCAGCCGCGGATTTTCCTCTTCGAACCACCGACACCGTGGCACGATCTCCCAGCCAGGTACAAAAGCATAAATTTGTGGCTCGAACGCAACTATCATCGTCTCGGCTGGAACATGGGAGAAGTGCCCTACTGCGAGATCGAGAACGTGCTTCGATCGGTTCTGCACAACACGAGCACCATCTACGTAAAGGGACAGCAGAAGCAGCAGTTGCTCGAACGTTTTGGATTCGATGCGAGCGACGTCGTGACGTGCCCTTCGCTCAGGAGGTTGAACAAAGTGACGGCATCCTGTCCACACCACGATTCACCCAACTGCGCACTTCAAAATGTCCTGCTGTTGAGGAAGTTTCTTCGAGAGAGTCTCCCGTCCGTTGGAAGATCGCTCAAACTGTTCCATCGCGTTGGACTTCTCTCTGCCATGGAACCCATCGACATCGCCCAGCTACCGAAGGAATTCATCGTGACCTTCGCTGCACACAGCGTCGACTTTACCTGGGATAAATTACCCGAATCCCTGAAAAGTGACCCCGAAGTCGTCGAGTGTCTACAATGCCGCGAACACGTCGAAAACAGTTTGCTTGAACCACCACCACTCAGAAGAGAATGTAAACAATGTATCTTGAATTCTTAATAAACATAAGTGTGTTTGTAATCAAGCGTGTGTGTGTGTGTCACTGAGTATCCCAACGTCAACTATCGCGTTTGAACTTCCCGCCTTTGTCAATCCGGGTCACATTACCGACGATAGATACCTACGAGAATCTGCCGATTGAAGACGTGCATGAGTCTCGATAGTAAATATCCTGATCGCTGGTATCGGGCAATCTCGCGTCTGGGTCGCATTACCGACGGTAGATACCTACGAGAATCTGCCGCCTGAAGACATTCATGAGTCCTGATAGTAACTATCCTGATAGCAACTATCCTGATAGCAACTATCCTGATAGTAACTATCCCGATAGCAACTATCCTGATAGTAACTATCGTGACAGCAACTATTCTGATAGCAACTATCCCGATTGCTGGTATCGGGCGACCTCGTGTTTCGCGCCAAAAGGTATCCCGATCGCTCGAGCAGCTTCGCGTTTGAATGTCGCGCCAAAAGGTATCCCAATCGCTCGGGCGACCTCGCGTTTCGCGCCAAAAGGTATCCCGAACGCTCGGGCAAACTCGCGTTTCGCGCCAAGAGGTGTCCGGATCGCTCGGGCAACCTCGCGTAGGGATCTACCTTACCGACCGTCGGTAAGGTAGATCCCTACTGGGGGCTCGGCCTAGCTATACTACTCCAATACTATCACGATTTCCCGTTTTTACACGTGTAGTTTGGTGAAAAATAATTTCAAGGTCATGATATCATAGGTCGTTAGATTCGTCTGAATATCAGCTACAACGTCTTAATAAAATAAGAACATGCTCCCATTCGAAAAACCATTAATGACCTTCAGAACGCAAAAACTATGATCTTAACAAAAATGAATTTTTCACCGCTGTATCGGCCCTTCGAAATCAATCAAATTACCTCCTGACATTTTTTTCGTCACTCTAAAGGCAACGGAGATATTTGGGGTGGTAACGTTAAATGGTCCACCTTGTATATACCCAGGTTCTTTGAGGGGCTCGCGCGGGGCGCCGTCATCATATAGTAACAATACGATTTTTATTTTTAGGAGATCGCCTTATTATAGCGCGCGCGTGCGTGCGTGCGTGAATGGTATAGAATAGTAAAAGTCAGCTGTTTCGTTGAATATAAGGAGGCATTGTACGAATAGTAGTCCTCCTCGAGCTTGATCATGTGGTGGTTAGGAGGCAGCTCTCGTAGTTTTACGTTTAAACCTCAAACCTGTCAAGCATTAAAAAAATGATTATAAAACATGGAGAATCGTGATGTTGAAATATATGGGAAAATATTTACCTCAAACGTAGTTATCGATGAAAATTTCACTGCTCTGCTGATTCTTCTTCTTATTTTTATTCGCCGTCTTCTTCGCCTGCTTTAATTTCGTCAGCGAGTCTTTCGCTGGTGGAATATTAATCTCGCGTTTCAATTTCCTAACCTCATGCGCCGGTGAATAATCAATCTCCTGTCGTATTTTTTTTTATTATTCTCTTTCGTCGCTATAGGATCCTATTATATTATCATTATCATCATCGTCATCGTCGTCGTCATCGCCTTCGTCATTGCCACTTCCACTGCCGGTGCAAGCAATGTCGCTCGCATATCCAGAAGTCGATGATGATTCAATAGTTGGGACTTCTTCAAAAACACAATGATTTCTAGCAGCACCCCCCCCCCCCCCCCCCCCCCAGCAGAACTTTGACACGTAGGCGTTTAAGGTCGGAAAGTATCTCAATTGGCTTGTACAAATCTGGATCTCTGGCGGAGGAGAGCCTCTGTTTAAGCCCATTACAACTTTATCTCCATAGCGGGTAGTCACTTTTCGAACTCCCGTCACATCATACCAAATATTAATAATGACTTTTTTTTAATGGTAATATTGGTAAAAATTTAGATGTTAATAGGACTCTTTAAGTAGAGTCGAGCCGTTGCCCTAGCACCGTGCTTCCTTGTGAATACGATTAGAGATAGCTCTACCAATATTTTTTGAACTGTAATGATCTCTTAAGCTTTAAACGTTATATACACCTATCCCCTCCAACTGGAGAATCAGTTTGCGGTTGGGGTTGCAACGTTTCCTCCGAAGACGGTTTCATTACACACGCTCTATTACATACATTCGCGTAGTGGCCTCGTTAACGTAGCGAGGCAACTAAAACGGTGCTTGAAACAATGGAAAAGTACCATCGTGAAATATTTACGCGCGTTCACGATGACGTTTCAACTGAGATATGCATGAATAGTCTACTACCATGCTTGATTGAATTTGGAGTTTTTAATGCGGACGATGTGAACATTCCTCGATGGACGGTATGATTCCATTTGTTAATAAGATTTTTATCAATTCAATAAAACTCCTTATAAAAATAATGCTCTATAATTTCAGGAACAATTGATAAATTATTTAGAAAGTGTGCATAATATCTTGGATACGATAAAAACCCGAAAGCCTTGCGCATTTACCAATTTAGTGCGAAGTCTGCGGAAGACGAATCACCACAAAGTCGCTAATATCCTCAAAGGATGTGGAGGGTCTAATGGGAGAGTGTATTTAAAGAAGAAAAATATCGACGTGAAAAACAGTTTGAAATACATGCCGTGCACTGCTGCTCCTAGTACATTATATTATACAGAGCCACGGGCATTAGTATTTTATATTGATAAATATAATAATGTAATAGAAACACCTTCAGAGTTCATATATTTAGTCGATAATCAGATCAACGAGTTCAGTAACTGGATAGAATATATACTGGAAAAAGGTTGGCACCGCTTCGCCTTGTTTGACGTGCCTGAATTTGGAGAATATGGATTTGACGATGTATGGGTCTGAAGTTTGCATCGTTGGAATGCAACGAAATTTTTATTTTTTTTTAATTTTGTATTTCGCCTAATCTATTGAACAGTCGGCTTCTAGATGCCTAAAAAAGATCGCGCATAACATATGAAGGGATTTCTACAAAAAGAACCTACCATTAATAAGGGGTGAAAGTTAAAAAAAACGTATCTCCCATAGTATGGAGATAGCCAAATTTTTTTATTGGCGTTATTTGTAAAGGGACCCAAAGCAAGTCTCGAAAAAAAAAAATGAACGATTTTCGTTTGCAGGAACTTACCCTTATCGGGGGGTGAAAGTTAAAAAAAATCGTATCTCCCATAGTATGGGGATAGCCAAATATTTTATGGGCGTTATTTGTAAAGCGACCCAAAATATGTCTCAAAAAAATGAACGATTTTCATTTGCCGGAACTTACCCTTATCGGGAGGTGAAAGTTGACGAAAATCGTATCTCCCACGGTATGGGGATAGCCAAATTTTGTATTGGCGTTTTTTGTAAAGGGACCCAAAGCAAGTCTCGAAAAAAAAAATGAACGATTTTCGTTTGCCGGAACTTACCCTTATCGAGGGGTGAAAGTTAAAAAAAATCGTATCTCCCATAGTATGGGGATAGCCAAATTTTTTATGGGCGTTATTTGTAAAGCGACCCAAAATATGTCTCAAAAAAATGAACGATTTTCATTTGCCGGAACTTACCCTTATCGGGAGGTGAAAGTTGACGAAAATCGTATCTCCCACGGTATGGGGATAGCCAAATTTTGTATTGGTGTTATTTGTAAAGGAACACAAAATAAGTCTCGAAAAAAAAAATCAACGATTTTCATTTGCCGGAACTTACCCTTATCGGGGGGTGAAGTTAAAAAAATTGTATCTCCCATAGTATGGGGATAGCCAAATTTCTCATTGGCGTTATTGGTAAAGCGACCCAAAATAAGTCTCGAAAAAAAAAATGAACGATTTTCGTTTGCCGGATCTTACCGTTATCGCGGGGTAAAAGTTGACGAAAATCGTATCTCCCACAGTATTAGGATAGCCAAATTTTTTATTGGCGTTATTTGTAAAGGGACCCAAAGCAAGTCTCGAAAAAAAAAATGAACGATTTTCGTTTGCCGGAACTTACCCTTCTCGGGGGGTGAAAGTTAAAAAAAATCGTATCTCCCATAGTATGGGGATAGCCAAATTTTTTATGGGCGTTATTTGTAAAGCGACCCAAAATATGTCTCAAAAAAATGAACGATTTTCATTTGCCGGAACTTACCCTTATCGGGAGGTGAAAGTTGACGAAAATCGTATCTCCCACGGTATGGGGATAGCCAAATTTTGTATTGGCGTTATTTGTAAAGGGACCCAAAGCAAGTCTCGAAAAAAAAAAATTAACGATTTTCGTTTGCCGGAACTTACCCTTATCGGGGGGTGAAAGTTAAAAAAAATCGTATCTCCCATAGTATGGGGATAGCCAAATTTTTTATGGGCGTTATTTGTAAAGCGACCCAAAATATGTCTCAAAAAAATGAACGATTTTCATTTGCCGGAACTTACCCTTATCGGGGGGTGAAAGTTGACGAAAATCGAATCTCCCACGGTATGGGGATAGCCAAATTTTTTATTGGCGTTATTTGTAAAGAGACCCAAAATAAGTCTCGAAAAAAAAAATGAACGATTTTCGTTTGCCAGAACTTACCCTTATCGGGGGGGTGAAGTTAAAAAATCGTATTTCCTATAGTATGGGGATAGCCAATTTTTTTATTGGCGTTATTTGAAAAGCGACCCAAAATAAGTCTCGATAAAAAAAATGAACGATTTTCGTTTGCCGGAACTTACCCTTATCGGCGGGTGAAAGTTGACGAAAATCGTATCTCCCACAGTATGGGGATAGCCAAATTTTTTATTGGCGTTATTTATAAAGAGACCCAAAGTATGTCACGAAAAAAAAATGAACGATTTTCGTTTGCCGGAACTTACCCTTATCGGGGGGTGAAAGTTAAAAAAAATCGTATCTCCCGTAGTATGGGGGTAGCCAAATTTTTTATTTGTATTATTTGTAAAGGGACCCAAAAGAAGTCTCAAAAAAAAAAAATGAGGGATTTTCGTTTGACGGAACTTACCCTTATCGGGGGGTGAAAGTTGACGAAAATCGTATCTCCCACGGTATGGGGATAGCCAAATTTTTTATTGGCGTTATTTCTTAAAGGGACCCAAAATCAGTCTCGAAAAAAAAATTAACGATTTTCGTTTGCCGGAACTTACCCTTATCGGGGGGTGAAGTTAAAAAATCGTATTCCCCATAGTATGGGGATACCCAAATTTTTTATTGGCGTTATTTGCAAAGCGACCCAAAATAAGTCTCGATAAAAAAAATGAACGATTTTCGTTTGCCGGAACTTACCCTTATCGGGGGGGGGGGGGGGGGTGAAAGTTGACGAAAATCGTATCTCCCACGGTATGGGGATAGCCAATTTTTTTATTGGCGTTATTTATAAAGGGACCCAAAGTAAATCTCGAAAAAAAAATGAACGATTTTCGTTTGCCGGAACTTACCCTTATCGGGGGGTGAAGTTAAAAAATCGTATTTCCCATAGTATGGGGATTGCCAAATTTTTTATTGGCGTTATTTGTAAAGCGTCCCAAAATAAGTCTCGATAAAAAAAATGAATGATTTTCGTTTGCCGGATCTTACCCTTATCGGGGGTGAAAGTTGACGAAAATCGTATCTCCGACGGTATGGGGATAGCCAAATTTTGTATTGGCGTTATTTGTAAAGGGACCCAAAATAAGTCTCGATAAAAAAAACGAACGATTTTCGTTTGCCGGAACTTACCCTTATCGGGGGGTGAAAGTTGACGAAAATCGTATCTCCCACGGTAGGGGCATAGCCAAATTTTTTTATTGGCGTTATTTATAAAGGGACCCAAAGTAAGTCTCGAAAAAAAAATGAACGATTTTCGTTTGCCGGAACTTACCCTTATCGGGGGGTGAAGTTAAAAAATCGTATTTCCCATAGTATGGGGATAGCCAAATTTTTTATTGGCGTTATTTGTTAAGCGTCCCAAAATAAGTCTCGATAAAAAAAATGAATGATTTTCGTTCGCCGGAACTTACCCTTATCGGGGGGTGAAAGTTGACGAAAATGGTATCTCCCACGGTATGGGGATAGCCAAATTTTTTATTGGCGTTATTTGTAAAGGGACCCAAAGTAAGTGTCAAAAAAAAATGAACGATTTTCGTTCGCCGGAACTTACCCTTATCGGGGGGTGAAAGTTTAAAAAAATCGTATCTCCCATCGTATGGGGATAGCCAAACTTTTTATTGGTGTTATTTGTAAAGGGACCCAAAGTAAGTCTCAAAAAATAAAAATGAACGATTTTCGTTTGCCGGAACTTACCCTTATCGGGGGGTGAAGGAGGTACGACTACTCCCTCAGAGTCCAAAAAGAGACTAAATTTATGTTACCCCACGGGTGTTCTGATTTATGTTAACTTTTGTTGAATATTCGTAGTGTCGATCCCAAAGTGCCAAATTTATGGTAAATATTTTGTTTATTGCATGTTTACTAATAAATACTCAAAAATTAGATTCTCAACGACTCTGGAGTCTTCACGACGATTTCCAAGCAGTAGCAAGATTCTGTAACTCGCTACTCAATATGTAAAAAAAACACTGGATTACGATAAAAAATAAATAAATTGAAATGACATAAAAATCGTTAAATTTGAGCTGTGTAATGAAATTACAGTTAGGACCGTTGAAATACAAATACATTTTTTTATAAAATAAATTTAAAAATAATAAATGTTTTTTTAATTCCTTACATTGAAGAATAACCATTTCCATTATATTCCAACGGTGCAAACTGTAATCTCATTACATCGTTAAAACTCAGTTTTTCCATTTTTAATTTTTTTACATAATAATCGAAAGCTATTTTTTTTACAAATTGAGGTCGTAAATCTCCAATAAAATACGACAATATAAATATATTATATAAAAAATTGATGATTTTTAACCATGTTATGAGATTAGACTTTGCTGTGTTAAAATGCAATAGAAATGATTATTTTTCAATTCCTTAGACGAAATTGTTAATATTATTATTTTATTCCTTGAGGGGTTTTCATAGCCCAAAACAAGAAACAGAAATCTAAGGAATTAAATAATAATCACTTTCGTTGTATTTCAACAGTGCGAACTGTAATCTCATTTAAATATTTCGAAAAATTTTCTATACTTTGAATATCTACAATCAGAATCGGAGAAAGAAATATTTTATATAATAATTACAAATAATAAAATGAAAGTACAAAAACGAATTTTCGCAATATTCCGACGATGCAAACTTCAACACCATACAAAATAAAACTCGGCGTGATACGTCTAGAAAGACTCGCACCTATAAACTCGAGTGAGAAAGGGCGTGAGAGATACGAAGTGTCCGCCTCTAGCGCTTGAACTCTTCAACGACTGTATATGCAACAGGCGCGGATCCATCATATCTCTCTCGCGCTTATGGGTGTGCGTCTTCCGAGGCGTACCAGGTTCATGTGTACATTGTATGGTGTTGAGTTTGCATCGTCGAAACGTAGCGAAAATTCTTTTCTATATATTCATTTTATTTATTATATTAAATATTTATTTATTTATCGTTGAAATTCAAAGTTTCTTTTTTATTAAATATTTTTATATCGTATCTTTCTTGAAGGTTTACCTCACTTTGTAAAAAAAGAACTGGATCGTTAAACAAAATAAAGAAATTCAAAATTACCAAAAAAATCGTTCTATTTTAGCGATGGTATGAAATTACAGTTTGGACTTCGAATACAATGAATTTATTTCTTCGATTACAGGAATTAAAAAATGATGGAATTTTAATTTTTCAATTTCTTAAATTGAAAAATAATCATTTCGGTTGTATTACAACAGTGCAAAAAATAATCTGATTACATCGTTGAAAGTTAATGATTTTTTCTGTAATCTTCAATTTATGTATTTTTTGTAATAATCTGAAGACTTTTTTTTCACGAATAACAAAATGAAACATTTTGTCAATGACTAGAAGAAAAACATCATAGAATTACGAACTGGGATAAAAATCATTGAATTTCAACGATGTAATAAACTGTACTCTCATTAAGTCGTTGAAATTCAAGATTTTTTCATTATACATTTTATTACTATATGTATATCGCATCTTTACGGGCGATTCGCGACCTCGATTTGTGAAAAAAAATTTGGATTATTAAAAATGACAAAAAAAGCGGTGAATTTCAACGATGTAAACAAGCTGTGATCTTATTACGTCGTTGAACTTGAACGTTTTTCTAATGATCTATTTCATTATCAATTTTTATTTCGTATCTTTATTCGAGATTCATTACCACAATTTGTAAAAAAAAATCTGGTTTATTAAAAAAACATAAATTAAAAATGACAAAAAAACGTAATTTCAACGATGTAATGAGATTACAGATCGTACTGTTAGAATACAATCAAAATTAATCTTTTTGAATTTATGGAATAAAAAAATAGTTTTACTTTTAATTTCTTTAATAAAAAAAAAAATTGTACTCTAACAGTGTTTACTGTAATCTCATTACATCGTTTAAATTGATTGATTTTGTGTTAATGTCAATTTATGTATTTTAAATAATCCAAAGCTTTTTATATTTTTATTTTCGTATTTTTTATTATTATATCAAATATTTATTCCGATTAGAGATCTTTAAAAAAAAAACTGAATTTGAACGATGTACTTCAACGTTTCTTTTTTACTATCTATTTTTATAACGTATTTTTTTATTGGATATTTATGATCTCAATTTGTAAAAAAACACTGGATTACGATAAGAAATGAATAAATTGAAATGACAAAAAAATCGTTAAATTTGAGCGGTATGATGAAATTACAGTTAGGACCGTTGAAATACAAATAAATTTTTTTATACAATCAATTTAAAAATAATAAATGTTTTTTAATTCCTTACATTGAAAAATAATGATTTCCATTATATTCCAACGGTGCAAACTGCAATCTCATTACATCGTTAAAACTCAGTTTATCCCTTTTTAATTTTTTTTTACATAATAATCGAAAGCTATTTTTTTTTACAAATTGAGGTCGTAAATCTCCAATAAGAAACGATAATAAAAATATATTATATAAAAAAATTGATGAATATTAATCATGTTAAGAGATTAGACTTTGCTCTGTTAAAATGCAATAGAAATTATTATTTTTCAATTCCTTAAGCGAAATTGTTGTTATTAATATTTTATTCCTTGAGGGATTTTCATAGCCCAAAACAAGAAACAGAAATCTAAGGAATTAAACAATAATCATTTTCGTTGTATTTCAACAGTGCGAACTGTAATCTCATTTAAGGATTTCAAAAAATTTTCTATACTTTGAATACCTACAATCAGAATCGGAGAAAGAAATATTTTATATAATAAGTATAAATAATAAAAACAAAATACAAAAACGAATTTTCACAATATTCCAACGATGCAAACTTCAACACCATACAACGTAAAACTCGGCGTGATACGTCTGGAAAGACACGCACCTATACACTCGAGTGAGAAAGGGCGAGAGAGATACGAAGTGTCCGCGCCTAGCGCCTGAACTCTCCAACGACTGTATTTGCAACAGGCGCGGATCCATCGTATCTTTCTCGCGCTTATGGGTGTGCGTCTTCCGAGGCGTACCACGCTCATGTTTACATTGTATGGTGTTGAGTTTGCATCGTTGGAACGTAGCGAACATTCTTTTCTATATATTCATTTTATTTATTATATTAAATATTTATTTATTTATCGTTGAAATTCAAAGTTTATTTTTTATTAAATATTTTTATATCGTATCTTTCTTGAAGGTTTACCTCACTTTGTAAAAAAAGAACTGGATCGTTAAACAAAATAAAGAAATTCAAAATTACCAAAAAAATCGTTCTATTTTAGCGATGGTATGAAATTACAGTTTGGACTTCGAATACAATGAATTTATTTCTTCGATTACAGGAATTAAAAAATGATGGAATTTTAATTTTTCAATTTCTTAAATTGAAAAATAATCATTTCGGTTGTATTACAACAGTGCAAAAAATAATCTGATTACATCGTTGAAAGTTAATGATTTTTTCTGTAATCTTCAATTTATGTATTTTTTGTAATAATCTGAAGACTTTTTTTTCACGAATAACAAAATGAAACATTTTGTCAATGACTAGAAGAAAAACATCATAGAATTACGAACTGGGATAAAAATCATTGAATTTCAACGATGTAATAAACTGTACTCTCATTAAGTCGTTGAAATTCAAGATTTTTTCATTATACATTTTATTACTATATGTATATCGCATCTTTACGGGCGATTCGCGACCTCGATTTGTGAAAAAAAATTTGGATTATTAAAAATGACAAAAAAAGCGGTGAATTTCAACGATGTAAACAAGCTGTGATCTTATTACGTCGTTGAACTTGAACGTTTTTCTAATGATCTATTTCATTATCAATTTTTATTTCGTATCTTTATTCGAGATTCATTACCACAATTTGTAAAAAAAAATCTGGTTTATTAAAAAAACATAAATTAAAAATGACAAAAAAACGTAATTTCAACGATGTAATGAGATTACAGATCGTACTGTTAGAATACAATCAAAATTAATCTTTTTGAATTTATGGAATAAAAAAATAGTTTTACTTTTAATTTCTTTAATAAAAAAAAAAATTGTACTCTAACAGTGTTTACTGTAATCTCATTACATCGTTTAAATTGATTGATTTTGTGTTAATGTCAATTTATGTATTTTAAATAATCCAAAGCTTTTTATATTTTTATTTTCGTATTTTTTATTATTATATCAAATATTTATTCCGATTAGAGATCTTTAAAAAAAAAACTGAATTTGAACGATGTACTTCAACGTTTCTTTTTTACTATCTATTTTTATAACGTATTTTTTTATTGGATATTTATGATCTCAATTTGTAAAAAAACACTGGATTACGATAAGAAATGAATAAATTGAAATGACAAAAAAATCGTTAAATTTGAGCGGTATGATGAAATTACAGTTAGGACCGTTGAAATACAAATAAATTTTTTTATACAATCAATTTAAAAATAATAAATGTTTTTTAATTCCTTACATTGAAAAATAATGATTTCCATTATATTCCAACGGTGCAAACTGCAATCTCATTACATCGTTAAAACTCAGTTTATCCCTTTTTAATTTTTTTTTACATAATAATCGAAAGCTATTTTTTTTTACAAATTGAGGTCGTAAATCTCCAATAAGAAACGATAATAAAAATATATTATATAAAAAAATTGATGAATATTAATCATGTTAAGAGATTAGACTTTGCTCTGTTAAAATGCAATAGAAATTATTATTTTTCAATTCCTTAAGCGAAATTGTTGTTATTAATATTTTATTCCTTGAGGGATTTTCATAGCCCAAAACAAGAAACAGAAATCTAAGGAATTAAACAATAATCATTTTCGTTGTATTTCAACAGTGCGAACTGTAATCTCATTTAAGGATTTCAAAAAATTTTCTATACTTTGAATACCTACAATCAGAATCGGAGAAAGAAATATTTTATATAATAAGTATAAATAATAAAAACAAAATACAAAAACGAATTTTCACAATATTCCAACGATGCAAACTTCAACACCATACAACGTAAAACTCGGCGTGATACGTCTGGAAAGACACGCACCTATACACTCGAGTGAGAAAGGGCGAGAGAGATACGAAGTGTCCGCGCCTAGCGCCTGAACTCTCCAACGACTGTATTTGCAACAGGCGCGGATCCATCGTATCTTTCTCGCGCTTATGGGTGTGCGTCTTCCGAGGCGTACCACGCTCATGTTTACATTGTATGGTGTTGAGTTTGCATCGTTGGAACGTAGCGAACATTCTTTTCTATATATTCATTTTATTACTTTTTATTTATTATATTAAATATTTATTCCGCTAATACCGATCTGTAAATATACAAAAAAAATTGAATTTCAACCATAAAACCATGAGACTGCAATCTCATTACATCGTTGAAATTCAAAGTTTCTTTTTTATTAAATATTTTTATATCGTATCGTTCTTGGAGGTTTACCTCACTTTGTAAAAAAAGAACTGGATGGTTGAACAAAATAAAGAAATTCAAAATTACCAAAAAAAATCGTTCTATTTTAGCGATGGTATGAAATTACAGTTTCATACCAAAAATCGTTAATTTTTTTCTTCGAGACTTATTTTGGGTCCCTTTACAAATAACACCAATAAAAAATGTGGCTATCCCCATACTATGGTAGATACGATTTTTTTAACTTTCACCCACCGATAAAGGTAAACTCCGGCAAACGAAAATCGTTCATTTTTTTTTTTCGAGACTTGCTTCGGGTCCCTTTACAAATAACGCCAATAAAAAATTTGGGTATCCCAATACTATGGGAGATACGATTTTTTAAATCTTTTACCGCCCGATAAGGGTAAGTTCCGGCAAACGAAAATCGTTCATTTTTTTTTTCGAGACTTATTTAGGGTCCCTTCACAAATAACACCAATAAAAAATTTGGCTATCACCATACTATGGGAGATACGATTTTTTTAAACTTTCACCCCCCGATAAGGGTAGGTTCCGGCAAACGAAAATCGTTCATTTTTTTTAGAGACTTACTTTGGGTTGTTTTACAAATAACGCCAATAAAAAATTTGGCTATCCCCATACTATGGGAAATACGATTTTTCAACTTCACCCCCCGATAAGGGTAAGTTCCGGCAAACGAAAATCGTTCATTTTTTTTTTTCGAGACTTATTTTGGGTCCCTTCACAAATAACACCAATATAAAATTTGGCTATCACCATACTATGGGAGATACGATTTTTTTTAACTTTCACCCCCCGATAAGGGTAAGTTCCGGCAAACGAAAATCGTTCATTTTTTTTAGAGACTTACTTTGGGTCGTTTTACATATAACGCCAATAAAAAATTTGGCTATCCCCATACTATGGGAAATACGATTTTTCAACTTCACCCCCCGATAAGGGTAAGTTCCGGCAAACGAAAATCGTTCATTTTGTTTTACAGACTTATTTTGGGTCCCTTTACAAATAACGCCAATGAAAAATTTGGCTATCCCCATACTATGGGAGATATGATTTTTTTAACTTCACCCCCCGATAAGAGTAAGTTCCGGCAAATGATAATCGTTCGTTTTTTTTTCGAGACTTATTTTGGGTCGCTTTACAATAACACCAATTAAAAAATTGGCTATCAACATACCGTGGGAGATACGATTTTCGTCAACTTTCACCCTCCGATAAGGGTAAGTTCCGGCAAATGAAAATCGTTCATTTTTTTTCGACACTTATTTTGGGTCGCTTTACGAATAACGCCAATAAAAAATTTGGCTATCCCCATGATATGGGAGATACGTTTTTTTTTTACCTTCACCCCATATTAATGGTAGTTTCTGTTTGTAGGAACCCCTTCACATGTTATGCACGATCGTTTTTAGGCATCTAGAAGCCGACTGTTCAATAGATTAGGCGAAAAACAAAAATTAAAAAAATTAAAATTTCGTTGCATTCCAACGATGCAAACTTCAGACCCATGGTTGAAAAGTTATATGTAAAGCCAGTGGCCGTTGGAAATTGTAGGTTTAAATTCTCATGTATACATAACGATGTTATCAGGATGCAAATTAATTCGTATTCGATGATAATTAGAGAGAGAGAGGGGGAGAGAGAGAGTTTGGAAGTTTGGAAGTTTAGAAGATCGGAAGTTTGGAATTTTAAAAGTTTAGCAGTTTGGATCTTTGGAAGTTTGGAAGTTTGGACGTTTGGAAGTTTGGACGTTTGGAAGTTTGGACGTTTGGAAGTTTGGAAGTCTGGAAGTCTAGATGTTTGGAAGTTTGAAAGTTTGGAAGTTCGGAAGTTTGGGTGTTTGGAAGTTTGGAAGTTCGGAGGTTTGGAAGTCTGAAAGTTTGGAAGTTTGGAAGTTTGGAAATTTAAAAGTTTGGAAGTTCGAAAGATTGGAAGTTTGGAAATTTGAAAGTTTGGAAGTTTGAAAGTTTGGACGTTTGTAAGTTTGGATCTTTGTAAGTTTGGACGTTTGGAAGTTTGGAAATTTGAAAGTTTGGCAAATTGGAAGTTTGGAAATTGAAAAGTTTGGAAGTTTTTAAGATATTTAAAGGACATTTGGAAGTTTGGACGTTTGGAAGTTTGGAAATTTGGATGTTTGGAAGTTTGGATCTTTGGAAGTTTGGAAGTTTAGAAGTTTGGACGTTTAGCAGTTTGGAAGTGTGGAAGTTTCGAAGTCTAGAAGTTCGGAAGTTTGGAAGTTTGGATGTTTGGAAGTTTGGAAGTTTGGACGTTTGGACATTTGGAAGTTTGGAAATTTGGAAGTTTGGAAATTTGGAAGTTTGAAAATTTGAAAGTTTGGAAGTTTGAAAAATTGGAAGTTTGGAAACTTGAAAGTTTGGAAGTTTGGACCTTTGGAAGTTTGGACGTTTGGAAGTTTGAAAGTTTGGAAGATTGGAAGTTTGGAAATTTAAAAGTTTGGAAGTTTAAAAGATTGGAAGTTTGGAAATTTGAAAGTTTGGAAGTTTGGAAGTTTGGACGTTTGGAACTTTGGATGTTTGGAAGTTTGGAAGTTTGGACGTTTGGAAGTATGGAAATTTGAAAGTTTGGAAGTTTGGAAGTTTGGACGTTTGGAAGTTTGGATCTTTGGAAGTTTGGAAGTTTGGAACTTTGGACGTTTGGCAGATTGGAAGTTTGGAAATTTAAACGTTTAGAAGTTTAAAAGATTGAAAGTTTGGAAATTTGGAAGTTTGGATCTTTCGAAGTTTGGAAATTTAAAAGTTTGAAAGTTTAAAAGATTGGAAGTTTGGAAATTTAAAAGTTTGAAAGTTTAAAAGATTGGTAGTTTGGAAATTTGAAAGTTTGGAAGTTTGAACGTTTGGAACTTTGGATGTTTGGAAGTTTGGAAGTTTGGACATTTGGAAGTTTGGACGTTTGGAAGTTTGGAAGTTTGAAAATTTGGAAGTTTGGAAATTTGAAAGTTTGGACGTTTGGAAGTTTGGACGTTTGGAAGACTGAAAGTTTGAAAATTTGAAAGTTTGGAAGTTTGGAACTTTGAAAGATTGGAAGTTTGGAAGTTTGCCAAGGAAAGGATGCGCGTACACACTCAACAGCTGCAACACCCAGTAGAAAACCAAATGCGAAGGGACAGAAGACCCAACCCAGCAGGAGACCTCCCAAGACCCGTCCTGAGGCGGTCCTAATCAGGCCAGCCACTGGGAAGAACTACGCAGACGTCCTAAAAGACATCAGGGCCACCGTGAACCCCGCCGAGCATGGCGTCAACGTGAGGGCAATCAGAGAGACGCGGACTGGGGCCGTTCTGGTAGAACTGGGTAACTCTACGGAAGCTGACACCAAGTTCGGGGAAGCGATCCAGACAGCAATCGGAGGAAGCGGGATCGTTCACAAGCTCACGCCAAGGTCGACGATCGAAATCAGGGATATCGACGCTATCTCCACCCAGGAGGAAATCGAAGCCGCCCTTATCGGAGCACTGGAGGTCGACAGTTGCGAAGATATGAGCATCAACCTCCAGAAGACGGCACTGAGAGGCAACCGGATGGCGTTCGTGGAACTGGAAGCCCAAGCCGCAAAAAAGCTAGACAAGATCGGCCGCATTAAAATCGGATGGGTCTACTGCCGAGTTCGTCTGAGCCCTCAGGCTATCAGATGCTATAGGTGCCATGGATTTGGACAGCAGGCGGCTGATTGCAAAGGGGTGGACAGATCGCAGCAGTGCTGGAGGTGTGGAGGCGACGACCATAAGGCCCCGTCATGCACTAAGAATCCGCATTGCCTCCCGTGCGCGGATCTGAGAAATGGAAGCCCGACGGACCACGTACCCGGCTCCGGTAGATGTGCCGCGTTCTCCGCTGCGGCCAGTACGGTCAGAACGCGATGGCGGTGATACTGCAAGGCAACCTGAACCGGGCAAGACTTGTCCAACAGCTCCTCCCGCAAATAGCTAACGAAAACAAAGCAGATCTCCTACTTATCTGCGAACAAAACCGAGATGAGAAGTACGCAATCTGGTACAAAGACAATACAGGCTGGGCTGCAATCTGGGTTCGGAACCGAAAAAGCGTACCAGTGCCCGACGCTGGCAACGGAGACGGCTATGTTTGGATCAGGTCTGGCGACACAACATACGTGAACTGCTACTTTTCTCCAAGCGAACCGATTGAAACCTTCAGGGAAAAGATCAACAACCTTGAGGAGTCAATTAGGCCGATAGAAGGGGAGGCCATCATCGGAGGCGACTTCAATGCCAAGGCAATTGAATGGGGTATGCAATGGACAGACAGCAGAGGAGCAAGCCTGGTCGAGATGGCGGCCAGACTTGACCTGTCCGTCATGAACACCGGAACGGCTACTACCTTCAGGAGAGCTGGGACCAGGGGCTCCATCATCGATGTAACCCTTGCTACCACCAGAGCTGCGGCTGCAATTAAGAACTGGAAGGTGCTGGAGGAGTTCACAGCAAGCGGCCACCAATACATCAGGTTCGGAATCGGTACTGCAGATAGTTCTAATAGGAGTAGAAGGGGGCGACCAAAACCGAGAGGCTGGAACGCAGCCAAACTGAACCGCGAGCTGCTACGCCTAGAATTGAGCCAAGGGCAAACACCCCTGCAAGAAGCAGTCACGCCCGACCCTAACGAGGAAGACGCGGAGCTGCTCGTCCAACGCACAATGCAACTCATCGAGAAAGGATGCAACGCGTCTATGCCTAGAAGAGCTGGGAAAGAACACAAAGCGCTCGTTTACTGGTGGTCTGACTCTATTGCAGAGATGCGGGCGGAGTGCCTCAAGCTCAGGCGCCGATCGCTTAGGGCTAGGAGATGACGCCGTACGGCCGATGCCATCGAAGCTGCCGAAACCGCTTCGGTGTTATACAAAGCTTCGAAAAAGGCCCGGGTCAAAGCCATCACTGCAGCCAAGGCACGAAGCTGGAAATCCCTCTGCCTCCAGCTGAATAACGATATGTGGGGACCCGGCTACAAGATAGTCACGAAGAAATTAAGAGGTCTTGGTCCCGAGGGGCCCAAGGACCCCGCAACCATAGAGGAAATCGTCAAGACGCTCTTTCCTGAACACCCTGAAAGAGAGCATACTATGACACCACCAGAAGGCGAAATTCCACTCTTTACCGAGGAGGAGCTCAGAGAGGTGATATCCAACCTGCCCACCCGTAAGGCCCCGGGGCCCGACGGTATACCATCCGAGGTACTCAAAGCGGTAGCGAGTGACTACCCTTTCCTGCTGGTGAACATGTACAATGCTTGTCTGCGGTCCGGGATCTTCAGCACCAGGTGGAAAAAACAAAGACTCGTCCTACTGGACAAGGGCAAGGGACCCCCAATAACGGCATCAGCGTACAGACCGCTATGTATGTTGGACAACGCGGGGAAGATCTACGAGAAGCTGCTGCGCAAGAGAGTCAGAGCAGCAGTCGAAGAGGCCGGCGGTCTTTCTGACATGCAGTTCAGTTTCCGAGAAGGGCGATCAACGATAGGAGCCATTCAAGAGGTTGTTGAAACTGCGAAGAGGGCATGGAACAGAACTAGCAGAAATAGGAGTGTCTGTGTTCTTATGACACTTGATGTGAGGAACGCCTTTAATTCAACAAGATGGGTCGATATTCTCGAGTCGCTTGGGAGGCTGCAAATCCCAGTCTACCTCAGGAGAGTGGTGAACGACTACCTCCGAAACAGGGAACTAGTGTACGACACGACAGAGGGACAACGAAGTTCGAGAGTCACATCCGGAGTGGCTCAAGGCTCAGTCCTTGGACCCGACCTCTGGAATGTCAACTATGATGACATTCTAAGAATCGACATGCCGGAAGGAACCCGAATCGTGGGTTTCGTGGACGACATCGCTGCAGTGGTAACGGCGGAGACACCACCGCAAGCACAACGAAGAGTCGCAGAAGCTGCAAGAAGAATAGGCGAGTGGCTGCGTCAGCACGGCCTGGACCTTGCGGCGAGTAAAACAGAAGTCGTAGTACTAACAAGGCGATGCCTCTTCCCAGACCCACGCAGCGTCAATATTGACGGGGTGGATATCGAATCCAAGCGATCGGCAAAATACCTAGGGCTTGTGGTAGACAAGAAGCTGACATTCGCAGAACAGATCCGTGGTGCGGCAGACAAAGCCGCGAAACTCGTTGCGGCACTCTCTAGACTCATGCCCGAAGTAGCAGGGCCAAGAGCAGCCAAAAGAAGAGCAGCCAAAAGAGACCTGGCGCTCTACGAGTAGCCTGCGCCTACCGCACGGTCTCCGGGAGTGCTGTGATGATGATCGCAAGCGTGATCCCCATCGTACTACTAGCCAAGGAAAGGATGCGCGTACACCAACGACAAGCGGAGGGGAACCGACCCATTGTTAAAATGCAGGAGCGAGCTCGAATCCTCCAGGAGTGGCAGGACGCCTAGGTGCAGGAATCCACAGGCAGATGGACGTATCGGCTCATACCCAACCTTTCGCCGTGGTTAAGTAGGGAGCACGGAGAGGTCAACTATCACCTGACGCAATTTCTTTCAGGGCATGGCCATTTCAACGCCTACCTGTATAGATTCAAAAGAAGAGACAGTCCGCAATGCGACTTCTGCACGGAGTTCGACCGTGCTTGCCACACGATTTTCGCATGCCCAAGGTGGGCAGAAGAGAAAAGCGCACTGACAGCTGCCCTGGGGGTAGATCTGACACCGGAGAATGCAGTAGAGCAAATGCTGCAAAGTGAAGTGAAATGGACATGCATTATGGAATACGTAGAGAAGGTACTGCGTACCAAGAATCAAGAGGAGCGCGCGAGGCAGGTACTGGGTTCCTAACCGCATGAGTCCAGGCTGACGCGAAAATGACACCCTCCTGATGCAATGCGAAAGCGGTTCCAGGGGGGGTTAAATGTCAAGGAGAAAGGGTGTGTGGTTTTTAGTGGGTACATATCCCACGTGCTGGGGAGTGCGTACCCTCCCCAAGTGTCTTACTGAAGATTTTCCAAAATCCCTCGAAAAAAAAAAAAAAAGTTTGGAAGTTTCGAAGTTTGGACGTTTGGAAATTTGAAAGTTTGGAAGTTTGGAAGTTTGGAAATTTGAAAGTTCGGAAGTTTCGAAGTTTCGAAGGTTCGAAGTTTGAGAGTTTACGATTTTGAGAGTTTGAGAGTTTATGAGTTCGAGATTTTGAGAGTTTGAGACTTTGAGAGTTTGAGAGTGTCAGACTTTCAGACTTTGAGGGTTTCAGACATTGAGAGTTTGGAGAGTTGGAGATTTGGAGCTGGATATTTGGAGGGTTGGAAATTTGGAGAGTTCGATATTTGGAGAGAGCAACTCATACTATTTACATGTGCCTTTTTCTTATCACCCAAAAAATCTGATTACATTTTCAATGCGATGAAATAGTTGCACTTTGTGTACTATCTGTAGATTTTTAATCTAAGGAGTAAAAAGTTGTATTTTGTTATTTTGGACTCACTACATTTTTTAAAGATTTTTTTCCGAAATTTTAAATTTTAGAAATTTATTTAAATTGTGGATAATTTTTTTTCTTTAACTGTAATGAGTCCAACATAACAAAATATAACTTATTACTCCTTAGATTAAATATTCCAAACTTCATTGTTTTCTACGCTACGAATTTACGCTGTGAAACATTATTTGTTTGGCCTACGCTTTCCTGTAACCGGCACCGATGGGGTCTAGGACAATATATTAAGAAAGGAATATTGTTTACATTTTTGAAAAAAACAACTACATTTTTTTAGAATTTCTTTCAATATTTTTCATTTCCATTTGCCAATTTTAATTTTCAAAAATAAAAAAAACATTTCCAAAAATTGTTGTTAATTAAAAATGAAAATGTGAATAAATTTCCTTTCATAATATATTACTCTAGACCCCATAATTCCCAAGTGGAGCCTCTCTACTTGGAGCCTCTCCACTTCAGTATGAACCCATGCTACTTTTTACTTTCTTGACATTTCCTTTCAAACCCTACAGTTCTTCGATGAAGATTTTTTAGCATTGAAAATGCTTTTAAAAATGTAGTATAGGGGGTCTGTTTTAGCAAGATGTCACACGAAACTAACGCTCTCCTATTGGTTGAAAAATCCAGCTTTGCTCTCATTGGTTGAACAATTTATGTAAAGTCAGTGGCGGTTGCAAATTGTAGGTTTAAATATTCGTCTATACATTACGATGTTATCAGGATGATAATTAATTGATATTCGATTATAATTGGAAATTGGAGATTGGAGAGTGAGGAGAGAGAGAGAGAGAGAGAGAGAGAGAGAGAGAGAGAGAGAGAGAGAGAGTGTGCGAGAGTGTGCGACAGTGTGCGAGCGTGTGCGACAGTGTGCGAGAGTGTGCGCGAGTATGCGACAGTGTATGAGAGTGTGCGATAGTGTGCGGCAGTGTGCGAGAGTGTGCGACAGTATGCGAAAGTGTGCGTGAGTGTGCGAGAGTGTGCAACAGTGTGCGACGGTGTGCGAGAGTGTGCGAGTGTGAGAGTGTGAAAGTTTCAGAGTGTGAGAGTGCGAGAGCGTGAGAGTGTGAAAGTTTCAGAGTGTGAGAATGTGAGGGTGTGAGAGTTTCAGAGTGTGAGAGTGTGAGAGTTTCAGAGGGTGAGAGGGTGAGAGTGTGAGAGATTCAAAGTTTGAGAGTTTGACAGTTTCAGAGTTTGTGAGTTTGCGAGTTCCAGAGTTTGATAGTTTGAGAGTTTGAGAATTTAAGAGTTTGAGAGTTTGAGAGATTTACAATTTAAGAATTTGAGAGTTTGAAAGTTTCAGAGTTTCAGAGTTTCAGAGTTTTAGAGTTTCGGAGTTTCGTCGTTTGAGAGTATGAGAGTTTCGAAATTTGAGGGTTTGAGAGTTTCGGAGATTGAGAGTTTCAGAGTTTGAGAGTTTGAGCGTTTCAGAGTTATAGAATTTCAGAACTTGGGAGTCTCAGAGCTTGAGAGTTCCGGAGTTTTTCGAAAAATCTGCTCCCTTGCATAGCTGTTTCACCCTACGTTTGATTGGCTAACTTGTACGTAGCAGCGCTTTAGATGGGAGAAGCGAGAAATGCCATTTGCCTCATTATTTGAGTCATGGTCTTATATACAAGTTTTGAAATGAAGGCGAATTCCAGTGGTGAGGGTTATCACCCTTATTGAGGAAAGTTTTCGGCCACCTCAACGCCATTGCGCGTCGCTGTTGTAGATCGGTATGGTGAGGCTCGGTGCGTGACATAACCTCAGTACTACAACGATCAAATATTTACGTGTTTGAGAGATTCAGAGTTTCAGAGTGTGAGAGTTTGAGAGTGTGGGAGTGTGAGAGTATGAGATTTCGAGAGTGTGAGCGTGTGAGAGTTTGAAGATGTGAGAGTGTGAGAGTTTGAGAGTGTGAGACTATGAGAGTTTGAGAGTGCCAAAGTGTGAGTTTGAGAATGTGAGAGTTTGAGAGTGTCAGAGTTTTAGAGTATTAGAGTGTGAGAGTTTCAGAGTGTAAAAGTGTGACAGTTTCGATTACATTTTCAATGTAATGAAATAGTTGCACTTTGTGTAATATCTGTAGATTTTTTCTAAAACATGTATTTTTTAGCTAAAAATGCAATACTGGGACGAAAAAAAATCGTACGAAACTTTCTTAAAAATCAAAATATAGGTATTGATATCCTGTTTACGTTTCCCATGGAAGAAACCGAGGAAAACATTTTCCACAAACTTCGCAGGTAATTTTTAACGGTTAAAAAAGAGCCGAAAAAAGTGCGCACGTTCAAAAGTGCGTACCGGGGTGAAAAAAAAAGTAGAGAATTTTCTAAAAAAACAAAATAAAGGTGATTTTGTCTCCTTTAAAACGCCACTCGGGAAATTCAATTATCTTTATTTTTGAGTCCACTATCTAACTTTTAGTGTGGTAAGAAATTTCGACTAGTGTATCCAAACTTTTGGCCGATAGTGTATATATATATATATATAGTGAGAGATATCGAGAGATAGAGGCGCCAAATTCATGTAATTGAAATAAATTTTTTCACTAAAGCGCCTAGTATCATAGTATCGATTGTTCATTTGATTTTTAAATGTATCCTAAGTCGATTTTTGAACGCAGCCTTAGACTGGCTTTCCACCGAAGATGTGAGCTAAGGATGCGTCGGAAACCAACCAATAGGATCGCTTCATTCTCATAGTTTATGATTAGCATTTCAAACATAACATAGGGCGATCCCATTGGTGGGTTTCATCTGTAGCTCACATCTCTGGTGGAGAGGCAGCCTAAGTTTATTTTTGAGCGCGTGCGCAGTGTGTATGATGTCTTTGTCCGGGGAATCCCCGGCTTGTCAAGAAAAATTTCTCCCAACCGACAGAAACAAAGGCCGGACGAACAAAGCCAAAGAAACTCGAAAGGCTGAACGTCAAGCCACGGTCGGTACAATACATATGTGGATGGTTAGATGTACGAAGAGTTAACGTTGATTTCCTTTGTTAACGACTCCTCTTTCGAATGTGTCATTATAATTGTTAGTGGAAAAAAGCGATTAACAGGTAAGCAAAAATATTATTTTATATCTAATGTATTATCGTATAGCTTATTATCTAATATACTGAAATGTCAGTTCTTTTTTCTTTTCCAATGCCACTCAATTTGAGTTTTGATTGGTGCAAGTGGTGGTATGCAACAATGCGAGAATGCCACAAAAAGAACATATAATGTAAAAAAACTACGCGCTTGATATTAATATTAAAGTTTTTTTTTCGCGTATTACCGTCGTAAACGTGACAAACAGCAAGCTAGTCTCCGTTAGCCGGGCATAATCAACAAGTCTAAAAATATATTTGTCAGCTTTATAATGTATTACTTTCTACTTTTTAGGTAGTAAAGATCAAATGATGAGCGCACCAAGGAAAAAGCTATCAGGGACTGAAAACAGAAAAAGAGCTAGAGATAAAATTGAACAAGAAAATCAATCTGCGTCTAAGATGAGAAAATGGCTTCATGAAGCAGGCGCATCATCCAGCTCCACCGATTCCCCACACGCTACGATTTCAAGTAGTTCGAATAATTCTTGCGATTTGAATATCCAAGATAATTCAAATATTGTCGCTGAATACCCGGAGCTTCAAGCCTTAGATCGTTCGTCGTCGGTTTTATACGAGCAGCCCGATGATGTTCAGCTAGCTTCTAGTGAGTTATCACGGTCAAGTAGCCATCGAAAAGGTGAATTTACAGATCCAATGGACGCAGGTACATGGCCGGACCCCGAAAAAATGACGGATCAACAAAGATCGTTCTTTAGCAGCCAAGCTGCCTTAATAAATGATAAAGATCCGAATAACATAGAATTTAGGCCCACTGAACGCAATGGTCGGCATTTAACACATTCAATGTGGTTCAGGAAAATGGAAAATAACGAAAATATTAAAAGAACCTGGCTGGTTTATTCGGAGAAAAAAAATGCAATTTATTGTACCGCCTGCAGGCTATATGCCAGCGCTAGTACATCGACTTTGTGTACAATGGGTCTCATTAATTGGAAAAAGGCTTCAGAAAAATTGGCTGAGCACGAAGCATCACAAGCGCATAAAGAGTGTGTTATCAAATGGAAAACCCGTTTGCAGCAAATGAAATCGTGTCAGGGCATTGATCGCGACATTGAGCGATTGATTCACTCTGAAAAAGAAAAATGGCCGCAAATTCTACACGTAGTCATGGACGCTGTTATGTATCTTGCCACAAACTGTCTTTCTTTTCGGGGATCTCAAGAAACAGTGAGTGATTTCACTGCAAATTTTCCTCAACCTGGTCAAGGAAATTTTCTTAATTTGATAACTCTACTCGCGAAACATAATCCTACTCTGAAGTACCAACTAGAACATCTAAAAAAAGGGCAGGTATCCTATTTGTCGAAGACGATACAAAATGAAATCATCGACATACTGGCAAAAAAAGTTCGCAGTACCATTATCAATGAGATCAAGGAGGCCAACTATTTCACCATTATGTTCGACTGCACTCCAAATGTATCTCACACAGAACAAATGAGCCAGGTGATCCGATATGTAAAAATAACAGGAAATGAATGTGAAATAAAGGAAAGCTTCATCGATTTTATAGAAGTTGGCGGAAAGACCGGAGAATACATCACTCTGCGAATTGTAGAAAAACTAGTAGCTGATGGTTTGGATGTGCAAAAATGCCGTGGACAATCTTACGACAACGGATCTAATATGGCCGGCATATATAAAGGGGTCCAAGCCAGGATTACGGAAATGAATAAGCTGGCTGAATTTGTACCATGTCTGGCACACTCTTTAAATCTTGTGGGCGTGCATTCAGCATCATTTTGTCCAGAAGCAGTTAGCCTATTCGGCCTTGCACAAAAGATTTTTTGCTTCTTCGTCGGATCCACCACGCGGTGGGACATAATTAAATAATGTACGAAAACGACTTTGAAAGGGAATAGTCAAACAAGATGGTCGGCCAGACACCTGGCTGTCACAGCTCTATTAAATAATTTACCGGAAGTTGTCACAGCTCTGGAAGAAATTGAAGAATCCTCTTTTGCGGCAGAAACTAAATACGAATCTGGTCATCTACTGCATACAATGATGGATTTTAAATTCATCCTCAACTTGACAATTTGGGCCAATATTCTTCGAGAAATTAATAGAGTTAATGTCGAAATACAAAAAGAGGACATAATCATTTCGCGTTCTGTAGCACTAATGCAGGGCCTTATTGAGTTTTTGCAAGAAATGAGAGAGAAACCGATAGAATTTTGGATCCAAGAAGCTGCACCTACATCAGAAAAGTTGGGGGTCGAGCCAGTCCTCAAAAGCAAACGCATTTCCAAAAAGAAGAGGCAACACGACGAAATCTGCGAGGATGAATCGAGAACACTATCAGTAACTCAGCTGTTGTCGAAAGAAATAAAAGGAATATTTGACAAAATTTTAACAGAAATAGGAAGAAGAGTAGAAAGCGTCAAAAACCTAAATCAGAATTTCGCCTTTCTCAGTGGCAAAGCATTTGCAAATATGTCCACTGAAGATCTGCAGAAAAATGGAGCCGATCTCGCTCGGAAATATTCCAAAGATTTAAACGCAGTTGATTTCTGCCAGGAACTCGCCGTATTTAAAAAGCAAACTCCACTTGTAATGGGAATCAATGAGAGTACCAGTGCATTCGACCTGTTGCAACATTTGTGCAAACATGACTTGCAAGAAGCTTTTCCGAATATTAATATAGCTTTAAGGATATATTGCACATTACCGACGACATCGGCAAGCTGCGAGCGAAGTTTCAGCAAACTGAAAATTATTAAAACCTATCTGCGTTCATCGATGTGTCAGGAACGTCTATGTGGTCTTGCGATCCTGGTCATCGAAAATAAAACAGCCTATGAAACAGACTTTGATGACACAATAAATACTTTCGCGGAAAGGAAAGCACGACGTGTAAAATTGTAACAATATTGCTTAGCAAAATTTGATGGGACCTAAAGACTGAAAGTGTGTATACAGTTTGGCTTGTCGCAATGTCGCACATAATGAAAAATTATTAGCAAATAAGTAATAAAGAGCCAGAATTTTTTTTAGTATTCCTTTTTTCCCAGTCACACAAAACCCGCCTTGTATATTTGTTATGTGAGTGTTTTTGAATTATTTATTTTTAATGAGGGGGGGGGGGGGGCTAATATCCAGTTTTTGCCCCGGCTCGGAAAAATCCTAGATCCGGGGCTGGATAGAGGGGGAGAGAGAGAGACAGAGACGGGGAACATACCGCACCTACACCGATCACAATCGTGGTTGACAAAAAAATGCATTACTTGTTTAAACATTTATTGACATTTTTTTCCGTTGGTTTTTGTAGCGCCTATGCGGTAATCATATTTGCTGGAAAATATGTAAAGTACCGTATATACCGGTTACAATCGTGGCCGAGAATAAAGACATTCATAATTATTTATACAATCATGTTTACAATATTTTTAACGTTGGATTTTGCAAAGTGCAAGCAGCATTCATAATTGTTGAGAGGTTCGAAAGTACCATATCTACCGATCATAATCGTGATCGAGGCAAAATGCAAACATAATTTTTTAAACAATTATTTTTGCATTATTTTTACCATAATGTTTAGCGACTCGCAAGCAGCAGTCTATTCGCTGAGAGGTACTGACAGTACCGTATCTACCGATCTCGATCGTGGTTGGGAATAAACGCATTCATAATTGTTTAAACAATTGTTTGCAATATTTTTACCACTGAATTTTGCAATGCGCAAGCAGCAATCGTAATTGCTGGGAGGTTCGATAGTACCGTATCTACCGATCACAATCGTGATCGAGGCAAAATGCAAAAATTATTGTTTAAACATTTATTTTTGCATTATTTTTACCATAACGCTTAGTGACTCGCAAGCAGCAATCTATGCGCTGAGAGGTTCGAAAGTACCGTATCTACCGATCACAATCGTGATCGAGGCAAAATACAAAAATAATTTTTTAAGCAATTATTTTTGCATTATTTTGACCATAATGTTTATCGACCCGCAAGCAGCAATCTATTCTCTGAGAGGTACTGACAGTACCATATCTACCGATCACGGTCGTGGTCGGGAATAAACGCATTCATAATTGTTTAAACAATTATGTTTGCAATATATTTACCGTCGGATTTTGCAATGCACAAGCAGCAATCGTAATTGATGAGAGGTTTGGAAGTACCGTATCTACCGATCACAATCGTGATCGAGGCAAAATGCAAAAATAATTTTTTAAACAATTATTTTTTGCATTATTTTTACCATAATGTTTATCGACCCGCAAGCAGCAATCTGTTCGCTGAGAGGTACTAAAAGTACCGTATCTACCGATCATGATAGTGATCGAGGCAAAATGCAAAAATAATTTTTTAAACAATTATTTTTGCATTATTTTTACCATAATGTTTATCGACCCGCAACCAGCAATCTATTCGCTGAGAGGTACTGAAAGTACCGTATGTACCGATCACAATCGTGATCGAGGCAAAATGCAATAATAATTTTTTAAACAATTATTTTTGCATTATTTTTACCATAATGTTTATCGACCCGCAAGTAGCAATCTATTCGCTGAGAGGTACTGAAAGTACCGTATCTACCGATCATAATCGTGATCGAGGAAAAATGCAAAAATAATTTTTGAAACAATTATTTTTGCATTATTTTTACCATTTTTATCGACCCGCAAGCAGCAATCTATTCGCTGAGAGGTACTGAAAGTACCGTATCTACCGATCACGATCGTGGTCGAGAATAAACGCATTAATAATTGTTTAAACAATAATGTTTGCAATATTTTTACCGTTGGATTTTGCAATGCGCAAGCAGCAATCGTAATTGCTGTGAGGTTCGAAAGTACCGTATCTACTGATCACAATCGTGATCGAGGCAAAATGCAATAATTTTTTAAACAATTATTTTTGCATTATTTTCACCATAACGCTTAGTGACTCGCAAGCGGCAATCTATTCGTTGAGAGGTACTAAAAGTACCGTATCTACCGATCACAATCGTGATCGAGGCAAAATGCAAAAATAATTGTTTAAACAATTATTTTTGCAATATTTTACCGTTCGATTTTGCAATGCGCAAGCAGCAAGCATAATTGCTCAGAGGTTTGAAAGTACCGTATCTACCGATCACAATCGTGATCGAGAAAAAGTGCAAAAGTAATTGTTTGAACAATTACTTTTGCATTATTTTTACCGTTTTACAACGCGTACGTAGCGATATTTGTTGAAAAGTATTCAAAGTACCGCACCTACTGACCATCGTGGTAGAGAAGAAATCGAAAAATAATTGTTTAAACAATTATTTTTGCGTTACTTGCGGTACTGTTCCCTCTTAACCCTATCATATTGTCACCTAGACAATTGGCAGCGTACCTGAAAGAGGCATTACCACACCTGCCTCAGGCACTCCATTTTCCAACGTCAGTCGAACGCGAAAAAATGAACGACCTATTAAAGGTCACAGAAATAGGCTCCTACTGTAGCCAAAGCACCTTGGTATTAGTTCTGAGAATACCTTTAATCGAAAACATCGAATTTGGCGTTAACAATGTCTATCCTTTGCCCGTACGGGTGGAACAAAACAATTTTCAATTCATAGAAACGTCTATGAAATTTGTAATAATAAATCGAGAACAGAGAGATTATTTAAGGGGCCAGTCCACTTTGAAAATTTCAAAAAATCGATATTTTTTTTACTGTTTTCGAAAGTACATACTGTGACGTGATGTCACAAGTTAGAGCGAAAGCCCGTGTGACCTCGCTCGGGCTTAATCTCCGCCACGCCCTTCACTTGAAATATTAATTGTTAGAATTAAGGATTAGTATTAAGGATATTTTTATATAGACCCCGCGACAATCCTTCCTTCTCCCTCCCGCACCCCCTCTACGACGACCCGCACGCACGGACCACGCGGACTGTCGGCGAGGGCCACGTCGGCCCGGTGTTCGACGGGACCGTCATAGTCCGCGCCATCTCGCGGCCTCACGGAGTCTCAACCTCGCCTTCCGGAGCCTCCCTAACGCCATCTCCCGAGTCACCGGCAAAGCGAGCGTTACCCGAGAGTCAGCGTCCGTCGCGCGGCCGGGCCGGCTGGCGCGTTTACCGACCGGGGAGCCCATCGACTCGGGAATCGATCGACGGGGACAGCCGGAAGAGCGAGCCGCGAGGATCGAGCCCAAAAATCCATACGAGGTCCACCATCTAAGGACAAATATGGACGAGATGAGGAAGCCGGCCTGCGTGGTCGGCGATGGAGTCCTGTAGCGTGGTCACGAGCACATACGAGCGAGCCAGTAACAGGCGATTATAAAGTATAGAAAAGGAAAGAGAAAAAAAAAGGAATAATCCAATAGATAGAGAAACGAAAAGGAGAAGCGAGCTTCCATTCCGACATCTCAAGTAAGTCTGTCTCCTTTCTTTTGTTTTCTTTCGAGAGCGGCAAGAAAGTCGCCAAATAAAATCAGTGCGGGAAAAATAGTGTCGCTTGGGCGACTTTAAGTTATCCCTCATCCCCCCCCCCCCTGTTAATCATGGATCGCCGTCCCTTCCCGGAGCGTCGCCGAATTTAAAAATGTAAAAATAACCGTAAAGTAAATTCGACAAGCCGTTACATCGCGAACCGTAAAAAAAGTAAAAGAAATTGCGTCGTTAAAGAAATTTGTAAAAAAGGTGCGTGGCGAATTCCCGTCGTCCCGCGAAGAGACACCCCCCCCCCCCCCCCCTCTTGTGTGCGCGTAGCCGTGGCCATCCCCCGGGAGGCTCTGGCCGCCGGCCGACATATGTAATTTTTCTTTTATTCTTTCTTCTATTTTGTAAAATAGCATTTTTGCGTGTGAAAAATTTAATAGTCCTGATCCAGAAAGTAAGAGGCCATTGAGTTCGGAGAACCCCGTCTCGCCCCGATACCCTGAGGTGTCCCCTTTTGTTTTCGTTTTTGGGAGTCACGTGCGAAGCACTACGCATCAACATTTAGAGCAGTACGAACCCAACATTTAGAGCAGTACGAACGGGTAGAGATATTTCAGTTGGGAAATCGCGTGTACCGAAACCCGTTGAATTGAGCCATTATTATTCGTATTATTATCTAGCTTATATCGAGTCACGCATAGAAAGTTAATTATTATTGTTAAACCTTTTCTTTTCATTATATCGAGTCACCGTGTTGTTTTCTTTTTGTTAGTAATTAAAATTTGATTTAACTTTTTTTTGTGAAATAAATATTTTCTTTAACTTTGTTCCTCCCCCTTCCTCCGTCTACGTTATCACGCGATACCCGTGACAATACATTCATAAATATTGTGTCAAAATTTTATGAAAATCCGAGCTCTCTAAGTATTTTTTTTACCTGAACGTCAGGACCTCATTTCGTCTACCTAAACGTATAGCGCGCTCGGCCGACCAATCGGCCTTCTAATCCTCTTTCCCCGCTATTGTTCATTAAACAGCTGCTTCTCATTATAAATCGTATAATCCAGCTATATTTTACTCCTTATTGAAATATAACCGCAGTTATAAGTAAGTTTTAGGAGCAAAAACGAACATTGAAACACCTCTACCGTTATTTCAACATCAGTATTCGCTTAGACTGCGTAGGAGTAACATCGGGTTGTGCATCATGGGTAAAAAGAACGAAGCTCATACAGGGAGAACCAGGAAGCGGAAGTTTTCAGGAAATCAACACTCGGATAAAACTGCAGATTTTGCAAGCAAATCAGCTGAAAAACTGGCAACTTCGAAGGATCAGAGTTTCGACGTACACACGGATCCAGCTGCCGGTTACAGTATCATAAGCTTTCTTTTCGTGTTTTCAACGTTGTCAAACTACTTGAAGTGTAAAGTTTGTAATGGAGAAATTTCATCTTCTAAATATGGAGTTGTGCGTATGGCGAAAAGGACTTTAACTCGTGCCCGAAGATCAGAAGTGGTTACGAATTGAATCGTCGCCTCGTGTTTGTGATGCGTTTAATGGGCATTGGATTAGCTGGAATCAACTTATTTTGTGGTCTAATGGACTTAGGCTACGGATTACACAAGAATGTTTACTATCAAATGGTTGACGGCATTGCCATAGCAGTAAAAACCGTTTTCGATTTAGTGACGCGCAAAGCTGTTAAGGGACAACACCACTGTGACGGCTTCAAAAAATCGATTTTTTGAAATCCATCTAGAAAAATCTAAAATACATTTAAGATTAAGATGCCGTTGGACCCAGGTCGAAAAAATAATTATTTTCGGAGATATTGAATATTTTGTGGAGCGGTGCAGCGCTCCGTGACGCTCGGGGTCCCGCGCAGCTGCGCGCTTCAGGGTCGGCAGGTATACCGGGCCTTTCCCAGGTCCTGCGGGTCTTTCCCAGGTATTCTTTTGTCTCCCTTCACAAAAACCGGCTATTGTTATAAATATAGTTTCGAAAAAAAGCCATAGGTGGCGATAATTGAAACATTTTCAAGGCAGGTATAGGGATAGCGTCATAGCGTCAGTTTGTGAATAGAAGCGGCGCAATTTGGGCAACTATCAAACATAAAATATCCACAGATAGTGAGCCACAACATGACGATTTCCCAGAGGGAGCCGAGTCGTGGTGTTCGTGGCAGCGAACGGTCGCAAGCGGTAATATTTCTGCATATCGCCATAAGCCGCCTCTTCCTGAGGAAGTATTGGAGGCAATTACGCCAGTCTTCGAAAATTTGAGCAGAGACGATTTGCTGCAGCGTTGTTTGGGCGGCTTCACGCAAAACAACAACGAAAGCTACAACAAATCAGTTTGGGCAATAGCCCCCAAGTGATAGTCCGGGAGCAAAAAAATCGTCGATATTGCAGCTGATATCGCGGTATTATTATTCAATGATGGCCTGAGAAGCCTCATGAAAGTTTTGGAGACGTTGGGGATAACTATCGGCCCAAATTGTTTCAATTTTTGCGTTGAAACCGACGCAGCGCGGATCGAGCTGGCGGAGCGCTCGCTCACAGACGCTGCAAAAGAGGCAAGAAGAGCCTCTACAAGTTCGAGAAAAGATGCTAGGGACAATCATTTGCTCCTTGATGGCCAGCTATATGGTGCCGGCATCGCTGATTAAAGGTAAAAAATTTTTTTTCCAATTTATCGCATAAATTAACAAACCTAAAACTTTGAAGGCGTTTTTCTCAAAACCACTTTTTTGAGTGCGGCACGCAGCAGAACTCGAGCAATTTTTATCCGATCGACTTCAAATTTGGACTGCATCAATAAAACTAGATTATCTAAAGAAGTACATAGGATTTTTTCGATATCTCAATAATAAAAAAGTTATAGCCTATTTTCGACGAGAAATTTTGCTCGAAAATCGTCCTTTAATTTCAAAAGCGTGCCTATTTTTTAAAAATCAATATTTTTTCAAATCCCTATGTACTTCTCTTCAAAATATCATATTATTAACGAAAACACTCGGTATTTTTTTTCAGATCGACTTTGAAGAGAGTTCTGCTGCGTGCCGCGAACCACTGCAGAGGCAACAGTACCTGACGCGGGAGCTTCCCCAGCGTCACCATGGGGCGTGAAAAATTTGAAAATTTTTTTTTATGTATCTTCAATAAACAACGAACAAAACAAATTTTTTTTCGAATATCTCTTTTTTTTCCCACAAAAAAAAATTCTTGAAAAATGGCAAAAAAACACGGGGTCACAGTGGTGTTCTGCCTTAAAGAAGAAAAAAAAGTGCAAAAGGAAAAAGGACTTCCCGAGGACGTTTTGACAGTTTCTGGTGACGGATCTGGGAAAAAAGAGACTTCTCTTCTCGAATTGATATAGTTTCACTTATTCTTCGATTTACTGGAAAAATCGCTGACGTTGAAATACGATCAAGTCTCTGTAAAGGATGTGAAAAATGGAAAGGTAAAGAAAACACATTAGACTTTATCACCTGGTCTGAGAAGCATAAACCTCAGTGTACAGCAAATCAGTCAGGAAGTGCTGGCAAAATGGAGTTAGATGGCATAGTAGAAATGTTTTTATGATCGGTAGAAGGATTTGCTGTGCGATATGGATTCTACATCGGTGATGGCGACTCAAAGACTTTCAGAATGCTGCTTAATTGTTTTCCCTATGGTGAAGAGTTCGTTGTCAAAAAATTGGAGTGTGTTTTACATGTGGCCAAACGCGTTTTCAAACGTGCAAATGAAGCAAGAAAATCTTTGATCCAGAAGAAAAAAGCTCTAAAGCAGAAGAGGAAAAAATCGCATCGAAAAACGTAACACCGAAAAAAGCCGTATCGAAAAAAACCGCACCGAAAAAAACTGTAGTCGTGAAGAAAAAAACGGCTACCGTAAAAAAAGTGTCAAAAGCAAAAACACAAACTTTGACGATAAAGTTGATGAAACAGTTGTCTGAAAATTACGGCTTAGCTATTCGAAGGAATTTGAATTCTATTGAAGGTATGCGCAAAGAAATATGGGCAGGATATTACCACAAGATTTCGACCGATGTCAAGCCGCAACATCACAACTGCTCAATAGAATGGTGCAAGTACCTCAAAGCTAAGGCACTTCAGCAATATTACAAACATCCTCCTGCTCTTTCTGAGGAAGTACAGGAAGTTTTAAAACCTATTTACGAGGATCTCACCAAAACAGAACTGCTCGAAAGGTGTTTAGGTGGCCATACGCAAAACATTAATGAAAGTTTTAACAACTGCGTATGGAATATGGCACCTAAACACATGTTCAGCGGCAAAAAAATCGTAGACATTGCCTGCAAAGTTTCCGCGTGTGTCTTTAATGAAGGATTTCGTCCAGTGCTTAAAATAATGGAAATAATGGGCGTCAAACTCGGCCCGATCGCCATCGAATTCGCCGACAATCGCGATGACGAGCGTGTTCGCTCTGCAAACCGCTGCAGTTCTGAGTGCTCAAAAGAGACCAGAACCAAACAAAAGCAAGCAAGACTTGAAGAAATCGACGATGATGAGCAATCAGAAGGGATTTTGTACAGTGCAGGAATTGCCGATTGAGTTTAGGTAAGAGTTTTTCATAGTATAAACTTCAAACGCGTTTTTCTCGAAACAACGTTTTCAAAATCTAGCTCCATCATATCTCTAAAACTAATAAACCGATTCTCTTGAAATTTGAACCACATATTGTAAACATGATATGCAACAAGATTACCCTCGATGGTTTTAAAATTTTGATTTTTACTCTTTTTTTGCGAAAAACTGCGAAAAAAACGCGTTTTTTTTACATTTTTCGTTTTTCTTCTGCCATTTTTTTATTTTTTGATAAAACTTTATATCCGAGGGTCATTTTGTAGCTGGTGTCATACTGAATCTAATGGACTTTGATTTTTTTGTTTCAGACAAGCCGTTGCCGAGTTCTGATGGAGCTACCTAGCCCACATATTTTTGAGGCGTTCCGTTAAACTATAGTTTTTGTACTTAAAAATGAATAAAAATGAATTAAATTTTTTTTAAAATGTATTTCAGGACTTTATCTATCAAGCCCAACAACTTTGATATTCATATATTTTATAAAATCCTCAATAAAATCGCGAAAATAGCCTTTTTTCGTGGCTCCAAAGTAGACTGGCCCCTTAACGCTAACCGAAAACGAATTAGCGGCATGTAAAAGAAAGAATAATCAATATTACTGTCATCCGAAACACGCGAGACAAATGATACAATCAGAGGCTGCATGCGAAATAACAACATTTATAGGAAAAAACCCAGACATATTAAATTGTACTCGTCGCCTGGCGAAATTAAAAAATTCAATAGTTATCGCCTTAGAGAAAGAAGGACGATGGTTGTACGCAGCGCCCGAAACCAAAGCGCTTACGATAAATTGTAAACAATCGGCAATAGAACAAATATCAATAACAGGTACAGGCATATTAGCTTTGGACGGGAAATGTTCCGTCACCTCCGACGATTTTAAAATCGAAACGTTAAAAGAAACGAAACAAGAAAAAAACCATAACTTTCCTACCACCATATAATTTAACATTCTTGTTTCCAGAAATGGATATACAACATCCATTATTAGAGAGTAATATGCCTCATGAAATAATAAACGATCCAACAGAAATCAACAAAATAGGAGAACAGATCGAAAATTTAAAAACAAAATTAAGTAACGATTACGATTCCGTATCAACGTATAAACATATTATTCGGAATTATTCCACAAGTATAATCATTCCTGTTGTAATCGTTATCATGTGGATAATATACAAGTATGTACGAAATCACCGCACGCGACCTACGTCACAAGGTAGCGACCTTGCTGACGCAGCATCCGAACAGCCGCGAGTCGTGAAACGTAAATCAACAGCTGACTGCAAGAACCTTAGAGTCACGTTCACGCGTAACATGCCACGAACCCGTACGACGTGAATAAAGATAAAATAAGGGAATAAAGGTATATTAAACGAATGGGAAAATAAATGTCAATCAAAGGGTTCAATTAACATAATTAAGTACGTATAGAATATGTCACATGTATCACGGATTTGTAAAATTATTTGTAAGCCGAGAGACGACCTGACACAAAAAAAAATAATGATATTTATATATCGGAGCCGAAATCATGGCTTTCGTCTTCCTAAGGGGGAGGAATGTTGTGCCCCGAAATTTAGCACATAACGTAAGGCCCATAGAAACGAGCATATTCGACTTGCGAAGTCGAGAGGGCATAGGCCCCTGTGCAACGACAGCAGTGTTGGCGAGTGAAGCACCTCCAGAGGTGACTTTGGCGACACGAATCGCTGAATCGACAAGGTACGATTCGAATGTTCTAGAACATTCGATCGCCAATAACCGAGCTAACAATTAGAGGAGCCGAAAGGTAAAAGTCAGTCTTCGGGTGGTAACCGAAGAGGTCGGTCTCAAGGCCACTTAACATCTTGCACGACAAATGTTGCCTAGTTATAATAAAGTTGAATATTTGTCAGTTCATAATTCTCGAGTTAGAAATTTACTCATAATTGGAAGCACCCAGCTACCCGTCCTCGATCGCCCGATTCCCGCCACCAGTCTCTTCGAGGACGTAACTTCAAGGGCATAATCATGTTGGCGCAAAATTAGCGGCACAACACCATAAAAATTCGTGCGAACTCCGTTCAATAGTTTTTAAGGCAATTTGAAAAATACAGTTTGAAAAAAAAACGCGTTTCAAAATTGAAGTACGATTTTCACAAAGAAAAAGTTGACCCACCATTAGCCTGCTACACCAGGTCCATATACACGCAAATATTTTTGGACCAGTCAAATGGGATGGCCGCTTTAAGGCTCGAAAAACCATTCGAAGTATCGATTTCGTGGTTGCTCGCTTGGTGCCAGTTGGTAAAACATTTCTTGGGAATCGTTTCCTTGATTCGTGCCGTACTCGCAACTTGCAGCGATGCCCAAATTGTCCACTCGCTTTGACCATAAGTAAAATGAACAAGAAACGATATTCTTTGAAAAAGTTGCGCAAATTTCGACGTTTCGGGCTACGCTGGTATTCAAATATTTTTAAGAGGAACCACAAACAAAGTCGCAAAGCTCTTGGATTTCCGGAATCAATCCGTAAAGGGACGTGAAGAGTCGTATCTCAGGCGGTGAAATCTGTTTAAATCCTCAACAAAGTCGTATCAATTGTCGTTTCCGGAAGCGACTAGGTTTGTCGCCCCAAATGAGGAAATGCGAAGCGTGTCCTCATATTTCTTAACCCAGCTCCAACACTCCTTGCGTTGATATTTGCCAAGAACAATTTATTTTACGAGATAAATCCGAGTATGTTATGAGACGGAGTGGTCGAATGAAAAATGGAATCCGGTAAAGATCCAATCCTTGAAAATGTATCGGCAAATTATTAGGAGCTTGGTAATAAGAATTCAGCTATCTTTTTTTCAATACGTTAAAAAAATTGCTCGGCATTTCGAAACTTGAGAACCATTGGTTATTCGCTAATTTTGTTAATTCTTGTTTCTTAAGAAAACAAAAATAATATGCACTCTCAGTGGATAATCATCGTAAAATTTGAAAAACTTTGACACGCAATACGACAGCAGCCGATACAAATTTTACCGTGATTATCCATTGGGGTGCCGGTTAATTTTGTTTCCTTGAGGGATAAAAATTAATAAAACTAGCGAATTTTGAGTGGACCTCAATTTTTATTACCAAACTCTCATTAATTTAACGCTTAGATTTCGAGGATTGGATCTTTGCCGGATTCCATTTCTCATTCGACCACTCCGTCTTGTACCATAGTCGGATTTATCGCGTGAAAAAAATTTTCCAAAACGAATATTAATTCGAAATATATTCGAGCTGGGTTAGGAAACATGAGGGCAATCTTTGCATTTCAACATTACGGAGGACAAAAACAGTCGGTTCCGGAAGACGAAAATCGATACGACGTTTTTGGAGGATTGAAACAAGAAGAGAAGATCTGCAGCGCCTGAGACATGATTTTTCACGTCACGATACGGAATGATTCTGGAAGTTCACAAGCCTTGCGATTTTTTTTTTGAGGTTCTTCCTAAGAATATTAGAAAATCAGCGTAGTCCAAGACGTCGAAATTAGCGAAACTTTATCAAAGATCTTTATTTATGTATTCATTTTACTCGCCGTCAGAGCGAGTGGACAATTCGGGCGGTGCTGTAAGCTGCGAGTACGACGCATTGTTTACGTGATGAAGATGAAATCAACGTTGCCCCTGACGTCTTCGAGCGATTTTCAACGTCGTTCGACTGTCCCCGTCATGGCAGTCATCGATTTCATCTTCGATCGAGCTAACGATTCCGGAGAAGAGCATGGTGCGTCGTTAAAACGCAGCTTGAGCGACAACTAGCTCGTACCAAACGATCAAAGATGAAATCGATGCTGCAAATGATTTTTGGATCTTCAATCGGACATGTCTAAAATTATTCACCCAAATTCGTTCTCGATTTCATCTTATTTGCGGCAAGCGCGAGCGGAAAATTCTTGCGGTGCTATAAACTGTAAGTACGACGACAGGGTCATTATTTACATGATAAAGATGAAATCGATATTGCGCTTGGTGTATCTGCGCGACTTAATGTCGTTCGATTGACCCCGTCATGGCAGTTGTCGATTTCATCTTCGATCAAGCAAACACTTCCGGAGAAGGGCATGGTGCGTCGTTGAAACCGAGCTCGAGCGGCTAACAGTTGGCACCAAGCGAGCAATGACGAAATCTATGCTCCGAATGCTTATCAGAGTTTCCATCGGGAATCCCTAAAATGAATCGCACAAATTCGTTCTCGAATTCACCTTATTTCCGACGAGAGCACCGCACGACTCACTCTGGCCGGAAATAAGACGAAATCGATAAAGAATTTGAGTGGATCATGTCAGGGATGTACGATTGAGATAACACAATCCATGCAGAGCATCGGATTTATCTTTAACCGCATGGTACCGATTTCATCTTTGATGGCATCGTCCCTGGTGGCAGTCGTTCGAGCTGCGTCTCAACGACGCACCATGCACTTCTTGGGAATCGTTTGCTTGATCCAAGATGAAATCGATGATTGCCATGACGGGTATGGTCGAGTGACGTTAAAAGTCGAGCGGAAACGTCAAGCTTATCGTTGATTTCATCTTTATCACGTACATAATGATCCTGGCCCCGTTTGGGCACCTTGTAGCACCGCACGAATTCTCCGCTCCCTCTCACCGGGAATAAGATGAAATCGAATATGAATTTGGGTGAATAATAAAAAGTATTCGGTGCATCGACTTCAACTTTGCTCGTTTAATCCGAGCTGGTAGTCTCTCGAGCTGCGTTTGAACGACATGACATACCCTTCCCCGAAATCGTTTACTTGATCGAAGATGAAATCGACAAATGCAATGACGGGGACGATTGAACAACGCTGACAGTCCCGCAGAAACACCAAGCACAATGTCGATTTCATCTCTAACGTGTAAATAATGATCCTGTCACTGTACTGGCGGCTTGCTGGACTGCACGACTCTGCCACTTGCTCTGCTCGGAAATAAGATGAAATCGAGAACAAATTTGAATGGATCATTTCTGAAATATCCGATGAGACACCAAAGACCATTCGGAGCATCGATTTCATCGTTGATCGCATGGTCCCTGGTGGTAGTCGTTCGAGCTGCGTCTCAACGACACACCATGCACTTCTTGGGAATCGATTGCTTGATCCAAGATGAAATCGATGATTGCCATGACGGGTATGGTCGAGCGACGTTGAAAGTCGAGCGGAAACGTTAGGCTTATCGTTGATTTCAACTTTATCACGTACATAATGATCCTGGCCCCGTTTGTGCACCTTGTAGCAACGCACGAATTCTCTGCTCGCTCTCGCCGGAAAGAAGATGGAATCGATAATAGATTTTGGTGAATAATTTCAGGGATGTCCGATTGAGGCTCCAAAAAGCATTCGGAGCATCGATTTCATCTTTGCACGTTTGATACGAGCTGGTAGTCGCTCGAGCTGCGTTTGAACGACATAACATGCCCTTCCCCGAAATCGTTTACTCGATCGAAGATGAAATCGACAAATGCAAGACGAGGACTATGGAACAACGTTGACAGTCCTGCAGAAACGCCAAGCGCAATGTCGATTTCATCTCTAACACATAAATAATGATTCTGTTGCTGTACTGGCGGCTTGCGGTACTGCACGACTTGTCCGCTCGTTCTTATCAGAACGAAGATGAAATCGAGAACGAAATTTGGGTGAATGATTTCAGGGATGTCAGATAGAGGCTCCGAAAAGCATTCGGAGAATCGATTTAATCCTCGATTGCTTGGTGCGATCTGGTAGTCGCGCTAGCTGCGTTTTAACGACGTACGATGGCCTTCTCCGGAATCGTTAGCTTAATCGAAGATGAAATCGACGACTGCCATGACGGGAACGGTCGAAAGACGTTGAAAGTCGCGCGGAAACGCCAAGACCAAGGTTGCTTTCATCTTTATCTTGTAGTAAATGCCCAGTACTCGTTGCTTGCATTCCTTTAATCGGTGGTTTAACTATTAGAGAACATCTTCCTAAAGCCCTAGCAGTAAACTCGAAGTATTTTCAAAGATACAGACCCGAAGGCAGGTAAGCGTCGAGAAAATGTGCGAACGCTTGGCTAGAGCGGGCTGGGCCGCGCGCGTAGTAGAATACGGAGAGGTATCTCGGTCCTTCTACGAATTGTAATGCTCAGAAAAGGGACAAAGGGGCTGTCTGACAATGTATTGGGTTCGTAGTAATACCACATTGGGCTGGTACAAGGTCAAAATTTACGTCTGTATACTGTATACATTCGTACTTTCAGTTGTTCCTAGCATCAACGGTCAGTATTGTTTCGTTTCAGGTCGAGTACAGATCGTGATTTCCAAATTATGTATCCAAAAGGTACAAAACCGAGCAATGCCTAGGCTGTAAACCTAAGTTTCACGGTAACCGGTTCACGCAAAAGAACGGCGATGAAGATTTGGCTCACAGCGTTACTGCGAAAAAATCGAGTACTGCGAGTAGTGAAGATGTAATTGTGAATGTACTTCATAATTACAGAATAATTGAATTTCTGACTGTTTTTGGTGCATTTGCAGAAATTCTCATCTGCAAAACGTGTAAACCAAACGTGAAATTTGAAGAGAGCGGGCGTCGATTCTTAGGTTTCAAACTTATCGTTTCGTGTATGTGTGGTCGCAGAGACATAAACTCAGGACCAACAATCAACGACGGATACGAAATAAACAAAACGATTGTGTTTGTTATGAGATTACTTGGTATTGGACGAGAAGGTGTAAACATATTTTGTGGCCTTATGGACCTGTGTCACGGAGTATCAAATCAACATACAATTCTATAGCGCAGCACATTCATTCCGCCGCGACAGCAATGTTTGAAACGTTAAGCAATAAAGCTGTTAAAGAGGAGAAGGAGAAAATGCCGAAGAAGGAAGACCTGAAACATATTTAAAAGTGTCCGGCGATGGATCCTGGAAAAAACGCGGCTTCACTTCATTGTACGGTGTAACAACGCTTATCGGGTATTACACCAGCAAAGTAGTCGATGTAGTAATAAAAAGTTTGTACTGCCAATGTTCAGGAATTAGCATAAAATACGGTCTCATTATACTTGAAGTCGCGCGGTCCCGGGCGAGCTACTGCGGGCAACCGTCGGCGGCGCCACGTCTCGGGCTACGCG